>CM037793.1:11639392-11689392 GCA_021229015.1 Solen grandis | reverse complement strand
ATTTTCATATATTAAAAAAAAATATTTTTATTTGTTATCATTTTTTAATCAGTTCATCATAATCAATGTTATATGAATGAGAGAAAACTAAGCTGATACATAGAAACAGTTTTTTTTTTTTAACAATCTTAACAAAATATTATACATCAGAAATCCTGATAAATATCTACTCGTGGTGGCAGAGATCTACGCCGAAGAATGAAGGGGAGATAAATGCGTGGAGATTGAAGTACACGATTGTTCACTTAGCGTATAAGGTCGGTGGTTCTACCCGGATGCCTCCGTGCATTCAGGGTCTTCCTCCACCTGTAATTAGCTGTTAGCTATAGGACTTAAAAACTGTCGAAGCGACGGTAAACTCAAATAGTCGTAGCATAGTGGTCAGATTGTCACTCCGTATTGCCGGTAACAACAATAGAATTGCATTTTCTGATGTTGACAATTACTGGACACATATTTCATCTTACTCTCCCCCTAGTATTAAAAGAGAGGAATTAACGATTGTACAGAGAGAGAGAGAGGGGAGAGAGAGAGAGAAAGAGAGAGATTTAATACTGTACACATACATGTGAGTATAAACGGAGTGTTTCAGCTGAAGGATTAATAGAGATGGTATATATCTTAATTGTGGGTATGAAGCAAGTGCAATATCATATGTTCTCATTGCAAACATAGTGAGAGTCATGATTAAAAAATATGGGTTCAATGATACTTCTGTTTTACAAAGCCTTGTTTTTGTATTTATGTTCTTACAATGATGTGACTTTTAATAAAGATTTAGATTTATAGAGCAGCTTTGGTATTGGAATGGTTGCCCGTTAGGCGGGTGTTTCCATAAACATTTCCGAAAAAAAAAATAGGGTCGGTAGGTCGGCTAAACTTTTTATTTATTTATATTTTTTTTCCATTTTTACCCTATTCGTTTTAGAGGATTTAAAGGAAAAAAGTGTTTTGCAACCGTAATATCCTGAATGCTACGGTCGGGTCAGTGGAAACAAGTAACTTGTTTTATTACGCCTTACCTTATTTATCTGATCCTGAATGTTACGAATGCTACGGTCGGGTCAGTGGAAATAAGTAACTTGTTTTATTACGCCTTACCTTATTTATCTGATCCTGAATGTTACGAATGCTACGGTCGGGTCAGTGGAAACAAGTAACTTTTTTTATTACGCCTTACCTTATTTATCTGATCCTGAATGAGGCAGATATATAGTCAAAAATAGATTTCTCACATAAATGAGATGAGAGATTTTAAAAATCCGCAGTGAGCGCCATTGTGACTCAGACCGTCGACGAGATACAAACATTGGAAATAGACCAAGAGAGAGACAGAGAGAGAGAGAGAGAGAGAAGAGAGAGAGAGAGAGAGACGTGAATGTGCCTATCATAATCCCTGACTTCAAGAAATTAATATTATCTCTTTCTATCTGGTCAGCTTTCGTAAATCTACAAAATTCACAGGAATAATTAGTAATGGACGCAATAACTGCGTCAAATAAATTTAGCAAAGTTCCTTTCGTAACGAAAATCAGCCCTCGTAATATAATGCAACATGCCGATGTAAGGCGTATACCTACGCATATCAACGTGCACTCCCCGAACACCTATTTCGGAGTGAATTTTTGGATATTTCATAAATTCACCCATGTCTTTGTCGCCGATTTGTCAGTTTAAATCAGCGAATTATACCGGGTATTGCCGATCCTGTTTTTTTTATCTTCTTAAGACTGTGGTCAGAATTAATATTGCTGTTGTTTTCATGTTGAAGTGTGTTCCATGTGATTTCCGAGAATGATCCCAAACTTATTAAAATACATAAACCAGTGGATATAAAGAACAAGTAAGACAAATGAAAAATCAACGAAATTTTAATTAAACTATATAGAGGAAAGGGAAAGAGTATATTCTGATAGAATTTATTAAGACATTTATCCAGACAATGAAAGCCTACGCTCGCCTCGGTCTTCTACTCTATCCTATGCGTTACTGCATGAAAAAATCGGTGAACTTTGTTCAGGTTGGGAATTCACTAGTAAGAATTGTACGAGCGTATATGCAATTACTGATTGATACTATATTATTATAATTATGTTTGTGATGTTATATAAATCTATGGCCGTAACTCATTGCTCAGTTATTTAAGCAATTTTGGATACAGTCAGTCATATCACGGTCATATTACAGTCAAACTTCTAGGGGGTATAGTTTTTTCGTGACTAAAAACAAACAAAAACAACAACAAACAAACAAACATTATATCAAGTGCACAACTACGTGAATGGACATAGCAAATCTATACCCCCACAAACACATACACATAAACAGTTTTGGAAGGTTCTTGAACTCCAATGCAACACATTACACAGGCAAATTCGATACACCCGCAAAATTGAGATTTACAAACGCTGCCGGTGTAACGAGGGTTGACTGTACCTCAATTTGAGAAGCATCCATAAATATGATCTTGGCAACTGCTTTAAAACTGAGGTTGTGGGTTCAAATCCCAGTCGGGTCATTTTATCTGCTTTTCTCCCTGCCCACTTAAAACCTACTGATTATTGAATTCTAAACGCCGTAGCAAAAGTTCGTTTTTAAATTTTTATTCGTTCATAAAATGCGGCAAATATTATATAACTCTACTCTTTCAGATTTAATATCTTTATAAACTATGTCAAAACACATTTGAGTTATGAATATATATAAATATTTATAAAAAAAGTTATTGATTTAACAAATGTAACTCTTCTCTTCGGTCCTGTTTTTGTATGATGTATAGAATATGATTTAAGCAAGTTTTGGTAAATAATTCAATTTTATCCCTTTTTTGCGTCGTTAAAATCTAGAAATAGACTTTCAAAATAACAAAAAACATAAACTTACTCAAGTTACAGATGGTAAAAATTAAAACTTAATTTTTTTCTTAACATCATGCATTAGAGTCCCAGAACCTTAAATGACCAAACTAAGCACAGTTTCCTATGCCAGAATGTGTATGTGGTGTCCACAACGTAGTCATTCGGATGAGTATACGCAGTCGCAGTTGACAGGTAGCAGGTGCTAGAAGACGATAATTCCGCAGTTCGGCATACGAACGTGGTCTCAGTGGTGCAAGCATTCATGCACTCGGCTGCAGTCAAGCTGCTGATGATCTTGTCATTCAACATCGCCATGGCGTATCCATAAAATGTTTGATACGTGTCCCCGTATGTCCCGCAGGCTGAGGAGAAAACAGGATCGTGGTAGTTCAAATAAGTTTTATATATATATATATATATATATATATATATATATATATATATATATATTTTATTTTATTTTATTTTATTTTACATCGATTACGGAAGAAGTTCTCACTTATATTAATCACTCTCGCTGGCTATGATGGCGGCGTATGTGGTCATTATTGTGGGGGGAAACCGGAGAACCCGGAGAAAACCCCACGTGTCTGGACCAGCGACTACTGTACCCTCTCACGTACGTGACCAGGGATCGAACCCAAGACGCATTGGTGAGAAGCGAAGCGCGTTACCACTACGCTATCCAGGCACCCATGGTAGTCAGAAAATGGGTTAACAGTGGGCGCAATGCGTTTTTTTGTCATCTGGATATTCTTATAAAATCTTTATTACAAGTAACTAGTGTTGCACGCAACACATGAGTCCCCTACAGGTGAGGTGCATAATTTTTCCGTTACCATAGCAAACAGAATTTTGGTCCGAGAAAAAAAGTGATGTGAAGAATACAAAGTTTCATAATATTATCTTAAAACCTTTTTTTTTTTTTTACTTCACGCAGGAGAAAAAAGGAAAACAGTAGGGCTTCATGGTATTTAAGAGGGTCTGCAATTAAAAATTGTGCATGTGAAAGCTCCTGTAGTTATTTGCCATAGGAAAAACTATGGTGCAAGCAGACAAAGAATATATACATGTATATATTTTTTAAACCCGAGGGCGTATCCTGTAATCTTGTCAACAGAAACACTAACATATTATTCCTTTAAGCCGTAAGTTATCAATGTGTATTATTTGTCGATCCTATTTAAAACATGTCATTGACCATGACAGGAACTGGACCTACCTTTGAGATATTGACATTATCTTAATATCATACTGACATTTTTTATTTAACAATCATACAAAAATAATGTAGATTATAATGACCATTACCCTCTTTATTTGCCAAGACCCAGAAGTTCACTATGGCATATGTTTAATATGAAATGTAAATCGACTGTGCACACATTAATTTGGGGTAATGGGCTTCCAATATTGAACTAATCCTAATTTGTAAATTGTAACAACAATTGAATCCGACAATAGCCAATTATAAAAACTGAAGAAGTAAAATAATAGAAATATGACCACTGTGTTCTGTTTACCAACTTTGAAAGCCTTTGTTATCACTTGATATGGATATTTATAAACGATTTCTTAGTTCTCACTTAAATATTTTGTATATACATACAGTTCATTCTGAAAAAGTCTGTTCATCTTTTGAAAATGTAAGTTTATAATAATCACCTAATATTCAGTCGGAATTCTACACATGTCTATGGACCTGTGTGTGTGTGAGAGAGAGAGGGGGGGATACGTTAAGATTTGGCTCGAAATATTACACGCAAAATAATATAAATTAATAATTATTATCACAATAAGCAAAGTTTTTGCTTGAATATTTTAGTTGTCCTTATGTATAAATGAAAATGTATCAACGATTTTTTAATTATCTGATAATGATACCGACACCTGCGATACAAATTACAGGGAACATAAACATATAGTAGTCTCAAACAACCTATTAATGACATGTTTGGATCACCGAATTATAGTATCATTTAATGCTACTTAGTATCATTTAATACTACTATAGTATCATTTAATGCTACTATAGTATCATTTAATGCTACTATAGTATAATCCGTATATGAAAGAGTACGTAACGTGGCATGTGCCCCAAAATGTGTATGAAGGATCTCGCAACCGTGCCTGTATGAATGACCTAAACCCTTTCTCCGTGATTATGATACAGATGAACAATTGATTTGCTCTTATTCTTCTTATTCGGCTATTGGTATTATACGGAACGGAACGGAACCAACAATGGGGCACCTTATGGGGTAACTAGGGAAAATATGTATAAACATTTTGGAAGACATCTTAAGTTGATTTGCGATTTTTAACATTATATTAATTTTACAGACAGTAAACACTTAAGATTTTAATATCATAAATTTTCACAAGAATTACTGTAACCTATATCCTCGTTCCGTTCCGTAAAATACCAATCGCTCAGAGGAATTGGTATTTCACGGAACGGAACAAAAATTCTTACATTGTTTGGAGTTGAACTGATGTTTTATCAACATTTTATTTTTGAGTTCAAGAAGCAACAAAGGAAGTACCACATGGGTTATGGGTACACAAGTTTATATGCATAATTCATTCATAATGCACCCAATTTCCATTTTTTCTGCACTATATCAAAGCGAAAGAGAGGGAGTGAGAGAGAACCACTTGTATTACAAATTTTGTAATAATTCGAACGTGAAAGAATAACAAAAGTTATTAATGTTACAATTCCGATTACAACAATGACTCTCGTGTAAGTTCGTTTTCCGATCTCGAGCAACACAATACACACGTATTTAGTTATAATAAAAAATGATGGGGAAAAAAGACCGAAAGGCAGTAAGTTTTACATTATTATTTAGATTTTTATTTTGGAGGTTTTCGATATTAATCTGACATTGAACATCACTCGTTCCGTTCCGTTCCGTAAAATACCAATCCCTCTGGGGAACTGGTATTTCACGGAACGGAACGGAACAGCAATTATTCAGTGGTCATAATTCATTATTTTTATGAACTGGAACATTTCTAGTATGTATTATGCATGAAGGTCACGGGCGATGTGAACCGGGAAAGTATGAACTTAACATATAGTTGTGTTTTTCTTTTGTTTTCCCCCACTTTCTATCATTAAAATATCAAATAAAAAGCGTATGGTCGGTTTCTGTAAGTAGTATGTTGATTGATTTCAACACCTATACAACTACATGTTATCAACCCGCCTAACACAATAACAGCACAATACACATGGATGGAAGATGACCGAAATGCAGTAAGCTTTATTTATATTTGCGATGTTGTTTTCCTTCTTTTATATGTTGGAGAGTGACAACGTAATATGTCTCGTTCCGTTCCGTAAAATACCAGTTCCTCAGAGCGATTGGTATTTTACGGAACGGAACGGAACGAGTGATGTTCAATGTCACATATTCATTGAAAAATCTAAATAATTGTTCCATAATTTCGTCTAATAAAATATAAATAAATATGTGTATTTTGCTGCTCGAGCTCGGATATTAAAGCTGCATAACGAATGCATATGAACGATTTTCTACTTAAGTTTTCATAACCCCATTGCGCACGACATACATTAGTATATGCGCCGGAAATTTCTACTGAACATATTGTATTCTAAACATTTACACTTTTGTTCCGGGACGGAACGAACGAGGCATATTACGCTGTCACTCTCCAAACGTACATGAATTCTCCAACATTGGTGGCCTACAAAATCATTTCTAGTCCTAACCAGATATTCATGACTGTAGTCCACATGTGTGTACCCGTAATTTGAGATATCGTTCAACTTTCAATTTGGCGATATTTCCCTTACAGAGAGGCGTGACAACCAGTACTAAAGGTAGCATGTCGCGAAGAGCGGGTCATTGATGGGACTAGCTATTTGCATGAATTATAATGATTTTGGTGGTGTTGTTTTTATCACCATAATGGCTGAAATACTTTGAATATCAATTATTATCACCGGCCCAGGGCGGCGATATTATACTATCGAGCAAGAAAGCAACCTTTTACTCCCGCACCGCTGACGTAATACTGAAACAGGTTCCTTCTCAGTCGGTCATTGAAAGATGAAAAGGTCAGATGACCGGGAACAAGTTTTGAGAAACTGTTTTGAATGCTGGGAAATCTGGACTGGTTTATAGTCTACCGGAAGTAATGTTGCTAGACTGGTAGGCGCATAATTGGGCAGATTCGATTGGAGTACGCCCCTTGATCGATGCTGCACCAAACATGATAACATTTCACAGCTTCAACTGCAAGTACTTTGACATATAATTTCCCTTTACGTATCACTGTTACTTGATGTTCACTTGGATAACGGCGAATTTTAGCATTTTTTGAAATGCTAATACATGTACTAATTACAGGCAACGTTCCGTTGACTTACATGAGAGACAGGATCCGTCAGACGGGTTATAGCTCCAACCGCTGATACATTGACAAAGAGACTCCACGCATTCCGTGTTTAGCGGACAGTCTGCAGTCGTCGTGCACGGCGTCATAGCCTGTTGGTTTTGGCTTGGTTGGTTTACTGGACGGCATGTTGACTGGAAAAGGGTGTATCATTTATTTTGCTACCCCCTTTTGATATTTTGAAGAAACATATAATAATAATAATAATAATAATAATAATAATAATAATAATAATATAATAATAATAATAATAACAACAACAATAATATTTATAATAATTATAAAAATAATAATAATTGATACGAGACGAAGCCGTAGAGAAATAACAAATCTTATTCCATGGGCTGTTTCGTTTCCATAATTTGGTAATATACTAAATATAGATCAGGTAAATTGATATTCATGAGGTAAAGGATAAAATGATACGAGTACTTGTTCTAATATTTTGTGTTTGTCAGACATATAGTGAAGACCGGTTGTATTGGATCTTAATGCATATACCTGTAAAAAAAAGTCTTTTTTTAGACTCGGGCTCAATAGTGTGCACACTTCCCGGTGGCCAGGTGGTTAGAGCGTCCGCCTTGGGAGCGGGAGGTCGTGGGTTCGATCCCCGGCCACGACAAACCAAAGTTGTAAAAATGGTACTGTTATAGCTCCCTTGCTTGGCGCTCAGCATATAAGGGTAGTTGCAGGACTGGTTGGCCCGGTGTCAGGATAATGTGACTGGGCGTGGTATGTCTACTGCAGTGTGGCAGCACTGTATCTGTCTCAAGTAGACATCGTCTCCAAACGACTGAAATACTGTCGGTGAGACGTTAAACCCAACAAACAAACAAACAAACAATAAAGTGCAAATTTTAATGTGATCATTTGTTACAGCCAGAAGACCGTGGTCCAGTTGAACGTACCCGACTGCAAATCCCGTTGGTGGTAAGGATTTTTCATGACTTTTCCAGGCGCAAAGTACTGGTTCAATCCAGAATTCGTCGGGAGGGATTAGTATAAGAACTTGTTTTCCAATCAATGTTAAATAATTTTATCATAACCTCTAAATTTATCAATAGCTAAGTGACAGTATTTTTTACATTTTTACATATAAAAACCAACTGACAATATTTTTATTTCTTAACATATAAAAGGTTTTATTCGTAGACAGGTTGTTTGAGTTATTTAAATATCAGGTCAAATATGAAAAGGAAAAAAAATCGAGAATATATATGTATTTTAAGTTTCAAATGCCAAATTAGATAGGTGATTTAGAACAATAAGACTGACTCATGTATATCGTAATATTACAGTGAATATATCGTTCACCGTTTCAGCTTCCGGTTTCCAAAAAAAAAAAGGGCCAGGAAAATAGATTCATAAGGCCATGTAAAGGTCACATTAGAAATGTTACTACCAACGCTTCCTATTAAAGGTCCTGTAATATTAGGTTAATTAAATCATTACGTTGGCTACATTGTCAAATACTAGGTCATACCTCTGTAATAGCAACATAATCTAAATACTAGATCATACCTCTGTAATAGCAACATAATCTAAATACTAGGTCATACCTCTGTAATAGCAACATAATCTAAATACTAGGTCATACCTCTGTAATAGCAACATAATCTAAAAGCGCTCCACAATTTGTTGTAAGGGAAGGTGCGGCCATTGAATTCAATCTACACGTTTTGGACACAACATCATACATCATGGAAGTACAGTTGGTGTCTTTGTTGCAAAGAGCAGCACACTGAATCTTCGACTGAATGCCGTTTGCGGTATATGTGTCGATGCCATAGGTCTGATTACAGGCGAGTTGGGATGAGAATTTAGAAGAGCAAGTCTCGGCACTCACACACGATACCGAGAGTGTCGCTACGGCCAACAGCACAATGGTAACTATGACTTCCATGGCGCTGCAAACGAAAATATTACATATGTATATATTGACTTCGATGAAATATTGCGGTAATTTTTCATGTACTCGTACATTGACTTCGGATATTTCGATAAGACGTCATAGACAAGTGACATGATACCACACTCAATCGCTTTATTCTGGCACTCGGTCAACCAGTTCTGTCACTACGTACCCTTGTATAGGTTAGTTCATAATTGCCTTTAACTACACAACATAGTCTCGAGGGCGGAGCCCGAGTGACTATGTCGTGTAGTTAAAGGCAACTATGAACTAAGCTATTTAGCACATGGTATTTTCTTTCCACTAGCGATAAAACGTCACAAAAGTGTGAGTGATGTGGTTGCATAGTCCACACTTACTGATTTTTTTACAAAAGTGTGGACTACGCGTTATAGTCCACGGTGACCTTGAACAAATACTAGCACCTGATTGGACGAGAGGAAAATGTCATGTGCTAAATAATAAATAAGTCCCACTTTAAGGACGTTAATTAATATGACGCGGCCAGGCATGAAGCTTGGATTGATTTCTTGAGTCCATGCTTAATATTGTAATTAGTTTATATTAAATTATGTACCACTTTGAATGATAATAAAAAATCTATCGATTTGTCGACCCACATATTTACTGGTTTGACAACAAAGTATAAAATCTATATTATTTTATCTGGGCCTGAAATACCTTTTCCATAGTATAGCATGACAGCGAGAAAAATAAAATATTCATAAAATAATGAGTATATCTATTATTTTGAATACAAATTATGATATTTGATCGATATTCGGAGAGTTAATACTATGAGTAAAATCGATTGGCAATTTCCAATTAAGCCGTGGTGATGGTGAAGCTTGGGGTCTGACATGGGTATATCATCAATTTCACGTCATTATTTAAAGACACTGAGGAGTTTCCCTCATTATCTATGTGGTCAACACTTTTTAACGTATTACATTACAGGTAGAAACTTCTAATTAGTTAGATATAGAACCAGTTCATTTATCGCATATTTTTCCTTTTTATATCTATGTCTTCGGCTAAACTGTCAGTGTTTAGCGAGACCCTCATTTACGGCCATATGTATTGTAAAGATGTCTCTCTTTTAATCTTCCTACGTTGTACTGTAACATTAAACTGTAATTAATATTATCAAAATTGGGTTTGATTATATTTTTCAAATATTTCAAATCTGAATATGTAAGGTCTCAAAACATTTACCAAAACTTTTTTTCTAAACTTTGATGAATCGGGTTGTATGCAATGTCCATAAATAAAGCTATATATCCGTGGCCTGCAATTTTAGATATACATTAAATGTGTCGAAATTTATTAAACATGCGTATTTTAATCTTGTTTTACTTTTTTTTCTTTTTCTTTTTTTCATCAGTTTATGCAATTTATTGATTCATATTTTATTTATCAAAAATATATATGCTGAGCGCTAAGCAAGTGACCTATATACCAGTATCAATTTTTAAGACTAACTATTTGGTAAAATATAACATTCATAAACAACTTATAGATATTGTATTACTTTTAGAACTCGTTTGATTGTATTGTATTCTTTGGTATTTCCAGGGTATTCCTAATTCCTATAGCTTTGACGTTTTCCTCTGACAGCGCCTTTTCTAAACGATTATAATCTACATAGTTCGATTTTTCGATAACGTCAACCTGTTTCTGTGTGTTGATGACTAAAAGGTGAGAAGCTGACTAATATTCGACTTAAAAAAAGGTCATTTATACAGAATCGCGTTAATTGTTGTTATGAATGGTAAGAAAAAAATGTTTGGCCTATATATGTTAACTACGACGCAAAGGAATTTTATAGATAATATATACGTGTATATAATAAAAAAGTACAAAATGTTGTTATAATTTCACGTGTTCGCTCCTGTTAAAATTTAGATAGAAATTACACTAGGCAAATACACGTATACATGTGAACTAAGATAATACTCAAATACTATATTGCAAGTATAAACCATAAAAGCAAATATAATTGAGACTAAAACATACACCATTGCACACAGTCTACTGCGCACATAAGATAGAATGAAATCGTGTCCTCAAATGGTCAAAGAACAGTAATAAAAACACCAACTACGGGGAAAACCACATCAAATGAATAGAAAAAGGTTGACAGATCACGTATTCCAGCTTCTAAGAAACGATTTGTTTTGTTAGTAGAGTAACCTGATACAGAAAGTGATCATACTGGCTATATGATATAAACTGTTTGATTTAAAAAAATATATATACTACTACTTCCAATAATAATAATAATAATAATAATAATAATATAAATAAAAATAATAATAATAACAAATAAAATAATAATAATAAACAATGATAATAATAAATAATAATAATAATAATAATAAACGGGCCATGAAAGAGAGCATCTCCCCGTGGCGTTTATCAGTATCAGAAATTAATAAGCATACTTACTTTTCTATATTTGACAAATGGCAATTGATCGCTCTCATAAATGTTCATCGAGCAGTAATCTTTTTATTTATATACCAAATTCATTGTAAAGCCGATATGAAATTTAAACACATGATACGAAAGAATTCAATAATTTAACCCAATACTTAATTTTCTTTATACCTTATTAAATAAATTTTCCATTGCACAGCACCAAATATTATACCGCGCACCAGATAATAATCAAAATAACAAAGCGACATTATAAATAATTTTCAGTCGCAATCCTACTTTTTATTTTATTTGAACCAATAAATGGTGATTGATACAGTACATACAGACCTTATGTGTGTTCTGTTAAGCCGAAATTGAAATTCTATTGCGCGGAAGTCTTGCTTATGATTAAAGACCCATCCGTTCAAAATTGTGATTTAAGAGCTAAATGCAGAGACCATCTAATTTGTATTTAAATATATTATAAAGAAAGCCGCTTGAATAGATTAATAAAAAAAACAACAAAAAAAACAACAAAAAAACGCGGGAAGGTAACATCAAACCGCGCATTTTTTTTTTTTTTTTTTAATATTCTTTAACATAAAATGTTTTCAGTATCAATGTAAAAAGATGCATTTATTTTAATGTCGATTTTTTTTTATCGAATTTCTAACATAGTAAATTGTACAATGTCATTAAAAACAGCAACAAAAAAAAACAAAAAAGAAAATCAACAACAACAACAACAAAAGCGAGAATTATTTTGTACAGTCAAAGAAAATAATTAATTTGACCTGCTTAAATTTCCTGTAAGAATGACGCAGTCAGACAAATTTCATTATTAAATAGCAGGTGATGAAACTGTCTCTGCAAATTAATGACACTGATAAAATCAGACCTTATATATTTATTAAAAATAATCAACAATGTCTTACCGTCCCTAGAAAAGTCCTGTTCTCTGTGTTCAGACCACCCGGGCTTCGCCAACATCGCGGTATCAACCCAGTTGACAAGGAGCGATTACGAATCAATACGGGTACTTGTCATTTCTCCATTGCTTTGTATTGGCTACAAATATATTTATTACAATAAAACTCGGTTAATGATAAAGAACCAACCCCAGACGTGCTGGTGAAATCCGGAGGAGGGACGTATGGATAGAGTCCTCATAACAAATAAGTATAGTGATAATAATCTCACGATAGTTGAAATATAGATGTACACATTCCCACGTCAAATGTACTTGTAAAAAAATCATACCGCATAAATATGATGGAATAATATCTTTAATAATTAGGTAAAAAATAATCATAAATTAATTATATATTCAAAGTATCCAGTCGTGTATATTGATACATACATACAACATATACATGTATGTCGGTATGTCAAATGTAATGTATTAAACATACAATATACTTAGGTCAGTACATGCGATATTTAACAACCGAGATGTTTGACAGACCACAAAATAAACAATAATTTGTGACACCGACCTACATAATATATAAGTATTTTTAAAACAAATTATCTAAACTACAGAGAAAATCGGAGGTCATGTAGTGTGTTGACGATTACTGAACAAAAATAAAGTCTGCAGAAAAAAACCATTCACTTTGCTGCTGATTTAACAGTCATAAATAATTACTTGAAGTGATTTGGCCTAGCATCAAAGAAGGTGAAGTCCCTGTAATGGTTCCGCTACATTTCCGACCTCATGGCCTTTCACGGAGATCTAATGATTCATTAGGTTACCTTGGTTATCTTGGTAGAAGTTAAGTGGTCCAAGACGTAGCGGAACCATTTCAGGGACTTTACCTTAAAGGCCAGTTATGCTTCCAAAAGCAGTGTATATTATTATTATATATAATTTCTTACCATCTCACTGACGACACTAATTCAATCATTTGGACATTTCTGGCTCCATGCTATTTAATGCCATATCACATCTCAATGGCCATGACATACCTAAGTCATAAAGAAAGTTACATAACTGGTCAGCTGGGTGTCCGGATAATTTGACTGGGTGTGGCACCAGGCCACTATATTACACCGTGGTATTGAAGCAAGGCAGCACTATATCTGTTTCATGTAGACAAGCAATGTTTCAGATGATTGAAATGCTGTTGTTTGGAGGCTAAAACCAAGCACACAAGCTATAACATGTCATGGACAAGTTGAATGATATCACAAACTATTTCTGGTATAAGAAAATCATTTAAAACCAAGAGTGTTTATTGGTGGGAGACAATCATAAAGTTAAATAATTCATATATCAGGTCATATTCATTTTCAGGCAGGAAGTTCTGCAGAGCTACCCTGAACTTTAACTGGAGATTTAGAATCATCTCATCAACATGTAAACATGACAGGAATGACATGAACGGGTGAAATAGCTTGTGTCTGGTTGATCTAAGGATCCATCACTCTGGACTGGGATTCAGCGTCTGTACAAGGGTGTGGATGCAGGAAACCGACAATGAGATGGGTTGACCGGTCACCATGGAGACGTATAGTTGTCATGTGAGGAAGCCTTCCAGCTGGCTTGCGGTAGGTCGGTGGTTCTACCCGGATGCCTCCGTGCATTTGGGGTCTTCCTCCACCTGTAATTAGCTGACCGTCGCTATATGACTGAAATACTGTCGAAACGACGGTCAACTCAAATAGTCAAGTCAAGTCAAGTCAAATATGAAATGATCTGCATTATTTAACTTGAACTGTTGGTCAAAATGAAACAGGTGGAATTTGAGCAAAATAGACAAATTTATATGAATTGGCCCAGTGTAAGGATAATGTGACTGGGTGTGGTACCATGCCACATGTCTACGGCGTGATACTGCAGTGTGGCAGCACTTTATCTGTCTCAAGTAGACATTATTTTCCAAATGACTGAAATACTGGTGAGACATGAACAAACAAGGTGAGATGGGGGAAGGATCCCTCACTCCGATAATGGAGTCATTAAATGGGCCACCATGTGGCCGAATTTTTAAAAAAATATATTTCTTACATTTGTTAAAATATCATTATATTATGTTGTTATTATCCTTGCTGTCTATACTTAAACTTTTTTTGCATGCTTGAATTTACGTTGATTGTCAATAAACTAAACTTAATTGTATGGACATTTGTTTAATCGTTTATCACCACTAGATCAAAATTATTAAAATGCTGTAAATACACATAGTGGTTCCAATTAAACAGCTCATGAAATAAATGATGAACTGACATCATCAAACAACCTTGCTTGAACACTCAGGTAGCAAGAATGTATTCCATTCACTGCGATATCACCCGGTTAATCATCATTCCTTTAACGGTTCTGAGTAGTTAAACTTTTAATGAGGCAGAAGATGTCACCATGAGAGCTGTGTATATCAATGTAAAAAGCAATCTACTTGGTGAAGACTGGCTTATAATGGGTCCCCTCTCTGGCACACCTTTGCGACTCAAAGAACCCTTTGATCATTTGTATTGAAAATATAGCTGAACCTGTATTAGCTGTCACCTGTTTTAGCTGTCACCTGTTGAATTAAGCGGTCAATTTTAATATTACGAAACTATAGAATTTTGTTACAGAATACAAGGATATAATGTTATGATGAAAGGGCAAGCCATATATAATAAGGTTTACAACCATATAAACACGAAACCACTTACCGAAAAGAAACGTAAGAGTTTCTATACGGTCAAGAAGAATATAAGCAATCAGTCTTTTGCATCTTAACATTAGAAGTATACGCCACAAACTTAACTGTTTTCGATCAATTTGAAGATTTTGATATCTTATGTTTTATCGAAACTCACTTAGACAATCTGATTGATGACAATTTACTATTAAGTGAATGTTCCAATTTTAATATGTATAAGAAAGACACGTCCTCTCACTCTGGGGGGAGTGGTTATCTACGTTAACATTGTGTACATGCTAAACGTAGACTTGATCTTGAAGTTAATACTGTTCAAAGTATATGGCTGGATATTTCTTATAAATCTTCATCGTTTCTATTGTGCGCAATCTATAGGCCACCTAACTCACCGGTCTCAATATGGGACGACTTAAATCTAAATATCGAAAGTGCCCTTGATGACAATGAGAACATTATATTATGGGTGATCTAAATGAAAATCTATTAAATAATAATCTACAACATTTAAAAAACATACTCCTAATAAATAATTTGGATAACATCATAACTGAGCCCACGCGAATAGCCCAAGACTCATCTTCCCTTCTTGATCCAATCATAGTTTCTAAAACTTTTGATGTTTGCAACTCTGGCTTTATTGATGTAGAGCCACACATTAGTGATCACAGAGCTGTTTATGTATATGTTAAATTTGAATTTTCGCGCAATGTCTGTACGACTAAAAAAGTTTGGCTATATAACAATGGTGACTATGAAAAACTGAATGTTCTGATACTAGCTGAAGATTGGAGTTTTATAGACTATTTGTCTATCGATGAAGCTTGTGAAACTTTTACAAATATTTTACACCGTCTCATGTCTGAATGTATACCGTCTAAAGATATAGTTGTTAGGCCGAATGATAAACCGTGGTACGACTCTGAACTTAGGAAATTTACAAAATATCGCGATAGACAAAGGTACATGGCAATTAAAAAATGTTCACAATCGGCTTGGCTTAGATATAAATCATTGAGAAATAAAGTAAATAACCTTAAGAAATATGCAAAAAAAACGTTTCTACGAAAATATTGAGTCAAAAATTGAAGAAGAGGGATCAAAATTTAAAAATAGCCGGAGGTATTGGAATTCTTTAAAAAATCTTATGAACAATTACAAGGTCCCTGATTCTATTCCTATTTTGAAACAAACATTAAACGGTATTGATGAATTCTTTTTTACAAACGAAGAAAAGGCTAATTGTTTAAATGATTTCTTTACATCTGTTTCCCAATTAGACGATTAACAAATTCAACTCCCTTCGATTGATATAAAAACCGAGTCTAATCTTAGTAGTATAGTTATTAATCAGTCAGATGTTGTAAGCATAATTGAAATTCTAGATACTAATAAAGCTGTTGGTCCTGACTGCATTTCTCATAAAGTCCTAAAGAAAGTAAGTCTTACTCTTTCAAATCCACTTTGTTGTTTGTTCAATAAATCCCTTCGTGACAGCGACTTTCCCGAAATGTGGAAAACCGCATTGGTTGTACCATTATTTAAAAAGGGGGAAAAAAACTGTCCAAGTAACTATCGTCCAATATCTTTGTTAAGTTGTCTCTGTAAACTTATGGAACGTTGTGTCTATAAACATTTATACAATCACTTAATTAGTAATAATCTTCTCTACTATAATCAATCGGGTTTTCTAACTGGACATTCTACTGTTTATCAATTAATTGATTTATACCACCAAATTGTTCAATCATTTGATAAGAAAAAACATACTTGTGTTGTTTTCTGTGACATATCCAAAGATTTCGATAGGGTTTGGCATCGTGGATTACTTTTCAAAATCAGACAATTAGGAATGCAAGGTAGCTTATTAGGTTGGATAGACAATTATTTAAGCCATCGTCGGCAACAAGTATTAGTTGGTCAGTCTCGTTCTCGTTTAAAAGATGTTATCGCTGGGGTGCCCCAGGGGTCAGTATTAGGTCCTCTGTTGTTTCTTATTTATGTTAATGACATCACTGAAAACTTAATAAGTATAGCTAGATTGTTTGCTGATGATACCTCTCTTGCATGTACAGCATCTAATGCCAAAGATCTCGAAGGGATTTTAAATCATGACCTTAAATCATTTCCATATCTAAACAGTGGCTTGTCTCTTTTAATCCTTTAAAAAATTTTATACGGTTGAAGCACCTACTGTCGAATTTGAAAATACTTTGCTGACTCCAACTGCATCACACAAACATTTAGGTGTAACTCTGAATTAACAATTGTAAATGGTCTGATCATGTTAACAACATCATAATATCTTCACCTAAACTTCTTGGAATTATGCGCAAAATTAAATATACAGTTCGTCGTAAAGCTCTGAATCAATTATATATATCTTTTCTTCGACCTCTGCTTGAATATGCATCTTCAGTCTGGGATAATTGTACTCAATCTGAAAAGACTAAACTAGAGAGAATTCAACTAGAAGCTGCTAGGGTAGTTACTGGATTAACTCGGTCCGCTAGCTTAAACAATCTTTATCGTGAAACAGGATGGCTCACTCTTTCAAATAGGCGTCTTTATCTGAAATTAATTTTAATGTATAAAATCAAGAATTATATGGTACCTAACTACTTACTTGCTCTTTTCCCCCGACCTGAAGATAATCCTGTTCACTATAACCTTAAATTTTTGATTTTCGTTCCTTCTTCCTTAGTCCATCTATTAGTTGTTTTAAACGTGAACTTTTAAAATCACAGTTTCCTTCCATTGATGTCCCTCAGCACTATTATCACGGTTTACGACATCTATCTATAATACATGTTTGTCTAAGAAACAATTGTAGTAATTTAAAACGTGACCTTTTTAATAACCATGTATCAACTTCTGATTTGTGTGAACATTGCCAAGAAACAGAAAATGCAATTTTTTAAAAAAAAACTGAATTTCATCCCTTGAACACAGAGCTGTTACTTTTTGGCGATATTTATCTTTCATACCAACAAAATATTATAATCGTCGAAGCTGTCCACCGATATATTAAGTTATCTTAGCGTTTCATATTGTAATGTAATACATACACAAAACCTAAAAATCCTCATCCAATATCTACTTTCTCTTTTCTTTATCCTATCACTGTATTTCCCCTGTCGATCTATATTCTCTGGTATATCTCTTTTTGTTGACATTTTGTTATCAGTACTACATATTGCCATGCTTAATATCGAAAAATGTACACTGTAGGTGAGGGCTAAAATTAAGTTTAAGAACTTGTAGCCCAACCCAATTGCCATTTGTATCAACCTATGTTTGGATATATTTTTGTATTTGTTAACATTCTATTTGGCAATAAAATATGTTAGAAGAATATAAGCATACAAAGAAATAGTGCAGGCATGCATGAAGGTGTGTTTAAATGTAAACATGAAAGTTCGCTAATGCATGCGTAAGTGCGTGCGTAAGTGTGTATGAGTGTACAGAAGCATGTGCGTGTATGTGGAATTACACATATCAAGGAATATTTACAAATTTATACAAACATAAACATTAACTGGAACTATATATAAAAGAAAGATTACATAAATAAGTAAATCGGTATGTTT
Source organism: Solen grandis (assembly GCA_021229015.1). Lineage (NCBI taxonomy): Eukaryota > Metazoa > Mollusca > Bivalvia > Adapedonta > Solenidae > Solen > Solen grandis. The sequence continues at coordinate 11,670,536 of CM037793.1, read as the reverse complement.
TTTTTTTAATTATAAGACAGCCACCTGAAATGAACCTGGCGAAATTCAATATTTATAAAAACACTGTATTGTTCTCTTAAGCAAACAGATAACACTGGGCACCGAATGCCGAGGAGAGTATTTACAGATGTTTTTTTTTTGTCCAATGAAAGAAATTTTAATAGCACTTGAGCTCCCAAGCAGTTTTGCAATTTGTCCAGCAACTTCAGACGATGCATACCCAGATATGGACATTCAGAAAGAAAATGGTCAGTGAGGCAAGTATCGTGAAGCTCAGCACGGCATCTACGACATAAGCCATCGTCCCATGAAAGATATGCTATTAACTTACATATTGTCCTACAATACGTAAGTTGACGTGGATACTTTTGACAATACTGCCAAATCTCGCACGTCTGATACAATGTATGTACAGATCGGATACGATCAAATTCTGCTGCACTATATCGAACAGCCCAACCCCCAATTGCTTTTGAGTGAATATAAGTTTAACGAAGCGTTTCCGAAAGTATTTATTTGGAAAATTACCATCCCTTATAAACGCATTTAAATAATTTGAATCAAAATTAGATGCTGAAACACACATATATAGCTTATCTATCCCGACCCCTTTTACATTTGCAGATATTTTAAATCATTTGTTTTTTTTTATTCTCTTAAAATGATCCATCGTCGAATACCCCAGATTAACTTATTCATGATGATAGATGATCTATCGATCGGCCGTGGGTATGCGACAATGAAAATGATCAGTGATGTCGTGATATTGATAAAAATGGAGGTGTATAGTGCCTATATGATCTAAGGGCATTATGGGTGGAGCTTTTTGCGACGGTGACTGATTACGTCATGTTTTGAATGAAGCCTTATAAAATGTAACCAGTGATACTGACTCTGACCTATCACGGTTACTGTCAATCAAACGGGAGTCAGATCCATAATGCGAGGACAAAGGCAAAGCTGTATGGCTTACGTGATAAATAGAGCAATATACATTATCAGCCACTTCCCTTTTACCCTGATGTATTATTTGGACGTCATAAAGTTAGCTCCCCTTTTCTTGCTTACATCATTTGTAATGCAAACTCAGTCAATAATCATATTGGTAGTGTCTCCATCTTATTTACGTTGTAAGTAGCATTGTCTCCATCCTATCTACTTCTAATCTGTATTAATGCATAAGCTGAATGTATATCAATGATTATTGTTCGATCCCATCACTTACCTTTTCGTATGCATATTATTGTTCGATCCCATCACTTACCTTAACGTATGCATATGTTTCAGATCTCCATCATTCTAGATGTCATAGTTAATAAATGAAGGATATCAAGAAACAGTGTACATAGTTAATACTCATTTAATAAATTGTAAATATGTTATTGTTTATATTTTAAATTTTACAGGTTTATCGCAGGGCTCCGCTTCGCGTCGCTTACGAAAATTACATAAAAACAATAAAATATAAACAATAACTTTAGTCTTATACATATAAGACTGTCATCTAGACCCATAGAGTTTTGGCGGATAATCCCTCCGTAATGAAGGCAAGTCTATAAAATTATATTAAGTAACTCCTAGTAATGATCACAGGGAGGTAACAGATACATCAATACATCAATAATCTCCCATTTATCAGTTACAGTATGTAGATCTACGGTAGCAAGAGTGGGACCTATTTTCATATGGCTTACGCACGCGATATACGATATACCTTTTTACTAAGTCAAATACATGTTTGACAAATCAGTAATTTGACTGGAACAACTCGAGATTTAAACCCACTGCTGCTGAAAATACTACTCTGCATACATCGAATGGAGAGTACAGGTCGAATTAAACATTAAATATAAGACTTAAGTGATGCTTTTGGATTTTTTTCCATTACGTGTTTTGCTGAGGTGCAATGCGGGGGTAAACGTGCATTCATTTGATATAACAATGCATAATTACCAAATGTAATTTAAATATACAATTTAATTGAAACACAAAACATGAACGAAAACAATATTAATAAACTGACATTTTATATATCTTTTACATATACATTTTCATATGATTTCCAAATCGCGAATATACTCTTCTTAGAGTGAGGCGATCACTAAGGATGATGATGATTTTACTTGCTCCGCAGGAATTAAGGCCCGGTTTCACCAGGGAGGGGGGCACAGGCCCCCCCCCCCCCCCCGCGGCTGGCTTGGTCAAACAATTTTCTAGGATAGAAAATATAGTATATAAAATTGTCGTGATTTGGGTTAATTTTTGTGCTCTGTAGTGGTAATCCCCATTGTGTGCCCCTTGTTCCTCACCAGTCACCAGGCCCCTGCTCTTTCCGAGACCCCCTACAGATAGAGAATCTGCTGTCGGCAACATCACATAGTGACTGTGACTGCTTTAATCAGAATCAGTCAGACGCGTTCAGCTTTATACTGTGTATATAACAATTAAGCGCCTGAATGTCACAGATGAAAATTAAAGTCGACAGATTGCTTTAATGCTTTTACCGGGTATGTCATTTTTTTTCTTCTTTTTTTTTTTTTGGCAGTTAGGCCGTTTATTTTCAACCAGAAATCCTGTGAAACACACAGTAATGAAGCGGAATAAAATAAGGTTTTTCATTGGTTATTATATACTTGGCTAAATTCCCACTGGTCATTTAAAAATTAAACAAGAGGCCCATGATGGCCCTAAATCGCTCACCTGAGATAAATAGGTTGACCCAAGGAACATCTGTACCAATTTATTTTAAAATCTGGCCAGTAGTTTTGAAGAAGATGATTTTTAAAGTTTTCATTTTTTTTTCTTTTTGTTGCCATGGCAACCAGAGTTCTACATGGATCACGTTTATTTTAGCAACTTTTGTGAAGGTTGACCCAAGGATCATCCCTGCCAAGTTTAATCAAATTCTGTCCAGTGGTTTCAGAGGAGATGTTGTTTAAAGTTTTCCCTATATACATATAAGGCAAATAAGCCCCGCCCCTGGCGGCCATGTTATTTTACGGGTCAGAATAATTTTAGCAACTTTGGTAGAGGTTGACCCAAGGAACATCTGTACCAAATTATTTTGAAATCTGGCTAGTAGTTTTGAAGGAGATGATTTTCAAATTATTTTTCTTTTTTTAGCCATGGCAACCAGAGTTCTTCATGGATCAACTTTATTTTAGCAACTTTTGTAGAGCCTCACCCAAGGAACATTCCTACCAAGTTTCATTAAATTCTGTCCAGCGGTTTCAGGGGAGATGTCGTTTAAAGCAAATTGTTGACGACGGACAACGCACGGCGCACGACGACGGACGTCGGGCGAAGGGCGATCACAAAAGCTCACCTTGAGCACTTTGTGCTCAGGAAACTAAAAATAGGAAACACATATATTTCGGAATTGATTGTTCGACCCTGACAGATCTTGTTATATTCAACAAAAACGTAACATCCGGTTTCGTTTTGTAGACCGCGAAACGAAGTCTAATGTGCAGATGTTTTAAGGCTGTAAATGTCTACCAAGATTGTACAAATTATTTGGATCCGTGGTATTTCAAAGAGCTGCACTGACACAGCAATTACACAACTATTTAACCAACAACAAAATCTATTAAACCATTCAGACATTAATCATCAAGCTGGTTACCACGGCCGAGTATCTTTTTTTAAAGATATTTCTTGTTTTTTTTTAAAAATTTTAAACTCTCTCTTACAATGTTTAAGATTTACATGAGTTTTATTGAAATGGAAAACATCAAATTTGAAATAACAAATCCAAAAGAATAGTTTAAGCAATGTAATTTAAATCTAATAAGAATATAAACCAATGTTGTTGTTTTTTAGATAGAGGACAAAAATATAAAAGCATAGGAAATAATAACCTTATTAATTAATTTTATATGTATGTATGATATTTTCATTCCTTTTTTATTTTATTTATTTATTTTCATAGCTATATTGAAATAAAATTTTAATATTACTAAGTTCTCCAGCTGGATTCGAACTCGCAAGCTAGCTTGCATTAAAGATTTAAGTTAGCACCATATAAAACACGGATGTGTTTTTATTGGTAAATAACATAACATTAAACAGCTATAGGCTAAAATAAAATGATCCAAGCAATATTATTATATCGCTCAAGGCTTAGATCAATTGCCTTCAAGTTTCAGTATACATGTATAGGAAAATTAGAGAAATTTAACCTATATCTATAAATAATTTTATTATCTTTATACGTTTACAGCTGGTCGTGTTATCGTTTTTGTGCCATCTGCTGTAAGCAGAGGTGACCATTAGGGATCACTTTTCCTTCGTTTGTCTGCCCGTCCGTCTGTCTGTCTGTCACACTCTTTCTGTCACGCTTCAGCAGGTTGCACGTGTCTTCTAAAGAACATTCTTGTATGTTATACATGATATGTTATACGTTTTATTTTATGTCGTTCTCTAGATAGGAAATGTTCCGTTAATCTTGTTATTTAAATCCTACATATTATGTATCACAATGCAAGATGACTATATGTCAAAGTTTGCTAAGTACCACATGTCACTAACAATGTTGAACAAAAAAAAAATATTTAAAAATTATTCATATGATGTTCAAGGCATTTAAATTGACTGATTGGAATTTCAATATTGTCTTGTTAAAAATATACAGTAAAACCGCGATAATGAGACCACTATTGGGTCCATCTGAAAGTTGTCTTATTATTGAGTTGGTCTCATTAATAAGTTTGGTCTTTTCATAAATATTTCATTTCAATGTTGTTTTAATTTGATAGATGAAAATAATATCTCTTGAATCAATTTAATGTTTTTAAAAAGTTTTGTTATGAAATATAATCCTGATTATTTTTATAAAACTTTTTTCACATTTAAAATTAAAATCTATGGTCATATCATGCCGATTAAAAGTCTACCCATTTTAAATTTATCTAATTTTCCTATACATGTATTAATTTGTATATCAACTGAGAAAATGTTGTTCTCGAAGCTCTAAGAATTTTAAGTTTCAAAGTGTTTTGCTTGGGATTGTTAATGGCCCCAACCTAGAAAAAGGAACAAATTACATGAATGGTATGTTTGAAGTGGTCAGTGAGACTTTTTTACTGTTTGTCCTACTTGATCGTCCACTGAAATGCTTGTATTTCGTTCAAAATTGATTCATATATTGCATAAAACGAACAATGAGGTCTTGATAAGGGGAATATGACTGTATGGTGCATTCGTGACCTAGGAGCTTTATAGGCGGAGCTTGTTGCAGCGGTGACTAATGACGTCAATGTTTGCTATTTATATTTATAAAATGTACACAGCGACATTGATTCTGAACCATGACTGGAGGCGGTTCCATAATGCGATGTCAAATGCTAAGATGAATGGCGTACGTGACAAACTGTAAATATTTTAAAATTATTTGAATTTATCACAGCTCTCAGCTTCGCGTCGCTTGTGATATATTCTATAAAATTTAAAATATAAATGATAACTAATACAATTCAGCTTAGTACTGGTGTAAAATAACGTATCGGATGACTTATGTACAATAGCAAAACGGTAAGGGGAGGTAACTACTGCGGCGGAGTTTGCCAGCCAAGATGGAGTTATAGGTAAAACGTCATGCAATTAACATTAAGGCGCCGGTCCGATACCAACTAGAATAACTGCAATGTTTCGAAAACTCATATGAAATAAACGAGAAAAATATCAATGTTGCATTTCATTACCAAATACATGTATGTCGAAAAACGTACTTTCAATAAAATATATTTTCAATTACAGATTGTACAGAAAAACCAGAATTGGACCACGGTAACGTAACAATAAATATTAATGGTCAGATAACTACCGCATATTTGGAATGTGGTAATGGTTATATTTTGGACGGCCCACGCGCAATTAACTGTTCGAATAATGTTTGGCCAGATTTTCCATCGTGCGAGCCTGTGAATTGCGGGCCGTATAATGTCACCATTGCACATGGGCAAGTGTCTGACAGTACAAATAACAATTTTGGGGATATTCTGAATGTCACATGTGATGTCGGTTATGAAATTGAAGGAACTGAAACGGTAGAGTGTACAGAAGTGGGTAATTGGACTGATTCGCCAGTCTGTGATCCTGTTCAGTGTCCAGATCCGACTTTTGCAAATGGATTTGCGTTCAATATTACTGCTTACCCTTGGAATTCCACGCTTGAAGTAGATTGTAATAATGGTTATATCCTTAAAGGATCTGCAACAGTTAAATGTCTAGCAACCGAAAACTGGAGTGAGTTCCCGACATGCAGTTTAGTGGACTGTGGCCCGTATAGTTACACAGGAAACGGCAATTTTAGTTTGTCTAATCGAACGGTTTACGGATCTGTGGTAACATTGGAGTGTGACCCCGGATATTACTTGTTAGAACTTGAGAGTGCCAAGTGTGACGACGATGGGAATTGGACTAGAGGCCCTGATTGCACAACAGTTGGTATGTATCGACGCTTTCGTGGCCTAAATAGGCCTACTTTAATGCAACAGTTGCTGAATTCTGTATTTTTTTTATATAAGTTTAACGTCATTTTGTTAAAATATATTTGCGGTCAAATCTTTTGTTATATTTGTGCCTTATATAGAATAACGTACAGTATCCGAATGTAATCATTAATTATACTCGACCCACAATGCTTACAAAACTCAACATTATTGTTCTGTTTTAAGTTTTATGTCGGGCTGATAAACAAACCTGAAGGCAACACTTTATAGCTTTTGGATCTCTGTCAGAAAAAAAGAAGACGAAGAAGACGCGATACAATTACATCAACGCTGTCTCTAATCTTATGTAGATTTTATTTCTTGTCATATGGACATACAATTTGAATTTTATTTTCTTTATAAAATTCAGAATATCATCATTTGGCAGAATATTGAATAATATGTTGCATTCCAATTCTTGCAGGTCATGTCGTTCTCGATAAGGAACAATACACTGTTGAACGCAACTCCACAGTGGATATTAAATGTGAGTTTGCAAATGCAACAAACTGGACTACAATCGTCTTTATGAACTCTAATGACAATTCAGAGAACGTCTTCATATCACGATCGTCTGGACAAATTGTTAACACAACAACTTCAGGGCTAGAGTTACTTCCAGCACCTGTCTTCAACGAGGATAGTGGAACTGCTGTATTCCGTCTGCACAGAAATTCGCAAGACGATTGCCCAACAAGTGAAAATTTTGTATGTTTAGTAACGACACAGGGTACAATAGATTTCACTGAAGGACCGGAATTATCAACTTCGAACTTTGATAGCGCACTCGTAAACACTACTTGTGAACCATCAGTTTAAGGTAATTCACCCATCATTAAATTCTAATCATGGTCCATCAAAAGATTACAAAGACTTCAGTGCAGATGCAAGCATGTTATAGGCTCTCTAAAAGTTTGCATTTACTATAAAATTCCAATGATCACTTCTTTGACCATGATCACAATTTAATGATGTATGAATAACATTACACTAATTTTGCATCATCCTCTCACATGGCTCCTAAGATGTGTATTTGGCTTCCACAGCTAGATTTTTCTCAGATAATTGATACGTGTGTTCGTGTATGCGTACAGAAGAATGTAATTATTTAGAATAATGGGGTTTAAGCTCATAATGAACCTATGTCTATAAATAATTTTATTATCTTTATACGTTTACAGCTGGTCGTGTTATCGTTTATTGTGCCGTCTGCTGTAAGCAGAGGTGACCATTAGGGATCACTTTTCCTTCGTTTGTCTGCCCGTCCGTCCGTCTGTCTGTCTGTCACACTCTTTCCGCCACGCTTCAGCAGGTTGCACGTGTCTTCTAAAGAACATTCTTGTATGTTATATATGATATGTTATACGTTTTATTTTATGTCGTTCTCTAGATAGGAAATGTTCCGTTAATCTTGTTATTTTAATCCTACATATTATATCGTTCTCTAGATAGGAAATGTTCCGTTAATCTTGTTATTTTAATCCTACATATTATATCGTTCTCTAGATAGGAAATGTTCCGTTAATCTTGTTATTTAAATCCTACATATAATGTCGTTCTCTAGATAGGAAATGTTCTGTAATCTTGTTATTTTAATCCTACATATTATATCGTTCTCTAGATAAGAAATGTTCCGTTAATCTTGTTATTTAAATCCTACATATTATATCGTTCTCTAGATAGGAAATGTTCCGTTAATCTTGTTATTTTAATCCTACATATTATATCGTTCTCTAGATAGGAAATGTTCCGTTAATCTTGTTATTTTAATCCTACATATTATGTCGTTCTCTAGATAGGAAATGTTCCGTTAATCTTGTTATTTAAAATCCTACATATTATGTCGTTCTCTAGATAGGAAATGTTCCGTTAATCTTGTTATTTTAATCCTACATATTATATTGTTCTCTAGATAGGAAATGTTCCGTTAATCTTGTTATTTAAATCCTACATATTATGTCGTTCTCTAGATAGGAAATGTTCCGTTAATCTTGTTATTTAAATCCTACATATTATGTCTCACAATGCAAGATGACTATATGTCCAGGAATTCGATCTATTATATACTCAAAGTTTGCTAAGTACCACATGTCACTAACAATGTTAAACAAAAAGAAATATTCAAAAATTATTCATATAATGTTCAAGGCATTTAAATTGACTGATTGGAATTTCAATATTGTCTTGTTAAAAATATAGTTGGTTTTCCAATTTAATATGTTAGAGTGAATTGTGACTTGTCATGTGTGAATTTTAAATTTGGCCCTTTTGGTCTTATTAATTGAATTACCAAAAACCTGATATAAGTGTTTTATAGATTTTTACCGTATAATAATACGATTGTCTATTTTAGCCAAAAATAATACTTTCAAAGGAATGGTTGAGTATATTATTTGTGCTTCGCAATCTTCTGGTAGTATAAAAATAATAACTCTTAACAGGAACTCTATATACATGAATGTGAAACGTCAGATATGTATGCCTTGCTTTGACAACGGAGACATTCACGTGACCGCATTCGTGCGTTTGAACTCAGTTTAGAAAACAAACTGTTTGATTAATATACAATTTAAGAGGATATAGAGTTCCTGCTCTGAATAAACTTTGTAAGCAATTGAATGTATCATAAGTAATGGAAATCTCTTACAGATACTTAAAGTAACACATAAGCGAATTTTGCCGAAATTCATTCGTATAATGACGCTTGTAGTTTTGTAAATCTTATGACATGAAATGCTCAAGTTTTTTTATAGATGTTATATTTTGTAATTTATTCAGACAAATGTTAGTGAATCTCATACTAGGTTAATTGTTACTTTACTCGTATTTTGTTATTTTATAATTTTATATACACAATGTACACCAATAAAAATGTTTTTGTTTTGTTTTTCCACCATCTCGAAACTGTGGGTCTATTTGTGTTCCAGTAAATGTGAAATCCATATTCAAATTGCATGAGTGACGGAGTGAGAGTCCCAGCGTGATGAAAACCTGTAGATTGTCTGGTTTCCCGGTCGTACTCAATATTACGTAGAAATTGGGAAAAAGGAACTCCAGACTATCGTGTAGAACGCCAGTGCCACAAACTCATTAAAATCATATCCTAATCTGCGCTCCTCTACTATCCGAGATTAGGATCTGACAACATCGCATTTGGGCTCACGTCAGACTGACCTTTAAAGTAACTTATATGCATAAACAATTGCTCGATTTTAAACCAATTAAATAATGCGTTTCTAACTGACTTCGGTAAAACATTTGTCACAGGGTGAGAAAAATGTGCAGCTTGACCGGGACTCGAACCCGGGGCCTTTTGCTTATATAGCCGCTTACACGTCTTACTACCCTATTGTGAGATGAATGCGGTTGATTCTTCTAGTTATACCGAACGAGTCTGTAGCGACCGATTTGATTTGCTTTTACAAAGGTCAATCTGAGACGACCCTCTATACGATGTGGTCAGATCCAGGTAGCATACTGAATCTGATTTCACTGAGATTGTCAATGCCACTCTCTTACACACCGGTTTACATTACATTCACCTCTTTGGTTGGCTCAGAAAGTAGTTCCAAATTCGTGCAATCTATGAATAGAGACTGTGACGTCATTCAGATCTGTAAACATTTATATCTGCGGATTGTTCCCATCTGCGTTATAAGGCAGGAAAATAGTTCCCATAATAATTAAAATTATTATTTCCTATACGTTTAATGAAGATTAAAAAATAATTATTCAATGTCTCTATACTTAAGGTCTTTAAATACACCCCACTGGGCGATAAACAATTGTTTTCCGTTTTGACAACATTCTTGTAATTGAGCCCATTGCAGAGATGCTTTAGTGAGAAATGCTTATCGTACCTGCAATAGACCATTTCAGCAGAGGATCGACAATACCCTGTTTATTTCGCTGATTTAAACTGACCTATCAGCGACTGGGGAAAATCTCAAACGTATGTTCCCATTGAATAATGTGTGAAACTGTACACGAGCATGTGAACTGGGTGATCGGGAAGTGCTCGTTGATTTGCGTAGGTTTACATCTCATTTCGGAGTGAAATGGTCTGCTGATTGAAATGTTTTAGCAACAAAGGTTACCTAAAAACGGGCCTCTATGTGATTAGAGCGTCCGCCCCTGAATCGGGAGGTCGCGGGTTCGATCCCTGACACTGGTATACCTTGCTTGCTTGGCGCACAGCATACAAGAGTAATTCTAGGACTGGTTGGCCCGGTGTCAGGATAATATGACTGGGTGTGGTATCATGCCACTTGCGTCTACGTACGGCGTGATAATGCATTGTGATAGCACTATTTCTGTCTCAAGTAGATATCGCCTCTAAATGACTGAAATATTGTCGGTAGGACGTTAAACCCAACAAACAACCAAAAAACTACAGTTAATGGTCTAAATTTATTTATTTAAACGTCGATTTGGAAACAATTCTTACGACTTATATTAATGTCTCTCAACAGTTTCTGGGTTGGACCAGAACTTGGTGCCTTGGAAGGTCATGAGGTTTCAACGGGATTCGAAACCAAAACCCTCGGACCTCAGATCCGCCCCCCTCCCCCCACACACACTAAAAATCAACGACAGTCCTACTAAATAAATGAATTTCGTGTGGTTAATCTTTGATAATTACATCATTAAGGAAATCAACGAGAATCATCCCATATACTAGCAAGACAAAGTAGTAAGTTTGTAATTGATATACCATCGCTCATATAGGAATCACGTACACCACATCCTGTCCTGTACAAAACGGTACATTGCTAGTAGACACGATGGGATGCGGGGGTATAAATCACTTTTATTTGTTCGTTCAGTACTTTAACTTTCAAGTGGTATCATATGTTACAAGTGACACACACTGATACACACACACAACTATTGTAGAGAAACACAATTTATTTCCTGTAAATAAAGAAATCATGAAGAAATATGTATGGAACGAAATGTTTTATTTTTATTTTCTTTTTAACAACCTTTACTGCTAATTAAAATGTTGCAAATTAGTACTCTTCAGACGGGATATCTAAAAACTAAATTGGTAAAATTTTGTAGAAAAGAACGCAACCCGTCCGCCATCATTTGTTCCCAGGACCATCATTGAAATTCCAGAAATGTACTTGCTTTATAAAGTTCGCTTGCTAATCGAAAACAAGAAAGTCAGTAGAACTGACAGATGCTCCCCGAAGAACGTCATTGTTACAAATAAGGCCTTGGTCAATGGGTGGGAGGATATGTTGAAATCCCCATTCCTAAATCATATCTATTCTCCTCATCAGATGAGATGTTTTACCAACTCTTAATTTGGAGACTTAGTAACAGTTTACTATTTAATATGATAATACGTGTTACTCATCAGATCTTTCACTGATTTTTTTAAAGTTTTTATACTACTGAAAATTAAGTCATACATTTCAATGTGTGCTCATATCAAAGAGGTTAACCAACACTCTTGACATATGACTGGATATTTGAAATAGTGTATAATGGCCTAAACAACAATTAGCTGACATGATTATGATTGACATTACTAGCATATTGAATTTGTGGGGTTTTTGATATCACCTATTAAATTAGGCAAATGACATGAATATCAGTCAACAACATGGTAGTAGGGGCCATAACTCTCTTAAAAATTGAGGAACCAGGTCACGTCGACGATATGCGTATCTACTCTTGGTAATAAAGCTTCCCATAAAGTTTCATTGAATTCAAGCCATTATTCCTGAGAAATAGCGACAGAATCATGCAATATGACTATAGGCAAAAGTCAAGGGCCTAACTCTGTGAAAAATTAGGAACAGGTCAGCGACGATATGCGTATTTACTCTTGGTGATAAAGCTTCCCATAAAGTTTCGTTGAATTCAAGCCATTCATATCTGAGAAATAGCCCGGACAAGAATCATGCAATATGAACTATAGGCTAAAAAGTCAAGGGGCCTCAACTCTGTGAAAAATTTAGGAATCAGGTCATGCTGACGATATGCGCATCTCCTCTGGTAATAAAGCTTCCCATAAAGTTTCGTTGAATTCAACCGCTGACGATATGCGCATCTCCTCTCGGTAATAAAGCTTCCCATAAAGTTTCGTTGAATTCAAGCCGTTAGTTCCTGAGAAATAGTCCGGACAAGGAAAGTGTGACGGACGAACGTTCTCACTGAAGTGACATTGTGGGATTTTTCCTTTGATCTTTGGCCCTTTTGCACCCCGTAATTTGCACCCCACAAGCAACAAATCAGCCCACAAGTGCCAATTGTACTCCCGAAACCCCATAAAACTAACCCTAACCCAATTTCCTCACCCCGGAGCATCACCTGAGTGAGAGCGGACGGACGGACGGACGGACGGACGAAGCGGCGACTATATGCGTCACCTTCGGTGAGCATAATTAAATCGCCATTTTGAAGGGTCGATTTAAGATTTGGTCCAAAAATCCATATCGTAACATGGGGCACCGCTGCTTTTTAAATGTTCGATAACAAGCAAATGTAGCAAAAAAAAAAAAAAAAAAAAAAAAAAAACAGGACCCCACTCGTTGGTTATCCTTGGCCTCAAGGTCTTAATATGGACATAAGAAGAGTCAGTAAATGATTCTTTATCATTACTTTAGAAGAAGAAGAAGAAACGAATAATCTCATGGCCGATATATGGAGAGATTTAAGGGAAAAATCGCTCCTGGGTATCTGATGATGTAATATTTAGTATACATATGAATATGATATTTTATTTTTGCCCCCATCATCGGGACCAACGGTTTATATTCCGTTATCAATATCGTATATACCGTTGGATCCGAATATATACCGTATATATACCGTTCTTATTGCACTTTTGAGAATTGGCGCCCAAAGAATTGTAATTCTCGACAAAGCGTCTATACCATATATTTTCTTAAATAAACGGCATACTATAGACAAACATTGCTGATTTGATAAAGCGTTTTCATGATTGTGATTCCCTTTAGTCGATACTTTCTGGCCAAGAAGTTAACAGCGATAACGGTCAGTTTGTATTTTGTCTTCTGTTCAAACGATATGCAAGTCTGTGTATTTGCTTCCTGGATGTTCCTTCTGCCTTGAGATATGTAAGAATGCGTTGGTTATGTCGTTTACTCGACAAGGCATCAGTTTTGAGCGAGCCGCCATGACAGTTCTAGTCTCTCAATGTCAAGCGTCTTGACAGCTTTGATTGACCACTAGTCGTAAAACCGATTTTGATTGGTCCATTGTGACATCATTTAGGCAAAACGAGGAAAATAAGTCGCACGCAAATTTGAACTCATTGATCCTATAGCAAGCCAATTTTGGTTTACAATTAACTGGATTGACTTGTCTATATCCAGTAAACAGTAAAAGCTTTTATGGCGATAGCTTTTTTGATTAATCTAGTTAAACAGGTTAGCTTAAAGAGACTGGATAAGAGAGATGACCGGAAGGCGTCATCTTCAATATCGCTTCTGGGTGTAAAAGCACTTTGAAGATCTCGCAAAGAAAACGTTATTAATTTCAGTGTTAGTCACCATAGGCGCAAATGCAGACCATTGTTCATTTAATTAGTCTCTGGTTCAAGAAATAGACTCATTTAAAAAAATGAATTATTAATAGTCACTGTTTGCAAATATTTCGTTGATTGTGACAAGGAGCCATGTATTTCTAATGTTACAGACATGATAGAATTGTCTGTATAACAAAATAAGTTATATTAATCAGTTCATGTATTTCCTTGAATTAGGGAAATGTAAAAGAGGCCTCGTTAATAAGCGATTGAAAAACCGAGGTCATACTAGTTAAAAGAAAATCGTTAAGCAAGACATTATTCATTTTATTACACATGTCTACTACTCCATAGTATCAATTTTATATATCAGAACGATGCTATTGGTAGGATAATACAGTTTGATCTGTCTCTTGTTAAGACGTCTAAATATTGCAAAAAATATATGGGATGTAACAAATGGGAGGCTAATTTCGAATGCCAGAAGGGCGACATCGTGCGTTGTTATGAATGCTACGGTCGAATCACTTCTGTAGTGCTCCCAGGGAAACCATAAAGCCCGGGGAATTCCGAATATAATGATAACGCAACTGTCTTGCACGTATCCGGCTGTTTATATATCGCAGATAAAACAACACTTGGCGGGGGCAAGATAGCAAGTCAAACATACACGTTTGACATCTCGGGACCCATCGATTACATTTTGTGTTAATTATTGCTCAGTGATTTCAATTATCTTCGAAATAGGATATGATACTGAATTTGTGGTGTAAATTTGTAGCGGGATTTTCACCTCAATTAACAGCATCTCCATCCCTAAACCAGCCGTCACCATGGGCAACGAGCATCATAGATGATCTAAGATCTATTAAACAATCCGTTGCAAAAATTGACAGTGTTGAAAAAACTGTAAATAAGATCAGTAATAAATTGACAGATCTTGAAAACAAAGTTAGCAGCATTGATCAAAGAGTATCAGAGGTAGAAGCAGCAAGCTCATCTATAAGTTCCAAAATTGAATCTAACTCATCAGAATTAAATAATGCTAAAGAACAAATAAAAACTCTTCAGTTATCATGCTCAAACCTGTCAAAATCAGTAGATTATCTAGAAAAATCTAAAGAAAATGTTTGTTCTAAACTGACAGACCTTGAATACAGATCAATGAGGGATAATCTGATCTTCTGTGGAGTGTCCGAGGATACTACACCAGCATCAGGGGACTGTGAAAATGTTATAAAAGACATAATAAACAAGAAATATCTTTAAAAAAAGATATTCGGCGTAGGATGAAAGAAAACCGAGATTTTCTTTCATGCATAAATATACTTTAATTAAGAAACTTATAAATGGAAATATATGCAAAACACATTTCAAAGACTCTAATGTTATGATAGGTTATAAAAGCATTGTTGTAAATAATTGTAAAAACATGTCTTATTTTGGTAGTGAACAATGATGAATGGCAATGTTTTTAACAAGGTTTATTTTGCAAATAAGAAAATAGTCCACGAGATGTGTACAACAACGGGAATGTAGCAAAAAAAAGTACAATTTTAAAATAATGTCTATATATATTCAAAACAAAATGTACAGTAAAGAATGACTAGACTATTATACAAAAGACACGACTGACCATTATCGTAAACAGGCTTACCTGCACCCTAAAAAATTGTAAAATGATTAAAATCAGAACATGAAATGATTTGATATAACAAATATTTCAGAGTACCTCCAAATGTTCTTATTTAAAAGCAGTGTAATGTTATAAATTATCCTATGAACTATAAAAAAATCTATGATAATCCGCTGCATAAAACCTAATTTAGTTCCAGGCTGATCATGTAATGAGCAGTTATCTGCTCGTTGTAGTTAGGACATACAATTTTTTCTTCACCTTTATTTTATTTCTTACTGACAAAAGCTTGTTCAGGTCTGATTTTATCAGTTGTAAACTGTATCAAAATAGTTTATACAGGCATATACATTAATGATCAGCACCTTAAAGCATAGATTCATTGATAAAGGACTTCTAGAACATTCCGAGGAAGAGCGCGCGAAAGACCGACGCACAACAAATTTAGTACGCTCTAGAAAGAGTTCAGTATTTTTTCTATGAAATATACTTATTTATAGACGGTAATACAAAAAATTATATCTGTAAATAGGTTTGTTTGATATTTGTTCATATCATTATTGCATATGACAATTATGATATAAAAGCGTTATTTGTTGTTTTGGTTTTGGCGAATTAATTTTCAATGAGAGCATCTCGGCAGGCTGGAAGAATTCAATATACATAGTAATTAAGGGGTTTCATGTCATAACACGGTGGATTCTTTTTTGTTGTTTTAAATCATTTTCACAAAGTAGCATTCCTCAATTGATGGAAAAGGATTGTATTTAACTTACTGAAATCACTTTCATGTTTACATCAAAAAGAAAAGTAATAACACCAAGCTGAATGATATATACAAGCTGCACCCCTTATTTACAGTAATTTTATAGTCCATAACGATGCGTTAACCAATAACAGGAGTCCTTTTATTCAGCTTAAAATTATTTACCGTTGTTAGTGTACATTTGATTGGTTTAAGATGCGAGTTGAAATCGAAATTATACAGCTACGCCGAAAAACAGCCTAGAAATCAGCACGGAAACATTGAAATTGACAGAGCCCACAGGATGGGGATGAAATCGAGTACCAGCAGACCGCGGCCGATAGTCGCCAAATTTCACTCTTACAAGGATAGAGAGAAGATCCGGATCACAGCGAATGAAAAAAAAGATGATCTCAAGAAACTCAACCTGGGAATCGGTTTTCAGCTACCGAAGGAGTGGCGCGACGCCAGGAAGGCACTGTATCCCGTCATGCAGCAGGAAAGACAGAAGGGAAATATAGTGCGGCTCACGGCAGACAAACTTTACGTAAACGGGTACCTGTATAAACCACCGGCAGGGACAGCCTAGAGGGGTCATGAAGGGTCAATTGACATTCTGTCATGGAACATTCATGGTTTAGCCAGAAAAGTGTCAGATTGTGACTTTACAGAAAAAATCCAAGAACATGATATTGTTATATTATATGAAACTTGGATATCACAATATGCTCATTACAATTTAGAAATTCAAGGCATGGATATATACCATTTATTTGGAAATAAATCAATTAATATACAGTGGTGGAATATCTATTTATTTCAGGCAAAGTTTGAAAAACAAAATTCAGTTTATAGATAAAAATAATTGTGGTCTAATATGGATGAAATTGGTCAAAACCTTATTTCATTCTAATGATGATAAATATATGTGTTGTACGTACATCAGACCAATAGATTCAAAGGTAAAACTATCAGATGATGTTGATGTATTTGATCTTATAGAATGTGGTATAGAGAAATATAAAAGCATGGGAAATATTTTTATTATTGGTGATTTAAACGGTAGAACAGCATCAGAGTCAGATTTTTTTAAGCAATAATCAATATTTGGTCAATGATGAATCCACAGATGATTTTGTTTACATTCAGCCTAGAGTAAACAAAGACCACGTGCTAGACTCGCGTGGTCAGCGTATTATTCAGTTATGCAAATTAACCAACTTACTGATAGCCAATGGACGTTTAGATAGTGACGCACGCGTAGGAGAGTATACATTTATAGGCCCTAAGGGTTCTAGTGTAGTTGACTATCTTTTAACTTCCTACAATAACTTTTCAAAAATTGAAACCTTTGAAATAATGCCTCCTAATGAATTCTCAGATCATAATGCAATTCATTTTTGTTTAAAAGAAAATACTTTTTGCAATAACACTAAAAATGAAAATAGCGAAAGCCCCGCCCCTAATTTATATATAGCATGGAACGAGGATAGCGTGGAATACTTCAACACAAAACTGTTGGAAAATATTGAGTCATTACAGCGTATAGCTACCTGTATAAACACAGAGGATATAAATAAATCTGTCAGTGATTTTACGAATCTCATTCAAGAACACGCGTTTAGTGTATTCGGGAAGGAAAGGAAAAACAATAGGAGCTGTGAAATTAATAATGAAACCTGTATACGCAATAAAAAGAAATGGTTTAATAAAGACTGTCAAGATGCAAGGAAAAAATTTAATAAAGCAAGAAATGCATATATAGACATAAAAATACAGAAAACAAAACATCATTTCTAGATAGTAAGAAATCATACAATGCAATTAAACGTAAAAGCAAACGAAGTTTTATAAAAACAGAGAGTCTTAAGATATCAAGACTGTCTAGAACTAATCCAAAACAGTTTTGGAAAAAAATACGTTCTCAATATCATAAAAATAAAAATGAATCTTTATTATTAAATACAAAAGAGTTATATGATCATTTTAATGATTTATATGGATCGGAACCAGAAGACCTTAATAATGACGATATTGGTGAATATATAACTGAAACAGACTCTGTTGACATCGATTTGGATAATGATTTTACGTTATCAGAGTTGAAACAGACCGTTATGGAACAAAATAATTCTAAAAGCCCTGGCACAGATAAACTAACAGCAGAAATATTTAATTGCTCCTTTCATATTATTTCACCATTTTTACTTCAACTTTATAATAAAATGTTTAATGATGGCATTTTCCCAAAGACTGGGAACACGGTATTTTAGTACCAATATTTAAAGGTGGTAATATATATGACGCAAAAAATTATAGAGGGATTACTCTCAATAATATTCTATCAAAAATATATTCAAAATTACTGTACAACAGATTAAGCAAGTGGGCACAGAAACATGAAACTATTATAGACAATCAATTTGGATTTCAAAAAGAAAAATCAACTATAGACAATATTTTTATACTACATGCATTAATAACAAAATCCTTAGCAGAAAAAAAACAACTCTATGTAGCATTTTTGGATTGGGAAAAAATGTTTGATAAAATAAATAGAACATTATTACTGCAAAAACTGATCAAAGAAAAAGTAAGCTCTAAACTTATAAAAGCTGTTAGGTCCATATATAATGAAGTAAAGTCATCTGTTCGATATAAGTCGGAAGAATCCGAATTTATTTTTTCTAAAGTCGGTGTTAAGCAAGGGGATCCCATGAGCAGTTTATTGTGTTTATTTTTCTTAAATGATATTATAAATAACATGAATAGTAATTTGCAAGGTATAATGAATGTTAATGATATTAAACTATTTTTGTTGTTGTTTGCAGATGATGCAGCTGTCTTTGCTCAAGACCCGCACTCATTACAAAAGTTATTAAACGACATTGAAACTTATAGTAATGTATACGGTTTACGATTAAATGTTATGAAAACAAAGGTTATGATATTTGAGAATGGGCGTTTCACAAATCACAACTTTTATCTTTATAATGAAAAAATCGAAATTGTTAGTTCATTTAAATATTTAGGAATATATCTGTTTAAAAATGGTAATTGGTATCGTACTCAAATCAAAGCGCTGAAAGCGCTGAAAGAACAGGGTTTTTTAAGATGAAAGTTTTTGTCTGGTGTACAATTTTTGTTTGGTTATAGTCAATTCATGTAGGTTATCTAACTTTGCTGATGTAGCATTTTTGAGATCCGTTAACGTTTGCTAGAGCGCAAACAACCTGGGCTGATTTGTTTGTTTGATGGTTTTAACGTCCCACCAACAGTATTTCAGTCATTTGGAGACGATGTCTACTTGAAAGAGATATAGTGCTGCAACACTGCAGTATAAGCCGTGGACATCTGGCATGATACCACACCCAGTCACATTAAAAAACACACACACATGACTGATAGATCTTATACATATTGAAACATTAAACTGCTGATATGATATGGTAAAATAGCACAAGGCATAAAAAGTAATAACAAGAGGGCCATGATGGCCCTGGATCGCTCACCTGATATCATTAGGCTATGTAAAATCAAGTGACCCCTGGGGCAGAGCCAATTTTGACCCCAGGGTCATGATTTGAACAAACTGGGTAGAGGTCTATTAGCCCATGTTACATACCAAATATCTAAACTCCAGACCTTGTGATTTCTAAGAAGAAGATTTTTCAGGTTTCTCCTATATTAGTCTATGTTAAATCAAGTGACCCCTGGGGTGGGGCCAATTTTGACCCCAGGGCCATGATTTGAACAAACGTAGAAGAGATCCACTAGACAATGCTACACACCAAATATCTAAACACCAGGCCTTGTGGTTTCTGAGAAGATTTTTCAAGTTTTTTCCTATATTAGCCTATGTAAAATCAGGGACCCCTTTGGTGGGGCCAAATTTGACCCAATGGTCAATATTTTGTAAAAACACTTGTAGAGACCCAGTAGACAATGCTACATACCAAATATCTAAACTCCAGGCCTTGTGGTTTCTGAGAAGAAGATTTTTTCAAGTTTTTCCTATATTAGCCTATGTTAAATCAAGTGACCCCTGGGGCGGGCCAAATTTGACCCCAGGCCCATGATTTGAACAAGCTTGGTTGTGATCTACAAGACAGTGCTGCACACCAAATATCTAAACCCCAGGCCTTGCGGTTTCTGAGAAGAAGATTTTTTTTCCTATATTAGCCTATGTTAAATCAAGTGACCCCTGGGGCGGGCCAATTTTGACCCCAGGGTCATAATTTGAACAATCTTGGTAGAGAGTCATAAGATCATGCTACATACCAAAAATCAAAAGGCTAGGCCTTGTGGTTTCGGAGAAGAAGATTTTTTTCCCTATATTAGCCTATGTTAAATCAAGTGACCCCTGGGGCGGGGTCAATTTTGACCCCAGGGTCATAATTTGAACAATCTTGGTAGAGAGTCATAAGATCATGCTACATACTAAAAATCAAAAGCTAGGCCTTGTGGTTTCGGAGAAGATTTTAAGTTTTTCCTATATTAGCCTATGTTAAATCAAGTGACCCCTGGGGCGGGGTCAATTTTGACCCCAGGGTCATAATTTGAACAATCTTGGTAGAGAGTCATAAGATCATGCTACATACTAAAAATCAAAAGGCTAGGCCTTGTGGTTTCGGAGAAGAAGATTTTTAAAATTTTCATTTTTAAAATCTATTTTTAGCTCCTGTGAGCTAGATTTTTGACCAATCAAAATAATTTTCACAACTTTGGTAAAGGGCCCCATAATGAATATTCCTGTGAAGTTTTATCAAAATCCAGTGAGTAGTTTAGAAGGAGATATTGTTTAAAGAAATTGTTGACGACGGACGCACGCACGCACGCATGCACGCACGGGCGACGGACAAAAGGCGATCACAAAAGCTCACCATGAGCACGTTGTGCTCAGGTGAGCTAAAAACATTTCTACAGAAAAATGACAAAAGGCCATACATCAATGAAAATTGATGCAAGCATGACACACCTAATATATGCACTTGTGGGCTTTGTACTTATTACTGAAGATCTAATCAAGGGTAGTTACAAAATACACTAATGTAAAAATTAAAATCAGTCTTAACTGTAGCCGAGAAACAGTGTAGACAAAATATATAGAATAAATTTAACAAAATACATGTATATCAAAAGTACCATAACTCATTTACATGACTAGCGAACAATATGTGGAATTTGATGTGCCAAGATGTGTCAACAATGTACAAAATTATACTGATACTTTCATCTACTATGAAGTTAAATATAAATCCAACAAATGGTAACTGAGATACATGTATATAGTGTGAACAATTTATGCTAAATAAATACAAGCAAGGGCCACAACTCCTTTAGAATGTATCCAATCAAGATGTTCCAACAATATGTGAAACTAGACATGATACTAAAATATTGTGAAGTTTTATCAAAATCTGACTTTTGGTAGCAGAGAAATAGTACATAGTTTGCCTACAATCTGACGGAAAGATGCGACTTCTATATATAGTGCCCTCAGATTCTAAATATGTGGGGGTATATTAACCCTTTACCTCATACAGATGCATTTTGACACCCTTAACAAGGAACATTTCATTGATATGCAAATTTATCACATTCACATTTTTCCAATTATATGGAACAAATGACTTGTTATTAAGGTAAACATGGCACTTAAAATATTGTTTGAACACTTATAGTTTCTTTTGTGAATGTTTGGGTGATAAGTGACAAGCACAAACAATAAGTTCTTTAATCACAATGACATTGTAAAGTTTGAGAACATTTCCTCAATTTATTTTGCAAAAGGTGACATATAGGCCCGTTGGGCCAGGTGTATTTTGTATTTGTACATGAAATGTGTTGATATTTATATATATGTACACATGTCACTATAATAAAAGAATATCGTATCTTATCTTATCTATAAAAATGTGTTTTTATTGTGTGTGTGTGTGGGGGGGGGGGGGGGGAATGCAAAACTTAAAATAAAATTATAAGCTTAATATCCACGTTTTTGTACTTTGAGACATAGATTAGTAACAAATATTTTGAACTTAAATATTTTACACTGACTGGGAAAAAGGTTCTTAAAGCTTACATTAATAGTTCCTGGGTTGGATCAGTACTTTGCACCTGGGAAGGTCTTGAAAAATCTTTGTCAAAAATGGGTATCTAATCTACAAAATTTGAATCTATAGTCGAGTATGCGAAACAAACAAGATAGCGAAGACTTTACTGTTTGACAGTATTAGAAATCCTTTTAACATTAAATATTTTTCTGATTATTGCCACACCTAAAATGATAGCAGCTGCAAGTATTGCAAAAGTAAAGTATCAAATGCACATCTGAAAGAAAAATGCTTAAAGTAAAAGATCAAATGTACATTGAAAAAAAAATGCTTAAGTACATTGGTTTTGGAATACAATAAGTTATCAAGCCAGAGAAAACAAAAAGTGAAAATAGGCCTAAAATAATATGAGAACAAGTTTTAACAGTCAATTCTGTTCTTACAAAACATCCATGTTTACAGATGATACTTACAGCCATTATTTCGGACCATGCTTTTACAAAGAATGATATTTAAATATTATCCTTTTTGACCTACCCAGTTGGCCAAGTGGTTAGAGCATCCACTGTGGGAGCAGGGGGTCGTTGGTTCGATCCCCAGCCACGACATACCAAATTCATAAAAAATGGTACTGACAGTTATACTACTGTTATAGCTCCCTTGCTTGGCACTCAGCATATAAGGGTAGTTTGCCTGGTATAAGGAAAATGTGACTGGGTGTGGTATCATGCCACATGTCTACGGCATGATACTGCAGTGTGGCAGCACTATATCTGTCTCAAATAGACATTGTCTCCAAATTACTGAAATACTGTTGGCGGGACATTAAATCCAACAAACAAACATAACATTTCTGTGCTGCATAAGAATTACAAAAAAAAAATAAATTAAAAGGATTAATATTCTCAAACTGGTCAAGTGGTACTGGTATAGTTCCTTTGAATGGAGCTAACCATTTAAAGGTACCGGTATATCCAAAACTGGTTGACCCAGTGTCAGGATAATATGACTGTGTACAGTATCCTGCCATGTTTTTGAAGTAATACTGCAATGTGGCAGCACTATATCTGTCTCAAGTACACAGTCTCAAAATAACTGAAATACCGTGAATTGGATATTATACATGTACCAGGTTTACTCAACAAACTTTGTTCTCAAAGCGAGATATTTAAGATTTTTTTTGACACTTTTAAGTCTGGACAATTTCATATTTATCTGCAATTTCCTTTAACAATGGTGCTTGAAGATTTACAAGACAGCAGCAAACCTGAAAAATATTTGTTGATTAATGCCTGTATTGGGCTGGTATGTGACTTAAAATGTCATTATTCTTTATACGTTCATTAGTTTGCTCAACATGAATCCTACTTCTTCCAATCTTAAAACAAAGTTCTGCCTCCTCTTTGGTAAAATGACCTTTGCTTGACATGAAAGGAGGAATATTTAGTGAAACGCCAGCAGGCAGTTTGTCAAATATATTGAAACCTTTGTCAGCCAATATCATGTCGCCTGGCTGTAACTGGTCAAGTAACCTAGAGTGTTCTACAATGGCTTCATCTGATGTTGACCCTGGATACAATTAGAACAATATACTAATGCTGCATTAGGAGCGACACAGGTAACGGCTTTGACAGTATGCCTACTTTTGTAGTTACTGTACGAAAGAGACTGACAGTTCATGTCAGATGGAACATCTTGAAAGACCTCTGTAGCATCCATAGCTATCCTGGCAGAACTAAAGTCTTCAAAAGATTTTGGCATAGTCCCCTTACATTTCAACTGACTAGGGATACTAACAGCTTTCAAGACAACATCATATAAAATTTCATGCAGCACAGAAATGTAAGTGTTGATAACATTTGACACAGTTGCCCTGCTTGTATTGAATCTCTCTGCTAAATCTAAGTCCTTGCAGTTTAACCTTAACTTCATCAGGACCATTAAGAGTTGGTCTTCTAGACTGAAACAGGTAACTGTCCATCCAGCATAATAATTGAAAGGTGCCATTCTTTTAAGCATGTTGGCCAACACGTTGAAAACATCCGCTGGCAAGGAAGTATACAGCAACATCTGTGAATAAAACAAAAGCATTTTGTTGATATGATGAAGACAAATCGTAGATGTGTGGACCCAGAATTTTTATTTTTTTTATTGGGGGGGGGGGGGGGGGGGGGGGGTATAATTACCATGCCCAGTTCTAAGTATGAAATTCACTAACTGTACATGGGGGGTGGGGGAGACCACACCTGAAAATCACGGTACGAGGAGGGGATGCCAAATTCCAGGGGGGTCATGTTCCTTTTCCCCACTATTTTATGCATGATTAAGGCATATTAGCCAATTCTCAGATATGGTCAGGACCCACGGTACCCCCCTCTGGATCTGCCTCTATATGACGTTTTGATTAGTATATCTACCATTGCCCAAAAGTGTGTTTGTACTTATGGCAGAGACAGGAAATTATTAATGCAAAACAATACATTTTCCTTCATATCGTTAAACATCATCATATTTACCAGAAATATATTTGCTTTAGATGGGGAGGAAATTAGCATTGAATAATTATATAGAGGCTAACCTTATCTGTGTCTTGAATGATGTCCTGTAACTTCATTTTTGGTTTTCGCAGCCGTAACGTCTCTACTTCTCTTTCCAGACCAGCTATCTCCATTTCCAGGTCTTGAACTAAAAGAACAGTTAATGGTTAAAACCCCTATCATAAAGATATTTTGGGCAGTTTATAACTTGGCATTTGGAGACCCTTTAAGTCACCATGTACTTCGGCACAGAGTAGTTCTCGCATCTTGTGCTTAATTTTTAAGTAAAATGAACATGAGATTGTGGTCATTTTGTGGTTATAAAGTTGGACCTGTTATCCAGAGACCCAAGTTCAATCCCCGGCTGTGCCAAGCCAAATTTCCAGCTTCATAATATATTCTTAATATGGGTATTCAACATAAACCTACTTCAAGCAACTGCTCTTTCAACTCAATAACTGAAGATTTTATTAACTTTCTTAAGATGCTTTTTTTCCTTAATTCAGTCGGACAGCAAGTGATCAAGTTAAATATAAAAGGAATGGTTTTTGCATAAACAAGTTTATTATATTTATTCATATATACCAGATTTCACTTGTACTGTGTGTTCTCCATCAGTATCCTCACAGTCAGGAATTTGTAGATGGTAGCTGTGATCAAGAGCTGAAGCTCCATCCCCTATAGCTCCATATTCCTCAGTTGTGGACACTATCTCACTAACTGACTCTACCTTTTGTCTTTTTCGTCTATATTGGAAAGAAGCAGTTACTGTAATATCATTTTGATAAATAAAAACCTAAAAGCTGTTTTTGGTAAAGGGATGATGGTTTTCAGCTTTTGCAAACTTTGCCTTTGTTATTGAAATATTAATTACAACATGTGGTGTGTGTACTAAAAACATACTTCAATTAAATGAGTGCTGTCTGGAAACTTTACAAATCAAAAATCATTTTGTAAAGCCAATACCCTGCTTGCTTGCGCAAATATTATGCCTACAGCAATATTGGTAAGTACCTTTATTCTGCTTCAATCAGTTTTGTTTCTCAGGTTTAACGTCCAAGCAACAATATTTTAGTCATTTGAAGACTCAGTCTAATTGAAACTTGGAGTTAGTCAATAATATGAAGTCCTATTGAGACAGATTATTACTGTGATATAGTGTTGCCACAAGAGATATGTGACATGATACCTAACCCATGCAGTCTCATTATCCTGACACAGTGTCAATCATTTCTGGAACTGAGTGCGAGGTTCATCAGTTTAAACATTTGCTTTTATAAAGTTCTATCTGGAATGATAATATTATTATAATATTTTGTTAGACAATTATTTCTGGTTGAAAATAATAAAACATTCATGT
Source organism: Solen grandis (assembly GCA_021229015.1). NCBI lineage: Eukaryota > Metazoa > Mollusca > Bivalvia > Adapedonta > Solenidae > Solen > Solen grandis. Next base: position 11,644,207 of record CM037793.1, on the reverse strand, counting down.
ATACCTTTGTGGTGTGGGTATCTCTGGAAAGCTGCCAACATTTTTGCTGAATGTGAAAATGGTTGGTCCATTTTCCTTCTTGCCATCAATGAAGTGACAGCTGCAAATTCGGTCATTGCTGTTGACCTCCCTGTCTGCACGTCTGAAAAGGTCCAACAAAAATAGTTCATACAATGATGAATCAACATTTCATAGTATGATTACATATGTATATGCAAAAGCACTGCTTATTTAGTGCCATGTCATTTTCGCAAAAACCATAAAGTTTCATCACTGCCAGGGTGATGTTTAATACATGTAATAAATGGATTCTACATGTTGATCTTCATAGCTTTAAATTTAAATGTAAAGGTATGTATATTGATATGCTTATATACTTCGGGTATTTACATTCACTTGCATATTTAAATATGCTAATAACCGCTGTCTTAAATACTCTCGTTGAAATAATTTTCAAATCCTTTGGTTAACGATAATAATAGTTATAATATCCATTTTGGATAATATCGGAGTCATTTACGAGAAATATCCGAAGTACTGTTCCATGTCCGAAATAGGGCGACATTTATAAATACGATAGAAATAAAGGGTTTCATTTGGTCAGATATGGACAAAACTAAATTTAGAAACATATTTGCCCCCTCAATATAGGTTTATTATGATGAAAATCATTAAAACCACGAAAATTCATAAACTTTTTTAAAATATCCGAAGCAATAGTCACCACCCGAAATAGGGCTGCTTTTTTAAACACTGAAATCTAAACGTTAAATATTGTTAGATCATCGCCATACCTACAGCGATCGACCCATTTTTTCTCCTTTCCTTCACGTTCGTGGGGAAGCGAAACAGACTACAGGTCTGTTTTCCACCGGTTTGGTGGGAACATCCGTAGGCGAAACAGTACACCATCGTCTGCCGATGTACCCGGAAGTGGAATTTCAAAAGTGAAAGTAAACGAGACTTACGCGCCCTTATATAGGGATGCTGACCTGAAAAATCTCCGAATTTTGCTGCGATTTGTGCCACTTTGCGCATTAATTTTTTCATTACAATTTATTAATTGTGAATTCCAGCACCAATTTCAAACACATTTCAATTTAGCATTGATATACATAATGCAGCCGTATTGAAATAAACAAAGAATTAATCATCATTGAGAAATTATAAAGGAAGAAGAATTTGGAACTATTTTTTCCGCGCAGTAAACAAGCGGGAAATCGGAATGTTGTGTAGTACAAAATTGTTGCTTCCATAGAACAGGGTTGCAAGCAACCCTGTTCAAAAATGATAGCTCAGTATGCAATGAGATCTAAACAAGCGGGAAATCGGAATGTTGTGTAGTACAAAATTGTTGCTTCCATAGAACAGGGTTGCAAGCAACCCTGTTCAAAAATGATAGCTCAGTATGCAATGAGATCTTTACACAATTTATTTGTTACATATAACCAGCTAGATTTACCTACATCCAAAAAGATCTATCTCTTTGATTCATTAATTGAACCGATTTAAATTACTCGGCCGGTTTGGGGAAATGGCCAAAAAAAAAAAAAAACGCAATTACGGAGATTTAGGAAGAATGCCGATGTATGTTTATCGAAAGATAATCATAATTAAATATTGGACGAACATATTGCAAAAGAAAGATAACTCGCTATTATATAATGCTTATATTATGTTAAAGGATGATATTGAAAAAAATCCAAATAACAACAATAACAACTGGGCGTACCAAGTTAAAAGTATACTTGATACATGCGGATTATCCTATATTTGGCAACATCAATTAAATATCTATGTCAATTATGATCATATAATCAGTCGTGGTACTCTTCTATTAATAACTCTAGTCGTCTAAACGCGTACTGTATATTCAAACATACATGTTCATTCGAAAATTATTTAGATTTTATAAAAAAATAATAAATTTAGAATTGAATATACAAAATTTAGATTATCAGCTCATGATTTGAATATAGAAAAAGGTAGACATCAGAATATTGACCGAAACGAAAGATTATGTACAAAATGCAATTTAAATGTTATAGAAAATGAAATCATTTTTTAGAGATTTAAGAAAAACTTACTTAAAACACTATTATTATACTGGCCAACTTTACAAAAATTCACTAATTTAATGAATAATAAATCAAAACATGTTATAATTAATTTAGCAAGATTATTAGGAGTATAGGATAATATAGAGCAGAGGTCAATGGTATTTTATCTCCCCGAAAAACTGGCTGAAGATTGTTTAAGCACAATATAATTATTCTTGAGCTTCTTAGTATTTGACCTTCTTTTTCATTTTCCTTTACGTGGTTTTCGTGAATGTATACATCCAAGGAAAATATCTTAAATTTTCCCTTTCTCGGGGCTTTCAAGCATTTTTTCATAATTATGCATTAAATGAGATTACCTGCATCGACCACTAAAACAGATGTAAATATGGAATATTTATCGAACATTTAACATTATGAAGTCGGCAACGATAGTCCCCCCAACCCCCATCCACCCCCACCTCTCTCTCAGCTTCTTACTCTATTACAGAACCAGAAATCCATTTTTAGTGCACACACGTAACTGAACTATGGTAGCTAATTTCTGTCATGTGGTAATAGGTTATTATTATGTTGAAAATCATCAGAGCATGCGTAGTGTTTGGTACCGAAAATATATATGTTGGGCCATCATTGAAAAACTGTTAAACTGTTTGTTTGTAGTGCTCCGACCCTGAATTCCAGGGGTGGGTAGGCAGGTACGTTTTTATTTTTATTTCAAATAATAATAATATAGCCAAAAGTGCCTTTTTCTACGGAATGAACACAAAAATATAAAAAAAATCAACTGAAAGACATATAAAAAACTAGTAGGGGCTATTTTGATGGGCTGGTAGGAGTACTACAAACGAAAATAGTTTTAATTGTGGCCTTGTTTAGACCGCAATAAACAACTAACATTATAATGGCAGACACCTATCCATCTCTAAAAGTACCGGTTAGTCTCACGGAGCTTTTGATGATGGCATACTGACAACTGCATGTATAGATCTTCAAGATTTTCTATTACTTCTGTTTGGTGTATTTCTGTGTTCTGAATCTTTCACCGTTGATTGTTTTTTGAAAGATAAAACTTCAAGTCAATGACAACCAATTGATGAGTAAACTTTGAAAAGGCATTTGTTGTGTTTCGAAACCGTCAAGCAAATGTTTTTTTGAAAAAACAATGACTCGGTCTCCATTACTGACGCTCTCTAAAAATAAATATTTCTTTTGTTTTCAGAATCAAATTGTCAATTTCCGTCTGCAGCAGAGCCATTAGATCACAAAACGGTGTTAAGGCTTTGTTAAACAAATCCCGACCCCCTTCATCATTGTCGTCTGACAACGCTCTGAACACAATCATTATTCATGGTCACGTGACATTACCTACCTTTTTTTGGATAAACGCAACAATTTGGCGCTGTCTTGGTATCGATAGCGCAAAAACTGTTATAATTACTGAATACCATTTAGGCGTAGTCTTATACATTTAGGCGTAGTCTTGTACACTTTTCAGTCATATTGAATTGCTAATTTCCTTTCTTTATACTTTTTTTTATTATTATTTTATATGATACGCAATCTTTTGAGTGCATCTCAGTGGATATGTTTTTATTTTTCTTATACCAGTGAAAAGTTTTTGAATGAACTACATGTTTATCTTTTTATTTGTATATTGACTCTAACGTTCCGAAGACAGTATACATCAGTAATTTGAAGGATATGATTCTCTCCTGGTTATGAAACTAATTACAAACATACATCATAAAAAAAACTAAAAAAAAACTTAGGTATCTTCAAATAGTTTTATAAAAATTATATGAAAATGCATGTAACTTGACTGCGGTGAGATGTCACTTCTTGTTATACGACAACGTTAAATTTTCTCTTCTGATTTGTTAATAACTCTTGTACATAACGTACATAACGCCATGTTCAATGGGTATATGTATGCGACGCATCATCAGTAATAATTAACGCAGAAACTGGATTGACCTTTGCAGTATAATAAATCCGTTATACGCTTTCCTGATATATATTCCTATGTATATATCGGTACCATAGCGAGCCAAGTAAAGCCGATTTTTCTTTTCTTCTTTTTTTGCGTTTAATAAACACTGCCAGTCAAGTAGCAGATATTGAAAACTTGGTTGCCCATCTCGCAAAAGAGGTTTTTAAAATGTGGACTTGATGTATTTTTCTCATGACTGTACTGCTTACAATTCTGTGCTCTTGTGCCGTGTTCTCGAATATACTTGAATACGCAAACTCATAAATCATACTCGTATCTATAGTAAATCAAATGGCTATGGTTTGGGTGTGAGCATACAATTCATTGAGTACAGAGAAACAACGGGCCTACATAACATGGACAAACTGGTGACTGTAAGACTCACACTCATCAAACCCGGCCCAGTCATAACTATTTTATACTGTTTGTTTGTTGTCATTGATAACGTCATTTCGAGACTACCGGTATATCTACTCGACACAGATCAATGTCCGATCCAATGATTAACTGCCCTTTTACCTTGTGTCTTAATACTCATTCCAAGATAAATCTCATTTGTCACTCAGATTAATTTTATTTGTTACTTAAATACATCTCATTTGCAACTCTGAGATTTATTTAAACTGTCACCAAAATTATCTCATTTGTCACTGTAAGATTTATCTCAAGTGTTATGAGATTATTTCTGAAATGTGTCATTTGTCATGTCTAAATTAAAAGTTTAGTTTAAACTTATTTATTTTATGTTGATTGGGAAATAAG
>CM037793.1:11628257-11639292 GCA_021229015.1 Solen grandis | reverse complement strand
AGGCCTCTGTAGATGCTTAATATCTCTCACAAAGATAAATTTATGACTTGATGTATATGATTTTCATTTGAAATAATGGATTGTTCTATGCCCTGTAGACAGTGTAGAATCTTTATAGCTACAATATTGTTTGAGAAAACATATGAGGTAAAGGTTTAATCATTTGAGGAACAGTAGAGTTCTGACTGTCTTATCTGACCTTCAATTGGAGTAAACCAAAAAGGTCACCTAAGACAGGGAGTCACATAAGACAGTCACTCAAAAATGTCAAGTCAAATCTAATTTGTCCTCTTTAATGTTTGAAAGTCTTACAATGATGTAAATAAAAGTAAATATTTCCAGATCTCCAGATAATGGGGGGTACATGTATTTCATATTCCTTATTGAAACCAAATGTTTGAACTACCCCTAGGACCTTGAATACACTTCAGAGTTACTGGTGAATGCAATGGTACATTTTCCAAAAACAAGAGGATGCTTCTATTTATATTTGTTTTTTTTTTAAAACACTGTAGATAGTCCTCATCAATCAATAGGAATAACAATCCAGGTTGCCTTATTAACCCTTTCCCTAATATAGACTCATTTTGACGCACTCAATAGGTACTACATAAAGCCTGATCTGTCTTAATCCTTTCCCTCATATAGACTCATTTTGACGCACTCAATAGGTACTACATAAAGTCTGATCTGCAGAAAACCACAGTTAAACCTTACCAAATTTAATTACAAAATCCTCATTTCCAGACTACTGAGGAGCAGCAAACAGCATAAAACCTGAGTTACTCGCAGGCTGATCTGGTTTTATGCTGTTCACATAGGTCTTTTCATGGTGTCCTCTATGAGGGAAAGGGTTATAATAGTATTGTACATTTCACATTAATTTTGCCAAAACACATGTGACATCGGGAATGTCCAATCATGAAAATCGATAATAACCCAAAGATGTGATAAACAAAAGTCACTTTCAACAGCCTTGTATAAGAATAATAGCCCTGTTGGAATTAAGCATTCACGGTCATTGGTCAGATCAAACAGGGAGTGGCTTTTAACATTCTAATTATGTAGGGTAATGCGTTGGGGGAGAATCTTAACTGTACTTCTGTTAACCATGTTACTAAAGATCAACTGTTTGAAAATGAAAGTTTTACTAAAATCAATGGACACTGAAAATACAAAATCTTCATGAAATTCCTCAGATTTGTTCTGTATTCTGTGAACTGTAAACACAACAGCAGATGAAGGTTGATATACATGGGGAATCAATCAGAGTTTGCAAATGATTACAGTTCCTGACTTACTTTTACAAAGTTCTTCACTGTTCTGTGTTTGAGTCACCCAAATTTTTCTTAAGAGGAAGCCTTCAAGCTGGTTTATTGTTTGTCTGTTGTTCTGAGCTGACCCTTTCTCCACTTTAACCCTTTCCCTCATATAGACTCATTTTGACGCACTCAATAGATACCACATAAAGCCTGATCTGTCTTAACCCTTTCCCTCATATAGACTCATTTTGACACACTCAATTTGACACACTCAATAGGTACCACATAAAGCCTGATCTGTCTTAACCCTTTCCCTCATATAGACTCATTTTGACGCACTCAATAGGTACCACATAAAGCCTGATCTGCAAAATCCAAACTCAAACCTTACAAAATTTAATTGTAAAATCCTCATTACATGCCAGACCACTGGGGAGCAGCGAACAGCATAAAACCTGATCAGCCTGCGAGTTACTCGCAGGCTGATCTTGTTTTATGCTGTTCGCATAGGTCTTTTCATGGTATACTCTATGAGGGAAAGGGTTAAATCAGTGTTATTTCAAGTTATATGAGTAAAATGTTGTGGCAATGTTAAACATGAAAACAATAAAAACAAGAACTATCACTGAAGATGATAATTACCCTTTGATACCCTTTGATACTGCTTTGTTACATTTACAGTTACCATGTCAGAGACAGTCTTGACACAATTGAAGGATAAAAATAAAAACAAACACACACACAAAAATAACAGGTAGAGCTCTGATACACTCATACATGTATCACTTACAAAAAAAAAAAAAAGGGGCAATAACTCAATTAAAACTAAGCTGATCATGATATGCCAAGAATATGTATAACTAGTGTTTGTACTTAAAAATGCTGTGAAGTTCAATAAAAATTAGACCATTGATAGCCAAGAGATAGTGTGGACAAAATATATTCAATAAATATAACAAAGGTCCATAACTCATTTAAAAATGAAGCCAATCGTGATGTGCCAATGATGTGCACAACTAGTCTTGGTACTTATTAATGCTGTGAATTTAAATCAAAATCAGACCAAAGGTAGCCGTGAAATAGTGCTGACAAAATATGTTTGTTTATTTATTGAGTTTAGCCTCCAAATAATGACAATATTTCAGTCATTTGCTGTAGATGTCTACTTAGAAAGGTAAAGTGCTGCCACACTACAGTATCAAGCATGATACCAAACCCAGTCACTATTTCCTGACACCGGGCCAACAAACCCTTATATGCTGAGCATCAAACAAGGGAGCTATACCAGTACCATTTTTTAAGACTTTGGAATGTTACTGTTGGGTATCAAACCTATAACCTCCAGCTCCTGAGATGGACACTCTAACCACTCGACCAGGGATCGTGCAGACAAAATATATTTAAGAAATATGAGAAAGTGCCATAACTCATTTAAAATCCAACCAATCAAGACATGGCAACTATATTCATTACTAGGCTTGGTACTTACCAGTCTGGTGAAGTTAACCCTTTCCCTCATAGAGGACACCATGAAAAGACCTATGCGAACAGCATAAAACCAGATCAGCCTGCGAGTAACTCGCAGGCTGATCAGGTTTTATGCTGTTCGCTGCTCCTCAGTGGTCTGGTAATGAGGATTTTACAATTAAATTTGGTAAGGTTTAACTGTGGTTTTCTGCAGATCAGGCTTTATGTGGTACCTACTGAGTGCGTCAAAATGAGTCTATATGAGGGAAAGGGTAAAATCAAAATCTGACCAAAAATAGCTGAGAAATAGGGCAGGCAAATTTTGTCAACAGACAGACCAACTGACTGACAAATGCGACTCCAGTTGAGCCCCCAGATTATTTTGTATCTAGGTATAATAACAGATTACTTACAGCACATATGTCTCAGTAATTTCTCCAAATAATTTGGCTCCTGTTTGCTCAAGTATGTGACTGCACTAATATCAGTCGGAACACTCTTTTCATTGACTCCGTCAAGGATTGGAATGACTCTCGCTTCATTTTTCATTACACAATCGTGTAGAATTGAACGGAAATGTAATTGCAATATATTCATTTCATCACAATACTCATTTGATTTTGACATATCTGATATGATGATCACAGCCCACTTGCATTTGCTCATGGTGTTTTCCAGCCCTCGAATTGTTTGGCATCCTGGCATGACTGCCTCGTGCACTCTAAAGTTGCGCTCTTCAAGATATGCTTTAATCTCTGCGCATGTCTGTCTGTCTTTAGTGCAGCTTGTACAATCAATAAACACTGACATTTGATATTCTGACCTATTTTGACCACCTGCACGTCCAAAATTACAGGATGGCTGTGTCTCCTGCAGCAGAAAAAAGAGCTAGGCTCAAAATTAACATTACCTTCAAATTGGGAAACAAGTGTTTAAACAACTTAAACATACTTGACCCTCTCTATAGTCCCTAGGATGGACCAGAATTTGCAAATACAAAAGCTTTGAAAGCATTTCATAAACACAGGCACACAATTAATTCTTTACTTGCAATATTCTGCGAGGACATGTGAAAAAAAAATTTGGATAAGTAGAAAAACATCCAGTCAATGAAATCTATTCCCTGATTTTTACAAAATTCAACATATGTTAACATATATAATAAATTATGTTCTAAATATGCATGCAACATATCAAATATAAAATTAGGGGATGTAAATCATGAGCAAGAGCCATGTTGACATGACTATCCCCCACCGAATGCTTGCTCTTTAGAAGATGTGTTGGAGAGTAGGTTATCTCATTTTTAAAAGAAAATATTTTGTAATGAAGACTGATGTTTGAAGTGATTATAGATATGAAACTCATGTGAAGACCTACTAATTCCACTATTTTGAGGTCTACAGGTAAAATGTCAATGTCACTATTACAAAAATTAATCCTGAAAAATAACAAAGGGCAATAACTAAAAAAATATGAAAGGTAGATTAATCCTTCTTGTGCAGTGTACTCCTCCTCAATGAGATCTATCAACCTATGAAGTTTCAAGTTGACATCTCAAATACTTTTTGAGATTGGCTCCGGATAAAAGGTTAAGTCTGAATAATAACAAAGGGCAATAACTAAAATATTATGAAAGGCAGAGTTATCATTCTTGTGCACTGTACTTTTCCTGTATAAGATCTATCCACCTATGAAGTATCATGTTGATATCTCAAATACTTTTCAAGTTATGCTCCGGACAAAAATTACATGAAAGTCTGAAAATTAACAAAGGGCAATAACTCAAAAATTATGAAAGGTAGAGTTATCATTCTTGTGCACTGCACTTCTCCTCAGTGAGATCTATCCACCTATGAAGTATCAAGTTGATACCTCAAATACTTTTCGAGTTTTGCTCTGGACAAAAATGAGGGACGGAAGGACAGATGGACAAGCGGATGGAGACTATTACCATAAAAATATCTACTGTGCTGCAATGAAATTCCGACTGGAACAAATCACATATTTGCATCTCTAGGTTATTCTCACCATGTGAAGGCAGTCCTTCCGTCTGTTTCTCAGTTCAGTTTTGATGGCACTCAGCAGGATATCCCCTACATTATCTGAAACAGACACAAAATCACTATAACAAATGGAAACAAGGTGTGTTCCAAAGAGTACACTATGTCCCTGTCTGAGTAGGTCAGATGTCAAATAATTGATGGCTATTGAAAATCATTCATGAGTGGAATAAGTATGTCGAAATTCTAAATAGTAATGGAGACAAAAAATATCATTAAAAAGTAAAGGGGGAGAATTAAAAAAAGAACCCGGTGAAATTCTTTTTTGTAATCATTACACTTCTGCTACTCATTTTCTATTTATATCATCAGTTTCAAATCAATACCTTGAATAGTTGAGAAGTTATGTTTTGGACAAAACTTTATTTACAGTCGGATCTCAGTAACTCAAAGTCACCTGAATTGGTGTTTCACTTCTAATAAAGCATCTGTTTGAACTAGAACTGCCGTTGTCATGGCAAAAATACACACTGCATGCCGCTTTGTCACACTGATTTTTGAAATGATGCAAATTAGGGTTACAGTTCTTTGGCACTGCACTTTTCTTCAATGAGATCTATCCACATATGAAATTTCATATTGAAATTTTTTATCCTTTTTGAGTTGTGGTCCTGACAAATTTTAAGTATGAAAATTTACAAAGGGCAATAACTTCAAAATTATGTGACAGAGAGTTATGGTTCTTGGGCACTGCACTCTCCCTCCGTGAGACCTATCCATAAATGTAGTTTCATCTTGATAACTTTTACACTTTTAAACTTATGGCCCTGGCAACAATTTAAGTATGAACATTTACAAAGGGCAATAACTCCAAAATTACACAACAGAGAATTATAGTTATTGGTCACTGCACTCCCCCTAAATGAGATCTATCCACATATGAAGTTTCATCTTGATACTTTTCATACTTTTAGGTCATGGCGCGGACAAAAATTAGTATGAAAAATTACAAAGGGCAATAATTCCAAAATTATGTCGGCAAAGATCGCCCAACTTCCAATATTCTTCATTATATCCGAATGTGATTCTTTTTCAACAAGAAGTTCAATTTATGGTATCTTATATCATTGTTAATCAAATGTTATAGCTTTGATTGATATTCATCTATTCAAATGTAAAAATATTGTTCCTTTTTTGAAAAAGAGAAGAAAAACCAGCGCAATAGCTCAGTGGTAGAGTGTCCACTTTGCGTTCAGGAGGTCTGGGGTTCAATTCCCAGCAGAGTCACTTCCTCTGGTGACCACATCAAACCAAAGACGTATAAAACTGGTACCAGATGCACCCTTGCCTGGCACTCAGCAAAATGGGATTGCTATGAGAACTCGGAGTACTCCGTACTGGTTCTACCCAGGAACTTGTCTCCCCTGTATTGGTGCTATACACCAGGCACGTAAAAAAACCAAGGGGTCTATTTGCAAAATGAGCTAGGGTATCCCACTCGGACCCCCTTGTATCCAACTACTGTCTCTTTCGCTGCTGTCTCTTCAGCAATAAACATCACCACACGTAAGAAAGCCTTGACTGTAAGGTCTAAAGTATGGCCATTATAATCAGAAAATGATTGCTATCCATTACAATAAAAGAAAGAAAACACCTTCCCAAATTACTTCCAGTGACGTCATTTTTGGAATTCCCCTTGATCTGTCAAAATGCATATTTGTGATTATAGATGATATTTCGAAAAGTTTTCCATAAAAAAGCAAACTTTAAAAAGCAAAGGGTATCTTAATCAACCATAACTACAGTAACACAAGTTTGTATATTTGAAATTCATGTACAGTGATTCTTTCGTACTAAGTTTGAACATACTTGGTCAAATAGTTTTAGTATAAATCTCTTCAGAAATTTTTTATTGAATGCTTAGACCTTTAATTCTTAAAATCAAGTAATAAATAACCTGGAAATGAAATGCTTTATTAAGAAAATAAATCTGTAGTTGTACTGAGACAACTTCACATATAAAATGTGGGATTTTAACTCGAAATAATGTCATTATCTCCTCATTATTTCACTTTTCAATGATTTTACAAAAATCATTGAATGGAAAAAGGCACTAAATAGGACAATTATAATTATTATTTCAAGTTTGTGCTCACCTTGTACCTGAAAAGGACGCATTCAATACCTGATATTCTTTGTTTTTTCTGAGCTTAAAAAATAGGTGGTCAGGTAATACATACTGTTATAACTTGATATTTTTATGGTTAACCTATATAAAACTGTGCATTTTTATGTTTGATATAGTATATATATTTTCTGAACAGCTTGTCTTAAGATTTGTATAAAAATAATGTACTTTACCAGGAATTGTAGTGTTGCTATTTTATAAAGGGAGAAAAAATATCAAACTGTAATATGAAAATTTTCTATAAAATGTATAAATATACATTTTATAAAGTTTGCTAAATGTATTATGTTTTTGATATGTTTCTCATTTGATACATGCATACGGTATATGAAAAATCAATTCATGAGAAAAAATTGGGAAATTTGATGATTTTATAGCAGTTTTTATACATATACCACCACACAATTTGCAAAAGCATTTCAAGACCGGGTTAGATAAACTAAAAATCATTATTCTTTTTAGGACCTGTGGTTAGAAATTTCTTCTTATGCACAAATTGCTTTTTTTAAATGTAAAGAATAGAAAAAAAAAAAAAATACAGAATTTAAAAATTCATGCATTAGGGTGTCACTACCTGGTTTCAGAGGAGATGCTGTTTAAAGGTTTCTCTATATACATATAACGCAAATAAGCCCCGCCCCTGGCGGCCATGTTTTTTTACGGATCAGAATAATTTTAGCAACTTTGGTAGATGTTGACCCAAGGAACATCTGTACCAATTTATTTTAAAATCTGGCCAGTAGTTTTGAAGAAGATGATTTTTAAAGTTTTCTTTTTTTTTTCTTTTTGTTGCCATGGCAACCAGAGTTCTACATGGATCAAGTTTATTTTAGCAACTTTTGTGAAGGTTGACCCAAGCATCACTGCCAAGTTTAATCAAATTCTGTCCAGTGGTTTCAGAGGAGATGTTGTTTAAAGGTTTTCCCTATATACATACAAGGCAAATAAGCCCCGCCCCTGGCGGCCCTGTTTTTTTACGGATCGGAATAATTTTAGCAACTTTGGTAGAGGTTGACCCAAGGAACATCTGTACCAATTTATTTTAAAATCTGGCCAGTAGTTTTGAAGAAGATGATTTTTAAAGTTTTCATTTTATTTTTTTTTGTTGCCATGGCAACCAGAGTTCTACATGGATCAAGTTTATTTTAGCAACTTTTGTGAAGGTTGACCCAAGGATCATCCCTGCCAAGTTTAATCAAATTCTGTCCAGTGGTTTCAGAGGAGATGTTGTTTAAAGGTTTTCCCTATATACATATAAGGCAAATAAGCCCCGCCCCTGGCGGCCATGTTTTTTTACGGATCGGAATGATTTTAGCAACTTTGGTAGAGGTTGACCCAAGGAACATCTGTACCAAATTATTTTGAAATCTGGCCAGTAGTTTTGAAGGAGATGATTTTTAAAGTTTTCAAATTATTTTTCTTTTTGTAGCCATGGCAACCAGAGTTCTTCATGGATCAACTTTATTTTAGCAGCTTTTGTAGAGCCTCACCCAAGGAACATTCCTGCCAAGTTTCATTAAATTCTGTCCAGCGGTTTCAGAGGACGACGGACGACGGATGAAGGGCGATCACAAAAGCTCACCTTGAGCAGGTTGTGCTCAGGTGAGCTAAAAATTGGTCCAGGAAGACGTATGGTTCTTAGTCAATGTACTCCTATTCATATATGAAGTTTCAAGTCAATACCATGCATAGTTTTCAAGTTATGGCCAATGTTAAAGTTTCTGACAAACCAACAAACAAACCAACAGACAGGGCAAAAACAATATACCCCTGATAACAGTTCTCGCCGGCATAAAAATAATTTACTTGCTTCACTGGTATCTCTGATATTTTCTTCAGTATGGTTTTGAAATAATAAAGTCTTACGGTTTCTATATTATAAACATATATACTGAAAACTAAGCTTAAATCGTTTCTTTCTTGGAAATAGGCAGAAAATATTTTTTTCTCAATACCAGGGGGTAACATTGGTGATTGCTATATAGCCCCACTACACTTTGTGAAGCATTGATATTATAAAAGAGATGAGACACACAAGCATCTATTCTATGACACATACCTGTGTCATTGTATAAGATGAGCCGTGCCCTGTTGTTACAAAATGTGTTCTCAGGATGGTTCACGAGTCTATTAAAAGTGATGTAAAACCGTGACACCTGCAATGACCTTTCACCAGCTGTTATGCTCATTGTCATTGGTGCAGATTCGTTCAATGAAAACTCTTGACGCTCAAGTTTTCCTAAAATACTCAGTGAGTTAGGTGTACTTCCTACAAAGAAATATACCTGTGAAAAAAAATAAATGAGGCCATTTTCACTATATTCAAACAAGTATATACAAGTATGCATGAATAAAATACAAATCTGGCATATTATGCAACTAATAAAAAAGGGGAAAGAAATATAATGAACAGAACTTGACAACAAAATCACATGCCTTTAATTCCTATGGTACCAACAAAGGGCTATCAACTGAATTGAAATGAAAAATTAAATACATAACAATGGCTACCAACCTTGCCATCTGAGTCACTGATTGTGTAGATTGACGGCTGATAGAAGCGTTCTCTAAAACTGCCACGCCCTTTGTAAATCTTTGGCAACATCCCATAAGCCTGCGGACAAATCAACATTTTATTTTATTAATATATATTAATAACAGGCCTCCCAAGCTACTTGGTTCCCCCAGGGAAACCTAGGTACAAGGTATGTTTTAGGTTATGATGTCTGTATTGTTAAGTGCTTATTGAAATGTGTTAATATCAACCTTCAATGGTTAGTTATTACAGGTGGCAAATTGGCAAAATGGAGGCAATAATTTTTATGCAATAACTACATCTGCATGTGTACCTGGGTATCCATGGGTAATAACAAAGACCTAAACCAAGAGATTAGCTACTCAGCGAAATATCAAATATCTAGGCATGAATTCTTGGAGGTGCACGCCAGATTGAGAGTTCAGTGTAAAGTGATAGCAAAACAACGATATATATAATTTAATACATTTGAAGAGGAATATATTGATGCATTTGGGAATATATTTAATATAAATGTCACAGGATGAGAAAAATGTGCAGCCTGACCAGGACTCCAACCCGAGGCCCTTTGCTTATGGGGCTTTTTCTAGCTTTTTCTAACAATATCCAAGTCGTACCAAGAATAGACGAGATTTCCTTCACATGCTTATTTGAGTAGCAAAACTGATGGTTTAGGTCTTGGTATTAATATGACAGGTAACGTAGGAAAAAATAAACTTGTTTCAGCCTTAATTCTGATTACTATGGCTACAGTGACCTGAATGAGATTCTACATTCTTGTAATCGCATGTAATGTTTTGTTGTAATTTGTTACTCAAACCTTTATCCTGGAGTCCAGTTTCTCCAAACTCTTGACAACAATGCCACTGGTGGGTATGAGGTTGAACTCCACAGTCGGATATCTGTCTTCATTGTGGTAATACAAATCTGTCTGTTGGATGGTTGATTTTAACACTGAGAAAAACAATCAGAGACATTATAGAACTACAATGTACATATAATAAGATATAGATATATATATTTTATGCTAACTGATGAAATACTGTGTTCTATCAGTGAGATAAAATCCTATCTCACAGTGTGAGTGATATAGATCTACCAGACCTACTTTTAACATATAAAGGGTATTATATGGGTATGTAGCAGCAGTGAATATGAAATATATCTTAAATATTAAAATCTTATATATTAAATTTTATCACTTCTCAATGTGATATATTCCATATCATTCAAAACAAACAAATATCCTCTATAATCTCTCTATATACATGCACCTGTGCACCTATTGTTAAAATTAATTGATGACAATATTATATATTTCTTTACCCTTTCCTTCATATAGACTCATTTTGACACCCTCACTAGGTACCACATAAAGCCTGATCTGCAGAAAACCACAGTTAAACCTTACCAAATTTAATTATAAAGTCCTCATTTCCAGACCACTGAGGAGCAGCAAACAGCATAAAACCTGATCAGCCTGTGAGTTACTCGCAGGCTGATCTGGTTTTATGTTGTTCGCATAGGTCTTTTCATGGTTTCCTCTATGAGGGAAAGGGTTAAAAGCAGCTGACTTATC
>CM037793.1:11575274-11625274 GCA_021229015.1 Solen grandis | reverse complement strand
AGGTTAATATATATTTGTCTTCTTTTTAAAAATAAATGATTATTTATTGAATTAGATTTGTTGATTAATTGATAAATGTGGGCTGCAACATTTTGTAAGAGGAAAAACAAATACATCCGAAGTAGTCCTGTTAATCAAACTGACATGATAAAAGATAGAGGAAGCATGAAACAGATGGTTGCTTATTTTTAAATTTTTACTTAAAATTATTAATTGTTGCAAATTTATTTTAAACAAAAAATACATATTGTTTGAGATTAAAAACTAACATGTTTTGTTATTCCAAATATAGTAGTAAAGAAATATGAGTTTTGTTTTTATTTTGAATGACATTTTTGCTCATCAACGTTTTGCAAGTTAATCTATAATGAAGGTTTATTTGTTTGCACTAACATTTTTAAATGTGCAATATACCAGATAGAGTTGTCTTTCCTGATGGTCTATTAGAGTTGTGTCCCTTGATAGGGGCAGTATTATTATTGATACATTGATTATATAATCTTTAACCAGGTCAGATTTCTTCCAGCTTGCAGGCTGATCAAGTTAAAACATTTTTTGTGTTTGGTCAAATACATAGAAACGTTTACTATATGATGCAACAGACAAATGATATTTTATGTTAGACTTTTTTTTCTTTTTTTTTTTGCTGTTAAATATGGTGGTAAGATAATGGAAAGACAACTCTTGTAGAGATCACCAGCAAGGCTGCCAGTGCTGGTAGTACCATGACTTAACATGGCTGTGTTAACATTCTAGATAATGTTGCTGCTTTTTTGTTTTAACTCTTTACCACAATGGGGCAAAATGGAACAATTGATGGGTATACCATATAAAATGGCGCAATTAAGTTGTATACCATAGCATAAAATGGCGCAATTAACTGGTACACCAAAGTGTAAAATGGTGCGATTTAGTGGTAAACCATAGGCAAATAGTGCAGTTAATTTGTGTACCATAGACGAAAATGGCGCCATTGAGTGGTAAAGAGTTACTTTTTCATTGATATTACATGTGATTACATTCTTGCAGTATGTTTTACATAAAGTTTCTTTTTATGTTAATTAGATAAAGAAATTTTGGAATGGCTACATTATTTTATTACTGTAACATTGTCATGCACCAATAAAAGATTAGATAATCATTGCAGCTAAGGTTACATGCAAAAAAAAAAAAAATCACTTTTGCACGAAATCTTTGCATTGTTCCAAGCTTCATATACTAAGTGCTTTTTTGTTTTATGAAAGTAATGGGGAAGTATAATTGATTTTAATTTTCTATTTAATCATCTTCGGCTTGTTTTAGAAGTACATGCGTTTTATTATTTTGATACAATCAAAGTCTACATCTTATTATTACATGTATTCATAAAAAAAAAAAAAAGTTCCAAATGTTTTCTGATGCGTTCTTTTAATATTCATTTAGTAATCTTTATGTATTCAAATCATTTGACCTTGACCTTCATTTCCAATTAGAACAAGTTCTTGAAGAATAAAAAAAGCTTACACGCTGCTTTTTTTTCCTTGAATTAAATTGCAGACAAGATTTTTTATATTTATCCTTGAAGGGTCAGATACTTGAAATATGTAATCAGACATGTGATGGATGCGACTTTGGGTGCAATAGCCATGATTTGATATTAAAACCAATGTTTGCTTTATTTTATTTTTTCCCTCATTTGTTTCCCTCATTTGTATCCATATAGGTGATAAAGTGCAATATAGAGAACCCTTAAAAGCACTTAATTATTTGACGCAAAAGAGCATTGTAGCAAGATTGTCTTTTATTTCTTTCTGCTTCAAAGGCATTTTGCATTTGTTTTGTTTTACAGCTACTTTTACAAACCCCACACTAACAGTCACACAGCCTGGCCCCCACCCCCCTCTCCCAGCCAGTTTGAATCACACAGCCCAGCCCAGTCTCCTGGGCTGAGTCCACAGTCTTACCATGGTCACGATCAGTTTGCTGGATGTAACCAAGCCACTGGTCAGTATACAGGGCAAGGACCAAGCAGGTACAATGGTCAAGGTCAGAATCCAAATCAGTACCCCCCAAGATCACCACTTAGTCCAGGAAATCAACACCAGTCCTCAGGTCAAGGTCACCATCAGGTCAGCAACACCAACCAGAACTATAATCCCCATAGTCAATACCAGTGTAACCAGTCCTGGCCTGGGGGGTACAGTGATGGGCACAGCCCAGCTGGCTCAGATCACAGGTACACACAACAATCATACAGAAGCCCTCAAAGTCCCCAAGACTATCGTCCCCCACCCTCACAACATGCCAACATCTCACCACCCAGGTCACACGGTTACCATAACAACCAGAATAGAAGTCCAGTATACACTCATCCGAACCATTTCTATGGTAGCAACAAGCAGCATGAGCATCAAAGCCAGCATGATTTCTTCCCTAACAGCATGTCTCTAGATCAGTACCCGGCCTACAGGTACGTATCGTCATGGACATTAAGTATTGCAGTCTGTAATTACATTTTCAGTTAAATTTATGTTGTTGTTTTTTATGAAGTTTTATCAGTATTAATGATGTCCCAAACAGCTTAAGATATTTTGTCATCTGCAAAATAAAAAGAATCAATTAATGATGACACACAGCCATTGTATCATTGAACTGCATTACGCAGTTACCAAACAGTTTGAACAGTTTCATTGTTTGCTTTTATTGTTGTTGCTACAGTATGCTGTTCATTTAATTCTTCTCATCCTGTCACATTACAAATATTTGTTTCAATGTCGTACTGTTACTTCAGATTTCTACCTTTTTTTTAATATGCTAATGCAGTTATAACAATCTGCTGGTCATGTGCATTCAAAGCATGTATTTCATATTTCTATTTTCTTTTTAGGAAAAGGGAATGGTGCATGAAATTTTTCTCCATTTTTTATTTGAAATCTTTAATTCCTTTAGTTCAAATTCTGTAGTTTTTATTTTAATTGCCATATATTATTCAAGAATTTTAGTTAATCTTATTTGACTGTCTAAGATGTTTTTGTTTGTAACAATTAATTGTTTAGGTGTTACTATGATCTCATGGGATATTATAAATTGTAGTATACAAGTAGAAGTCTTTTAAGTCGTATTTGTTATCAAATCTGAAGGATTCTTATTATAAAAGCATATGTGACAGCTATGCAGTAGGTTGTATGTACGAAAATCTGCTAGAGAGGTATACAAATACTTATATTGGGCTAGTGAAACACATTTAAATCATATTTGGACATCCTCTACTCTTCTACCCATGTGATGAGAAATGATGTGAGGGCTGACTATGAGTCTGTTTCAACTTCTTCTGTTTTATATTCACCTTAAACAGTTTCATGGTCAGCCCTCTTTGTACTGGTCATAAGTCTTGCTAGATTGAAATTTGCTGGAACTGGTACAAGAGTCATGTGACCTGTTTTGTGGTGCCATTTGAAATGACTTTGATAACTGTCAGTTTTTTTCTTGGTCATCAGTTGAACTTTTTTAAACAATAACTTTGATTGTCTAAAATATTAATGAGTTAATGAGTCAAATTCTAGCAGATTAGAATTAGAAAGAAAAAAGAGGTAAACATTGAATAATTATATTCAGATTATATCATTCAGTTTTAAGTTTGCATGCCTTGCCATTTGTTGTTAGTTCCGATTCTTTTTGTTTGACACCAATCCTTTGTTAATTGTCACCAATCCATTGTTAATTATCACCAACTGTTAAAGAGTAATATATCAATGTATGCGTGGCAATTAGGGCTTACTTTTTAAACAGCAAAAAAGGAAATGTGCACATGAATATAGTAAGCAAGGTGTTGCCATGTGTAATGTTCAATATATTGTTCCGTTCTATAGGAAGCCAACCCTTAGCTCTTCAGGCAGCTTCAAAGAGGAGCGGCGGCCTGCTGGTGGGTCCCAGCCCTACAGACGCACTGTCTCAGACTCAAACCAGAGACTGCCTTTACCGTCTTCAACACAACATGTCGTGACAAAGTAAGTTCACAGGAATAATCTTGTCCCAAAAAATGTAATGAGAAAAACCATCTCATTTAGTCAAATTAAGTGGGAACTTGTCTGTCTTAGAGATTAACCCTTTTCTTCATATAGACTCATCAGGTCTCCCTTGAAGGACGTCTGATCAGGTCTCCTCTGTTTGCTCAATTATAGGACTGTCTATCAGGTCTTGTTGCTCACCTCAGGACTGTCAGATCAGGTCTTCTGTTTGCTCACTGTTTGCTCATTTAGGAGCTGTCTGATCAGGGTCTCCTCTGTTTGCTCACTGTTTGCTCATTATAGGAGCTGTCTGATCAGGGTCTCCTCTTTGCTCACTGTTTGCTCATTATAGGAGCTGTCTGATCAGGGTCTCCTCTGTTTGCTCATTATAGGAGCTGTCTGATCAGGGTCTCCTCTGTTTGCTCACTGTTTGCTCATTATAGGAGCTGTCTGATCAGGGTCTCCTCTGTTTGCTCACTGTTTGCTCATTATAGGAGCTGTCTGATCAGGGTCTCCTCTGTCTGCTCACTGTTTGCTCATTATAGGAGCTGTCTGATCAGGGTCTCCTCTGTTTGCTCATTATAGGAGCTGTCTGATCAGGGTCTCCTCTGTTTGCTCATTATAGGAGCTGTCTGATCAGGGTCTCCTCTGTTTGCTCACTGTTTGCTCATTATAGGAGCTGTCTGATCAGGGTCTCCTCTGTTTGCTCATTATAGGAGCTGTCTGATCAGGGTCACCTCTGTTTGCTCATTATAGGAACTGTCTGATCAGGGTCACCTCTGTTTGCTCATTATAGGAACTGTCTGATCAGGGTCTCCTCTGTTTGCTCATTATAGGAACTGTCTGATCAGGGTCTCCTCTGTTTGCTCATTATAGGAACTGTCTGATCAGGGTCTCCTCTGTTTGCTCATTATAGGAACTGTCTGATCACGGTCTCCTCTGTTTGCTCATCATAGGAACTGTCTGATCAGGGTCTCCTCTGTTTGCTCATAGGAACTGTCTGATCACGGTCTCCTCTGTTTGCTCATTATAGGAACTGTCTGATCAGGTCTCCTCTGTTTGCTCATAGGAACTGTCTGATCAGGGTCTCCTCTGTTTGCTCATAGGAACTGTCTGATCAGGGTCTCCTCTGTTTGCTCATTATAGGAACTGTCTGATCACGGTCTCCTCTGTTTGCTCATCATAGGAACTGTCTGATCAGGATCCTCTGTTTGCTTATAGTAACTGTCTGATCAGGGCTCCTCTGTTTTGCGTGTCATTATAGGAACTGTCTGATCAGGGTCTCCTCTGTTTCTCACGTTTGCTCATTATAGGACTGTCTGATCAGGTCTCCTCTGTTTGCTCACTGTTGCTATTATAGGAGCTGTCTGATCAGGGTCTCCTCTTTGCTCACTTTGCTCATTATAGGAGCTGTCTGATCAGGGTCTCCTCTGTCTGCTCACTGTTTGCTCATTATAGGAGCTGTCTGATCAGGGTCTCCTCTGTTTGCTCACTGTTTGCTCATTATAGGAGCTGTCTGATCAGGGTCTCCTCTGTTTGCCCATTATAGGAACTGTCTGATCAGAGTCACCTCTGTTTGCCCATTATAGGAGCTGTCTGATCAGGGTCACCTCTGTTTGCTTATTCAATATTGTAGCTCAGTTTCTGAACAGTCGGTGTGACAAAGAAAATTTCTTTATTTCATATGCAATTTTAAGTTCAGTCAATCAATATTCATGAGTTTGCATTTGAATATTCATGAGGTAATGGGTTAAAGTCCTGTGTATAACTGCTTTATAGTTTTAATTAAGTTTTTCTTTCATTTAGCGGAGTTAAGTGAGAACTTATATAATGGATACATATCGAACAATCTCACTTGTTCTTTGATAATCTCTGAGTCCATGTGGTTGCATTATTTTGCGTGTTTATAGATGTGATATCCCGTGATCAAGGAAATTTTTTTTTTTTGATAGATGCTAGTAGGTTGATTGCTTCTCAGAAACAGACAGATGAGGTTTTAAAATGATGTAGATGTTTTAATAAACTTCCATTCTTGTTCATCATGCAGAATGTCATATTCACCCATTATCTTTGAAAAATGATGCCATATGGCTCACAAATTCTTTATTTAACTTGGTCAGAATGTTTGACTTAATGACATCTCAGATGAAGATGGTGTCAAAATGATGGTCAAATGGGCAAATCGTGGGAAAAAAATGTGAATACTTTTCACTCATTCTTCTTGAACTTTGTCAGTATGTTTGTGTGGCATGAAATCTTGGTTTGGTAATTGTGTTTATACATTGTTAATACTTTTATCAGAAGGATTTCAAAAGCATAATTAAGTTTGTAATGAAAACTGTGTATTACATCGTGATACTTGTGACATCAATCTTGTAATATATTTGGGTTTACTGCCTGATTGCAGTGGTCCAATTGAGGAGCAGCCCAGTGTAAATGGGTCCACCCCAACCAACCCCTCAACAGATTCTAGTCCCAATGCCACACCCCCTCACTCCTTCCCATCAGCACCAATGGGCCTACGTCCAATGACAGGCCCACCACGCCCCAGGGGTCGGTTCAGAAAAGGCCTAAGGCTGGAGAAAGGGTCCAGACTCCAACATCCAAGGTCGCGAAGCCAACTGACAGATCAGGCAAAACATCGGCCACTTCAACTTCAAGTAGAAGTGGGGTACCTACAGCAAAGAAGAGCAGCTTAAATCAGGTATTTACCTGTATACTGTTTATGGTGAAGTAGATAGAAAAAGCGTATTTTCCAATGTATCCAAATATATTAGCGTTATAAGCCGAGATTCCAACTCATTCTCATAAAGTATCAGAGTTATGTTTGATACTATCTCAGATATCTTAAATGTTCTTTAACCCCAATAATAAAAGAAAGGAAAAACAAAAACTTGAGGGCATCTAAGACTTCATCTTTATCAGGGTTCAACATTAACTTTTTCAATCACTGGACCAGCAGTCCAGTAGCACAGAGAATTGACTAGACCTGACCTATTTCGAACTGGACCAAACTTTTTTTGAGATAAACCCTGTAGTACAATACATTTAACATCACTTAATAGTTATGTTCCTGTTGTATACCATGTATATTTTGAGGGATACACAGTCGTATAATATTTTGAATAAAAAATAAAGATAAAATATGTACTTAACTTTTTTCTTTCATTAAACTGTTTCAACTTTTATTAAAGAAAACTATGAGCATTTTAGACAACATATCATCTCTATGGGTACATGAACAATGTCATTTGTTTTAAAAATCTTATGTTGCTTAATTTTCAACATTGTTGAACGCACAATGTCCATTGTTAATCTGAACAGTCCATATTAAAACAGTCTCTGCACTGACTGGTCAACTAAGTTATTAGTTTGTCAATTTCAATTTCAGTTCAACTTTTAATGTTGCACTCTCCTTGATTGTTAAATAGTATTTTTTAACTGTCAGTAATTTAATTTTTAAACCTTATTTCTTTTAAATTTTTCAATTTTTTCAAATAATCCTTTAGTTACATTATTCAAATAATTGTATACATTAACTTTATAGTAACTATATTAAGTTATCAATTACATTTTGCATAATTATTCTTTTCATAAAGTAATTGATTTCTTTTAAATTCTTAAGCTTTTCATTTTCAACCATTTTAAAATTTTCCATACATATTCATATCAATTACATATTATAATATATTACATCTGATTCATTTGAAAGGAACTATTAATTTGAAATGTTTACCTTTGAATATTTTTACATATTTTCAAATTTATGCATACCTAATTAATTGACTGTCTACACAATAACTTATCTTTCACAAACTTGTACTAAAACATATTTATTTTATTATTCAAATATTAATTCAGTGAACATTAAATACATTTTTAATTTTTTGTTATTTAATTTCATTTATAATCAATATTATTTAAATCAATTAAACTTGATTATCATATAATGATATTTTTTAATATTTGATTTTATTTTTATAGTTAGTGCATTATATCACTAATCTTACCTACCACTCAAATTCTAACCATATTTTAATCCTTATTATCATATATTATTTTTATTATAATTACCAAATTAATGTTTTTAGAAAAGTTTCATATTAGAAATTCATCCATCATTTAATTCATAGTTTATTGCAATTAATTTTAATTTTAAATTTTATAATTAAAATTTAACTTAATAAAGTTATGATTATGATTTATTTGAACAAATATATATTATAAATTATATACTATTGACTTTGATAATTTAATAAACTTAATTATATTTTGAAAATTTTATTTTATAATAATTATGATACGCTAAATGGAATTTTATTAATAGATTGTGATTTATTTTAATTTTTAATATTATTTAATTTTAGATAGATGATTTAACATTCTTTAACAATATTTATAATTTGAAGTTAAGAATAGTTTAATCTTATTGAAGTAATTTGATTTAGTATATTCACTATATATTAATTTTAATCACATACTATAATGAATGTATATTATGTATTTAGTTTATCAAAGTTCAAGTAATTTCAATTTAAATCAAATGCTTAATTAACTATATTGTGCTATCTTTAAATTTTATTGGTTATTCAATAAAGTTTATAGGGAATTGTAAATTAAATTGTTTCAAAAGAGTTTTTAATTATTAACGTAATGGTTTGCTATGAATTTATATTCTTTCTAATATAATTCATTTATAAAATTGACTATAACATTCTATACAATATTTTTATCACTTGTATAAATACAAAACAAAGTTTGTTTAATATATTGAGTATTTAAATTTGTAGATCATCTCTCTGCTTATTGTTATAATGTTTTTTTATACTAATTGTACACATTTCACTTACTCAAACTTACCTGCAACTTCATACTCTTTTAACATCCTCGTTGAATGTCAAGAATGATTTTTTCTAGTCAATGAGTACATTGATTTCTATTTTTTCTGATAATTAATTATTCTCAATTTGAGTATGTTATTGGCGAGCCAAAATGCACATGAATGTCCGATTCATAATCATCAAGCACTGAAATTGTGCATATATTCAGAAACGTATCAGCATTCTCATTTCATTGATATCTCACATGTATTAGCATAGTTCAAGGCTATTGGATACTCAATATGATGTCCGCATAATCATAACGACTAGCTACGCAGGAATTGCAACTAATGCCAATCTGAGTGCCCCGTAGGAATATTAATTGATTTAGGGGTCTTAATCAGATTTGTGTAGTTCTAGAGACAATTCCAAAGATAACATTCAGCATTATTTATCTGTGTACTAAACTGACAGGGAGTGATCGCTAACCATCTCAACTCAACTATGTTTCCCTTGGATAATCGTTCATACAACTGAACGAATTTTTCACATCCAATCAGTCGGGGTCAACTATACCTCTCTCAGGTCTGTCGAACACAGACTCCTGTGTCCACTCCTGGCACCATGCACTTCGGGCAGAGTTCCTCAGGTTTTACCACCAGTGCTGGGCGCATCCCAGGCACTCGTGCGACGTGGCTCCAACTCTAGCAACTTCTCTGTTCTTCGACCAGAGTAAAACAGGTAGATAAAGTAAACGAGGGTACAGGTAGGCTCTGTCATACACTTGCAATCGGCTCCATATTAGCCATGGGCTGCATCCGGCTTTGCTTATCAAGAGTTATTTGGACTTTTTTGGACATGTTTCCTGCACACGATAGCATCACAGAGTTTTTGTCTTTATTTCCTGTCTTCTCTGATTGCATGGGTGTCAGGTCGGCATGGCTACAGAGCGGTAAGCTCTTGTTGCCTGTCAGCCGTGGGTTCTCTTGTTTTCTCTCTGTTACCATAGCAACCAGTGACAGTTGTTTTCTTCATCAGTGCACCCCATAGCCAGCATATCATCTGTCTGTCCATACATTCCAGTCCATTTGTTTGTCTTTCCACAACGGAGACAGTTTTGTGATGTCCAGCATCCTTCATGATGTTTTGACCTCTGTCACTCCTTCCCATGTGGGCTACACCCTTGTATAATTAAAAGATAAATCCTTTACCACTCACTTCAGTCAGATCACCTGTTTCTATATGTTTCATGTAGGTCATTCTTTAACAACGCAACATTGCTAATTTTTCTGTGATTTTAAAGCCCCACTTATACCCATTGCTAGGGGATTATTTTTCATTCATGACCTGGCCTGCTTCTAACAGAAAATATAATAATAATGGAAAAAAAATGTACTGTTGTGTGCATAAAAGGTCAACTTTAATCACATGTTATTCTATTGTAGCAACTAGATAGCCTGACAATTTAAATAAGATACATCTTATATACATTAGCAAGGTACATAGCCCTTGTGTGGTAAAGGCTTCTATGATAAAAGATCCTAAGTAATTGTACAGCCATCTTGAAGTTTGATTCCCTACCTACTTGGTGTCCAAGTAACACTTGCTTCTGAGCTTTTTCTCAGAAATGTTCAAATTTTTGTAAAATTTTATGTTGAACAAGAGAAACAATTCAAACAAAAGCCATATGATATTTCACATCTGAGTGTTTTCTAACACACTTTGATAGGATGCTTTTAAATGAAAAGAAAGTTACTTTTAATGGTGAAAGGGTGCTTCATTTATTTCTTATCATGGGCTTGAAATGTTGTTTAATATGCAAGGTGAATATAATCAGGTTTCAGTGGTAACTAGGTCAGTAACCAGAGAGTCCCTGGTTTGAGACAGTCCACCAGAGGGTTCCTTGCTGGTGTGTTGCTCACAGTAACATACATTGAGCAACAGTTGGATCACATGGGGAGACCTTTGTTATACCCCAACATGTATATGGGGGCTATATTTGAGTCAAGTCCATCGGTCTGTCGGTTGTCCGTCTGTAGACAAGATTTGTCCGCCCTATTTCTCGGCTACTTTTGCTACTTTTTAATGAAACTTTACGATACTGATAAGTACCAAGCTTAGTTATGCAAATTGTTGGCACTTCATAATTTGCTTGATTTTGAATGAGTTATGGCCCTTTTTTATATTTCTCAAGACTGACAAGGTAACAGTAACTGTGACAAAAAAGTAGCTTAGGGTATCCATTAGCTTCAATGATAATTCTTGTTTAAGTTGTTTTGGGTCCATCCAGTTTGTAAGTTACGTATATTATCATCAGACTTGGTATTAAATGGAAGTAGATGAACTTATGATTAATGTTATTAGAAGGGTTCTCAGAACTATGCCTTCTATAAGGGTTTTTAGATTTCTTTGCATTTGATATGCCTTCTGTTTTCATTTAAGGTAAAATTATTTTATGCATATCAGTTGTCATTTTCATTTGAGAAAGAATAAAACCCAATCATTGCTGATCTTCCATAATCTTTTTTTCTTTGCTATTATTTTATATTTCAATCCGTTTGTTTGCTTAAATGATGAATTATTGTTCAAATTTGTGTAATTTTTGAAAATTTAGTTACTTGTAAAGAATTGCTACTGAAATGTGTAAAAGTAGTTCTTTGATTAAAGAAGGAACTTGCTATCCATCATTTCAAAGTAAAATAGCGGAGAAAAAAAAATGGCATGAATAGTCTAGAAGTTTCCTGAAGTAACCAGTACTTTGGGTCAGGAAAATTACTTTAGGGGCCTCCTAGGCCAAGAGGGTAAAGGTTCTGACTTTAATACTCACTCAGCCCCTCTCCGCGTGGGTTCAAATCCCGGCAGGGTCATTCTGATTTTCATACAAGGAAGCCTTCCAGCTGGCTTGCGGTAGGTCAGTGGTTCTACCCAGAAGCCTCCTTGCATTCGGGGTCTTTCCCCCACCTGTAATTAGCTGGATGTCTCTATATGACTGAAATACTGTAGAAGCGACAGTAAACTCAAATATTCAAATCTAGTCTAGTCAAAAATTATTTTGGTATTTGAGCCCAGTAATGTACCCAGAAGCAGCTTTTGATTGCCTTTATCAGAAAGGGTGTCATCGTAATTGTACACAGTCATTGTCGTGATCATCCACTTGTAATCACATACGTACCTGTTGTGGCCACTATACTCAGCGCTACTTCAAATAGAGGCCCTGCTTTTGGTGTTGTAACGTGCCATGTATCGAGTAGTTGTCATCATATAGCAACAGTATCACTATGGTAACCTGTATTTGGTGATGGGACAGAGATGATCCAACCTTGAACACGATATATCCATATTACCCAGAGAGAAATGTTTATCACAGTAATTTTTCTAAGTTTTTTTTTTTATGTTTAAAGTGAGTGGAAATTAATTAGCTTTGAGTAATAGACTAAAGAAAGATCTTAATCTAGCATTATTTGTATTGACAGTATTGAGTGATCAAATATCTAATGCAATTTTCAGTTTAAATGTACATCTATTTGGTTTAAATGCAGTACACAGACAGATAGATCTGGTATCCTGGTATCCAATGCAACTTGCAGACACAGCTCATATCCAATGCAGACACAGGCATATCCAATGCAACTTGCAGACACAGCTAGCTTATATCCAATGCAACTTGCAGACACAGGTAGCTCATATCCAATGCAACTTGCAGACATAGGAAATTCATATCAATTTCAACTTGCAGACACAGGTAGCTCATATCTAATGCAACTTGCAGACACAGGTAGCTCATATCCAATGCAACTTGCAGACACAGCTAGCTTATATCCAATGCAACTTGCATACACAGGTAATTAATATCTAGTGTAACTTGCAGACACAGCTAGCTCATATCCAATGCAACTTGTAGGCACAGGTAATTCATATCTAGTGCAACTTGCAGACACAGGTAGCTCTTATCCAATTCAACTTGCAGACATGAAAAAAAATTTAGTTTGAGGATTTAAAAGAAGCATTTTATATGTTTTCTTCTGCTAATACAAAGAGATATCTGGTATCATCCTTTGGTAAAGAAGACATAGATGTCTCTTACTTTTAAATAGGTACCAGGAAGAAGGTTTCATACACTTGAAGGTTCTCCATTGTAGAAAAAATAGGCTCACCACAAAATCATTTTATATAATAGTTTGATGCATAATTTATTAGAAAGTGCACCTTTGAATTGCAGCTAAGAAAAATATCAAGTTGTTGTGTTTGTTTTTGATGAGTTTGGTTTGAATGAAAAGTTGAATCGTGAAGATGTGTTTCAAATGCTTGTGGCATGAGAATTTCATTGTTTTTGTATTTGCTGTGGAGAAACTCAATTTTTGGAACAGTTTGTATCAGACGTGAATAGATAAATATGAAAATCTCTTTTTCAAACCCAAGTTACAATATTAATCGTCATTGAAAGAAGGATTTATATAAAGATTTATGTAAAACTATACAAGCAGAATTCTGGTTGACTTCAGGCTGAGCAAGGATCTATACAGAGTAAAATATAAATATGGGTAATTTTGGTGCACTTTTTGTCAAAGAAAGAATTATCGATATAAATCAAGTAACAGATGTATTACAGATAAAAGAAGGAAATATTTGTTAAAGTGAATTCTGGTCCATCAGGTATCCTTATAAGAATAAGAATGACTTTCTGGGTCCTTTGATGTCATGGAAGGATTTATGTGAATCAATTAAACAAATTTTGATTCATTACAGGTCAGAAAAGGAAGGGTTTATGTAAAATAATAGAGTAAAATTCTGGTCTAAAAAATGGTCTCAATATATATTTTTTTTTTGGTTTTAATGCATAATTCTGTCTATTTCTGACTCAGTAATATGGTAAAAAGCTGAAGACAAATACGGTAGTTAAGTGTAGAGGAAGACCATGCTGGAAAGCTTGACTAGGTATTTATTACAGTGATGTGCAGACAGATTTGGTATTGAACACATGTTCCTATTGACCAGACCACCTCTCTTGTTCTTACTGACCATGCTCTTGTCTTCTGTTCCTACTGACCAGCTATTGTCACATGTTTTTTACTGACCTCATCACTTTTTCTTCCTTCTAGCTCCAGTCATTTTTCTACTGACCTGTTTTCAGTTCATATATTCACCTTCCTAGTGATTCACCACTGTATGTACACAGTAGTATTTTTTTTTTTTTTTTTTTCAGTTTTGATACATACCCAGAAAAGCAAGATTTATTTAATCATGTGAATGACACTGTCGTTTTGTGGCACATTTTGATTTTTAGATGATTGAGTCTATTTTGGGTTATAAATCACCAGATGTTAAATCTGTACTGCAGACAAAACAAGAATTAATTCCAATTTTAGCCATGCTTAACATCTTAATATTTGTTGCAGAATAAGCACTACTTACATATTTTTTTTGAAAGCATTAGTTTAAAAGCAGGCTTAAAGGGGGAAGACAATGAAAGTTGACTTCCTTGTTATAAGATCAGGAAACCCTTTTCACTTCCCACAGATCTACTCTTGGTGTTTAGGATGTAATAGATTGGCCCAGTGTCAGAATGTTGAGACTGGGTGCAGTCTTATGCCACATACTTAGTGAGTGATATGGCAGCAAGGCTGTAGTATTCATCCGTCTCTTGTAGACTCAACACCACAGGGCTGCCATTTGTCCAATGGTTATGCATCCAACTGCTGATCCCAAGGTTGTTTGTTCAAATTGGTTGGGGGCAAGGATTTTTCATGGCCTTACCAAAGGCACAAAGTACTGGTCCAACCCAGGAACCATCCAAAGAGATTAGTATAAGTTAGCTGAATTACTTAATGTTCTGTAAAAGTAAACTGACAACAAAGTTTTTCTTTTAGAATAAATTCATTTTGGTATGATTTTCATTGAAAATAAAGCACCACAAAGCTTTATAAAAGGAAGTATATACTATTTTTTGGGCTGAAAACAAAACTTGCCCACCTCCTTCTATTTCTCTATACACTTAGAATAGTTTTGTGGTCAGCTATGGATTTAAAAGTTATTTGATAACATATCATTGATGGAAGGGATGTTAGGGGATCCCAACATTTATTTTTGTTTGAGGTTCTTATTGCTAAAGCCTCTTTGGAAGTCTGTTGAAAATGGTGTCTTAAAAAGTATTCCCTGATGATGAAGATGATAACTGTCAAATACCTGCCATGTTTAGTGGTTAACAATGTTGATATATTGAAATGACAAAAACAGTATAAGGGATATTGTGGTACAAGGCAGCAGTATCCACCCTTCCTCTCCTTAGTGTTCTATGCTGTTGGACAAATGTCCTAGATATTGACCTCCTGAAGCATGTGACCCCTTGTTGAAATAGACAGCTGTGTCTGTATTGTGAGTAATGTATTCGTAAAACATGTGATTATCATATTTTGATAATGACTTTATAACAGAGAATATGCTAAAATAATTTCAAGAGTAAATGAGGCTTTTAAAAGTGAAACATAAAAATTGTGATTGGATAAAAAAATAAATTTATTATAAATTGTAAAATATAAATAAGTTATCTGTTGATACTATATTTGCATATATATCATGTTAAAGGATATGGGTTGAAGTAAATGCACTGGTGTTTATTTATACCGTTTTCAAATCATGTATTTTTCTGATTTTATTAATTTGTTGATTTTCAATTTAGTCTAAGATGACATGTCTGATAAATAATCTTTTAAACTCTAAAAATTCAATTATGCTTTGTCTTTATAATTATCAATATATAATTAAACGGTTTCATATAATTGATAAATTCCTTGCTTTAATGTTTTTTCATTTTACATGACTTTGCTTTCACTGATAAAGATCATATACTTTAATATTCTAAATTTAGAGTTATTCACACTGTATTTCAAATGTTTGAAAACCAAAGCTGTGCATAAAGTCGTTGTGTTAATGCAACCTGATCATGTACAAGGAAGCAGAACCTTACAAATTCATTATAACATGTTCCATTAGAACAGGAAGGACAGTATAAAGGTAGCAGAACCTTACAAATTCATTATAACATGCTCCATTAGAACAGGAAGGACAGTATAAAGGAAGCAGAACCTTACAAATTCATTATAACATGTTCCATTAGAACAGGAAGGACAGTATAAAGGTAGCAGAACCTTACAAATTCATTATAACATGGTCCATTAGAACAGGAAGGACAGTATAAAGGTAGCAGAACCTTACAAATTCATTATAACATGGTCCATTAGAACAGGAAGGACAGTATAAAGGTAGCAGAACCTTACAAATTCATTATAACATGGTCCATTAAAACAGGAAGGACAGTATAAAGAAGTCCAACAGAGGACCACAGATTTTGTAATTTGTTTGGCTGACTAACCCTTTACCTCAAGTAAATTCACATACAAATATATGAATGTTATTTTTCTCAACTTTTAAGGGTATATCAAAATAAGGACTTTTTCTTTGCCATGTAGACTGTAGAATCTGATTTACAAACAGAGAAGTCTGCTCTGATTGCCATTGTGTCACATAGTGTTGCAGTGAGGCTTTAGCTTTGTAATGGAAATGCATTGTAGTTGTTAGATAGACCAATGATACATAAAAGAAATGAGGTCATGAAATTATTGAGCAAAATTTGACATCTCTCACAAGCACACAGATCTGAAATATTTCATGAGATAATGTATTTGCTAAGTTTAATAAATGCAAAACTTGTATATATGAAATGGTTGCACATAACACAACTACTGTTTAAGTGCAGTTTTATGGTTGTTGGAGATCCACCTATTCAGTGGCACCTGGTCTTGTTTCCATAGTGATGACGAATGCGCAGGTGCGGATGTTGGACGACTACACCAAGGATTCAAACTTCACCATGAAACGTCAGCATAACCAGCAGAAGGAAAACAGCGACCAGTTGGAGGTCCTCAGGAAGGTATGTTACATAGCAACAATGTTACTGTGGCAACTATGGTCCACTTGTTTTGGTGGGGATCATGATAGATTATCTTGTTATGCAATTTGTGATGTTATACCCCTGGCATTAAATCTTGAGTTTTAAGTATAACTTTATATACATAAAGGGAAAAAAGAAATGCAGACAAACAAAGATGTTATATTAACTCTAGTAGCCAGATGCCAGATTTTTCTAATTGATTTTGTTGCTTACAAAATATGACCAGCCCACCCACACCATAAAGGGATCATTTTTTTCTTCAACATTTTTTGTTTATATAGTTTAATAAACATAGTTAAAATACTGTCTTATACATTCCTCTAAACTAACTCAAAATTTTACTGTTTCTTTTCTCTTCAGTATATATTGATTGTTTAAATGATAATGATAGTCCTCCAATAAACATGTTTAGAATTTAAATGTAATCAGCTGCATATATGTAGCAGAAAATAAAAAAAATAAAAAACAAATACATGTGTATATTCTTAAGATTTAAATGCCTTTAAATACCTTCCAGACCATATCAACAAGATTAAAAAGGACATTACCAGAAAATCTAGGTGAGGCGCTGAGTGACGGTGTCCTTCTCTGTCACCTTGCCAACCAGATACGGCCGCGTTCTGTGGCCAGCGTGCACGTTCCCTCACCTGCAGTGGTAAGTGTTGACAGACGGTAGTATATACATGTACCCCTGCTTTATAGAAGTGGGGGCTATATAGAAAAACATTTTTTTAACACCATAGATAACTGCATGTACAATTTGGTGAATCAACTGGGGACAATAATGATGCTCAGATGCAAATTGGTTATAAATTTTAATACTATTCATGTATATATACATATGGTTGAATAGAAAACTTTTTGAAAAATATAATTTCCACTTTTTCAAAAAAAAATTCTTGTTGGTTGGTCTTGAATTCATTTATAGTAAATTATTTCGTGTGGCAATATTAGCAGTGGACAACCTCATGAGTATGGGTAATGAATTTTGCCATCCCAGCCTAAGTTTTAAAATGATGTGGTGGCTCCTTTGCTTGGCACTGTGTGTATAAGGTGGTTCCAGTGACAGGTTGGCCCAGTGTCAGGATCATGTGACTGGGGGTGGTATCATGTCACATGTCTACAGTGTGATAGTGCAGTGTGGCAGTACTATATTTGTTGTATGTAGAAAGTCTAGGATCTGAAATACTGTTGAAAATTCTGTTAATCCAAAGCTTTGAAACATTATCATTGTTGTGTTAAAAACTGTCAAGATTTCTGTTTCTAACTTTGATTAAAGAACATTTTTTGCAGAACCTCCTCTCTCTCTCTCCCCCCCCCCAAAAAAAAACAACCAAAAAAAACCCATCCCTAAAACCTTTTTATATAGATTTTATATCAGTAATTGGTAACCAAGATAGTTAAAGAAATGACTTTGTTAACTTCCCCTTTATAGTATACTACATGTTTACATAGGTATAAGCTTAGATCTGTATGTGTAATGTTTTTAAAGCAACATGAGATGGTGATATGAAACATTTCATTTGTTCTTTATTCCTTCTTGATTAGCTTCTTTTTTTTTGTGCAACATTTCTACTCCCCAAAAGAGAGTTTTCAAAATTGATTTAACTAATTTCTGTTCCTTTTGTTGCAGCCAAAACTTACCCCTCCAAAATGTAGAAAAAATGTAGAAAATTTCCTCGAAGCGTGTAGAAAAATAGGTGTTTCAAAGGTAGGTCATTACGTTACTTTTCTTATATATCATTCCAAGAAATTAACTGCTGTATTGCTATTTAATTAGTATTCAGGAAGAAGAAAATCTTTGTTAAATCACCCTGTTATATGTGATGCAGATTTTAAGTCATACATCAAAATATGAGTAAAGTTCATCTGTATATTAAATACATGGATACCCACCCCTCCTGTGAAGGTAGGTACATGTTGCTTAAGATATATTGCTGTAGGAGGAACATTGAGGATTTCTCAGTCTGCAGGTAAGGGCACTTGATGATATCCCTGTTTCACAATGCTAAATGGGGGTTATGTAAGAATCATGCACATTGTCCTGTAATGTCCCCATCTCTCAATACAAACAGTTCAATATTCTTATGATGTTGAATAAGCGCGGAAATGTATAGGGGTATTACTCAATTTCAGTGGTTGCTCTAGTTTTACAACCAACAAAGTCCCGGTCTGACAGTTCGCAAAGTTAAATGTTTTTATATTAGCTTAAAGATTAAGTATGGTACATTTATTTTTATATATTTTAAAGAGTGACTGATTCCCTCTTTTTTTTTCGTGGATTTTGTCTTTAACAAAAATAAATTCTGTACATAAAAATTTGTAAACAAAACATATTGTATCAAAGGGATTGGAGAGGTGCAATACACAAAACAAAGCATTCTTATATTTTTGTTTGTACATGTTTTGTATGTTCCATCGTGTTCCAGATTTTATATGCTTGCAAGTGATGCTTTAGTGAAAGACATTTTCTTCATGTGTTTTCTGTGGGCTTTTCCAAGAGTATTAGTTGCTAGTGTGATGGTTACAAGGGTGTATTATTTGCTAGTGTGATGGTTACAAGGCTCATTCCCGTTTTGTTTTGTCTTTGAAATTGAGTTGCAATACAGGACTGTATGGTATACTGTTCGTCCTATTTAATGCTAAACCACAAATGATACTTGTAGGAGATAAACTGTAAAATCATTAATTTTCGTGGACATTAAATTTGGTTATGTACTTTTCGTGGGTACAATTATTTGTGGATCTATGGTATGCTCTAGAAAATGTGAGGTCTATATAAGAGACAAGTTTTTGTTGGGATTAATATTCGTGAATATAATCCTCCACAAAATGGATGAAAATTAGTGTCCCATGAAATTTAATGATATCACAGTGTAAGTAAAACCAGGCCATTCACTTGCTAATCAAGGTCTGTTACTCATGTGTACCTTGGATATAAATCACCAGCTCTTAAAAACTTCATAAACTCTTCCAAATATTGATGTGAAAATTAAAGCGC
Source organism: Solen grandis (assembly GCA_021229015.1). Classification (NCBI taxonomy): domain Eukaryota; kingdom Metazoa; phylum Mollusca; class Bivalvia; order Adapedonta; family Solenidae; genus Solen; species Solen grandis. The sequence goes on along the minus strand of CM037793.1, from coordinate 11,605,519 downwards.
CACTTTTTTCCAATTTATAAGATATTTTATTGTAAAATAATAAATATTAGTGGAGGACTGATTTGGTTTCTACCAAGACTACTGGTAATGACATCACTAAAACAGTTTTTACATAGAATATGTATCTCTTGACATGATATACTCACAAACTGCCTGTAATGACATCACTAAAACAGTTTTTACATAGAATATGTATCTCTTGACATGATATACTCACTAAACTGCTGTATGACATCACTAAAACGTTTTTACATAGATATGTATCTCTTGACATGATATACTCACAAAACTGCCTGTAATGACATCACTAAAACAGTTTTTACATAGAATATATATCTCTTGACATGATATACTCACAAAACTGCCTGTAATGACATCACTAAAACAGTTTTTACATAGAATATATATCTCTTGACATGATATACTCACAAAACTGCCTGTAATGACAATTAAAATTAAAACTTAAATAAAATATGAATGATTTTACAATTATCCAAATGAAATTTAATGACAATGCAAGTTAATGATTTTATAATTTTCCATATGAAAAAAAAAATGATTTGCCAGTTTTTCCCAAGGTAGCTACCCACTTATAGTATCACAAACATACCCATGTGTTGCTTTGTGTAAGCAAGGATAGTTACAGACCACATTATATATCCAAATCAAGCTTTGGGACACACTCATTATTCAGGTTGAATATGTTGGTAAACTATAGAAAGGTCAGTGGCTCTCTGTCAATGCTTTCTTGATGTCAGATTACTTGTCTGATTGGTGACGGTGTACTGTATCCTAGGTGATGGGACCTGGAGATGGGTGTCTGTGTTCTTCCCTGCTGATATTGTTTTTACAGAGATCTGGAGCTTTTTGGTAGTATTGCCAGTTTTGTGTGTAAGAATTAAAGTGCAGGAATGAGCTTCCTAGCAGTAACTTCACTGATTCTCTCTCCAAGAAAGACATTAATAAAACTTAAGAATTATTATATTCACCAATTATACAAACATATTCAACTGCTTTTTACATAGAATAGATGATTTTCTAAAGTTGAAAAAAATGAGTAATAATGTTCCTCTGTAAGTTGAGAACAATGATGCACCATGGTTACTTAAAGAGAGTGGGTCACCACAAGGTCAGCCAGAGTTACTTAGGTAATGGTGATCATGACCCCTTTGGAAGGTCAAAGCAGCACGTGCTAACAAATTCCTCTCGTTTCAGGCTAGCCTGTGCACGTGTGAGGATATTGTAGACTGGTGCCGACCTTCTAAAGTGGCATGCACCGTGCTGGAACTAACTCGCAGTGGCCCTCGACTAACCTCGCTAGATCGCTACGTGTCCCACCTCTGTCTTGTGATATTCGTACTGACACTCGGTCTCTGTCTTTGGCATGCTGGGTGCGGGTCTGGTGACAGGGAACCATCTCTGGCCTTATGATACTCCTGTGTGCTTTGTGTAACATGTCATCCATTCTGTAACCAAGGGCAACAGACTGCTTGTTGTTATGGCGATGGCCTTCATCCCCTCTAAACTGTAGTTGTACCCTTTCATCATCCTCTGTATTGACTAGATTTGGGTCCATTTTAATCTCCATCAGAAATCATAAGTCATACTCTGGTTGTTTTTCAGATATTGGTAAGATTTGATCATAACCCGGTTACTTATACTGCAGAAAAAAATAGTAGCATATACTTTGTTCTATATAGAAATAGTGGCATATACTTTGCATTATAAAGAAGTTTCAGTATTTAATGTGCTACATAATAAAACTTACGTAAATGTCGGATAAGAAAAAACTTCTGACATATGTGTACATATATATTTTAAGGTTAAAGATATAGATTTGTAAAATCTACAGCCACTATTGGACTTATGACTTCTTTTGAATGAAATTGACCTAGTTTTTGCAGCTAATCTTTGCATCTTGATACCAAAAAAAAAGAAAAAAAAGAAAGAAAAATGCAAAAGATGCGAAGCAAGGCAATTTTTTAGTCAAGATTGGTATGTGTTACCCTCACTAAATATACTTCATTCTGACTTTTTATGCTGGCCCCAAGTTTCTCTGTTAATTACGGTATATTTTTCACTTAAATATTGTTATTTCTTACAGGCAGAATGAAATTGAAACATAAAATTTAAATCGCAAGTTTCTTAAAACCCTTCTTAATACATATTGTGATCTTGATGTTTTGCTTCACATTTCTTGTATTCATTATGTCAACATTCACTGGAAGATTAACAGCTTGTCACCATGGTGATGTGATCATGGTACAGTCTCAGAATTAACAGCATGTAAATAGAGGAAATGAATGGAGCATAGTTTTGCATTTGGGAGACTCACCTTGTCTTTGTGCTTGCCATGACCAAGGTCGCTTAACATGCATGAATAGACAAGTAAGTCTATTAAGTAAGTCAGTCGTTTAGATTTTTTATAACAAACATGAAAACTCGTCATACATAGATATTCAGATATAAGAATTTCCCTACTTATTGATGTGGGTTCCCCACTGCAATCATGCATGTGATAATTGGTCTCTGCAGTGAGCTATAAATACAAAGTGATTTTCCCCAAGTAAAGTCCAATACTGCTGCATAATTGAACTTCCATTTTTTATGATATTTTGTAAACATCAAATTTTTATACAGATTTAATGTGTTTGGTAAGCTGGAATTATTAAGTGTTATTGGTTATGTCACTATTGCTTGTCAAATGTATAAGCAGATTATTTTTTTCCATTAAATAATTGTGCTGAATTTTGTAATTGTCACTGAATGATTGAGCAAAATTTGTTTCTGTAACTGGATTTTTAGTAAATTTTTGTTCTCAGTAAATAAATGAACAGGATTTGTTATTGTCACCGAAATACGTTTACTATTTGTGAATTTTTTAGCAGGATTTGTTAACATCATTAAATAATTGAGCAGGATTTTTTGCCATCAGTGAATAGTTGAGCAGAAATTGTTGCTGTCTGTTGATAATTGAATAGTGTTTAAAACAATCTCTTGTCTCTGGCAAAGGTTGCTGGACTTCTTTTGTATGCTTTAATCAAAATAGATTATGCCTCATCACTCCTCACAATTACTTTTGCAAATCTCTATAATAACAGATTTTGGAAATACATTTTCTTGATCAAAATAGTGATTGTAGTGTTACTCTAGTAAAATTGTAGGTCCTAATTAGTAATAATAAATAAACCTGTCAGTAAACAACTAATGTGGTGTACCCCCACCCACTAACACTCCTAACACAACCACACATTTATTGATAAACATGTGTATTACATATATCTATTACTGCTTGTATATCATGGCAGTCATGTGCAGTACAAGCATATGTTAAATAACCATGTAATTCATATATGTAACATACTAACACTGGTGTATATTAAGCACTTATAGCTGTAGGTTCGAATCCCGCCCAATCTTTCATGTTAAGAAGCCATTCAGTTGGTTAATGGTAAGGTTGTTGGTTCTACCCCGTTACCTCAGAGCTCTCAGGGCCTTCCCCCACCATTAAAAAGCCGACATGGTTAAAAACTAGGTCTTGGGTTTGCATCTTAATACACCTACTGTAAAATTATTATATTTTGTGGGCATAAAATTTTGTTGACTCTGAAGATAAACAAACATATTTGTGGGGACAAGAATTTGTGGATTCGTATGTTAGAAAAAAATTATTAACAGCCAATCATTTGAAGACCTTTACAAAAATAAAGTTGAAGAGAACGCAGCCTGATTATTGTCAAACATGGTGTTTAAAGTAAGTTTTGGGTACCTAATTTAACATAATGTTATCAGACAGAAGTAAAAGTAAATAAAAAATTGTGAACTTATAGACCTATCATCTTCACAAAATTTAAACAGGTAAGCAAAGGTGCGACACAGCAGATTGGAGCTTTCCTGCCCCGCAGATTATTATCTTTGCAGGAAAGACAGTCATATACATAAAGAAATTATGACATAATTTGTTATGTAGCAATACTTCCAAAATGAAAAGATTATACATGTACAAATTATTATATAAATAAAATGGGGGTATGGTATAGTAAAAGTACGTTGGAAATCCATGCTAAATTTGTTGCTGTGGTAAATTAAACACAGTAACAGAACTGAGGTTATAACATTTTGAAGTTGATTGGTTTATTTTATTTGTTTATATTTTTAGTTATGATAAAAGGAAGAATTTCATTGGGACAGAAGTTTGTGGATGGCAGCGTCCACAAAATCAGTGAATATTAATCCTCAACGAAATACATGTATAATGATTTTGCCTGTGCCAGGTTTTAATGAGAATGGAACTTGTTTACACATGATTCATTGTTAGCGTGTATTGGGGATGGTTTGGTCTCATAATGCACATAATAGATTTTGCAGATATGCTGAAAATTGTATGTTTGAATTGTTTGCATTTTCAGCTAATAACTCAAATTACAGAATTCACCAATTACCCTTCTCGGTGATGTTTAAATGCCAAATTCTTGGATAATATTCATATGAAATTGTGTGGAAATTAGAATCAGAATTGCTAGTGGCTTAGTTTTGCATATTTATAGCATATCTTGAATCTCTCCCACTTAGTAATTGGTGTGATTATGTCTTGTTTAATATACAACAGGTATATTCACATATTTTCTCTTGTTGTGTCTTTCATTGACAGTTGCCATAAACGTTATTTAATTATTTTTTTTGTAGAGATTTATTTTGTAAAATTTTATGGTAATACATTAGCCTGTGTCAGATTTATTAGTTAAAAAAAAAAAAAAGGAACATAAAAAAAACAAAAAACATGTTTTCAGTTGGGAGTTTAATATATCATTATTTCAATGTCAAAATGATAATTGCTTAAAAAAAAATTTTAAAAATTTATTAAACTGAATGGCTTTGTTCACAGTGTGATTAGTACTTTTTATTGAGATTTTTTGGTTATTAGTTTCTATTGAAAGTTATACATTTTATGTATTCTTTCATTAGGTTTAGTTGGTTTTGTTTTTGGAAATTTAATTAACATAAAATATTCAGCATTTTATGCTAGCCAGATAGACTTCCTGTTTGGCTCAAGGTACGTACAATACTGCCAACATTTGGCTTATTTGTTTATAAGGTGCTGATGAGTTTGGCCATTTATTGGATGGCTAGAAGTCGTCTCGGAATACCTCTCCTGTCATTTTCATTGGGCAACTGTCTCAAATTACCCGGTACCCGATGTCTCACTATTACATTACTTTGTAAGCATTCTTCATTCTTGTAATGAGACAGCGTATTTTAATTTTAGAAGTGTACATAAGATATTTACAATACTCTAATTTTCAATGAAGCATTCATCATTTTATTAGATAAAAATTGGGATTTCCACATGGTTCAAGACCTTCAACTGTCATAAAGCAGTTTGTGTGTTCCACTTACACTTTCCCTTTATTGTCATACATCATATGTGTTCACATTTCAACTAAATGGGGAAAGAAAATTCCGTGGTTTTGCCACAACTTAGATATTTTCATTGAGGAATGTTTGAAAAAGGTGGAATATACATGCATTTAGTTTCAACTAGATACAAAAAACATTCTATTTGGAGTTTGACATTATTATTCATATTGAGTGTTTAGTGTCAAATAGATAATATACATTCAGAACACATTCCTTACTCTTTTTGAGTCAATATAGGCATTTAATATTATCGTACATTCCAGTATGTATTGCATCGCTCTTGAGAAGTCCTTTGTATCTTTGTATTTGCCTCTTGTGTTTTGAAATCTCTAATATCTAAGAATTTTGTGTGCATCTCTAGATATATTCCTATGAAATGCTTCTATTTTTTATACTCTGTTTGCTGATAATTGATATATGGCATATTCACTAGGTGGATGATGGGTTGATAGAACAGCATTACAGGAGTTATGGCCCCTGACTTTCAATTTGAAAATCATGTGAATTCTGCCTAACCCTGTATTGCAAATAATGCCACTGTAAAATCTTGTATGTCATGTCTTTTCCTGTAAAGTATATCTCTTTTAAGGCAAAAATGAATGTTTTATGTGACAATGTTAGACGGAACTGTTAGCACTGGTTCACTCAAGGTTGTAAGGTTTCTGTGCCTTAGTTGTGGCGTGTTTGATTGCTTATAGTTCAAGGATTTTTCTCACTCTTAGCTTTGGAAGAGTTGTGATCTTAGTGTAATGTATTTATGAATGAGAATGTCAACCAGTATGTTAACTACTGTAAGAGGTAGTATGCTTTAGTTTAGTAACATATGAGTAGTTAGTGCATTTTATTGAGTAGATCGAGCCTTTATGTCTTTCATCCATAGACATTTTCAGTTGAGTCAATGTATCTGCTTTGTATCTATCTCCTGTACTCCTGTTGGTTTAAGAATTCTTTCACTGAAATGTCAGCCAATATGTAAGCAAAATCTCCAAGGTCAAATCAGTGGCACACTGGAAGGTCAACTTTGTTGACACTCTTACTGACAGAGTGATAATGTGTGAGCTATTTTCATGCTTTGTATTATCCTTCCATTTCTTCAGACTTGCTATTGTTTGGAATTTTTTAATCACATGGCTTTTGCATACATGCCATATTTTCAGTATGTCTCCCAGGGAGGTTTTGAAATGTTCACAGGGAGATTTGGGGTCCAGCCAGGGAGATTTTACGACATATATCAAAGAGACGTTCTTAATAAAAAAAAAAAAAAAAAGAAAAAAAAAAAATATACACATTTGATTATCCCTTCATTAACAGTTTATATTATATACTGTTTATTGCATTTCATGAAAATACCATTAAAAAGTATATCTAAAAAAAATCTCAAAATTTATTAATAGATCGAATTCAAATAGAAACTTAACTTTCCACAAGCACTGTTTCACATTAAATGCAACACTACCTTGTAACAGATCGGAGATCATGCCATTTACATGAAACACATTTAAATTTTTGAATTTTCTGATATAGTCATAGGGTTTTAATTAATAGGGATGAATAAAGATAGTTAGATCATATTTAATAATATTTTCACCTTCTGTCTGTTTTTTTTTTTTTTTTTAAATTAAATTCTTTTACTAAAATATTTAGCTTAAAATATTTATCGTGTACGGTATGGTGATATGAAGTGGTTACCCAACTCTTCCGATCAGCACATCTCATTATAGTAAATTACTCAGCAGACGATATCCGTTGTTAATCAAATCAGCGTCGGTGTGAAAATTGCACTTCATTTGCAATTTACCGCTAGCTGAGGTGTACTTTCTATGATGTGTCTATATGACGAGTTTTGTTAAGATTTAAATGATTGGTAAACAGCTGATCTAATTATCATTTATTGTTTACACTTCCGGTAAGTAAGGATTAGCTATTCTCCGGGACCTTTTCATCCATGGTAAGATATACTAAAGCAATCATTTACATATTTATTACGATGAACCAATTGCATTCTAACCTTACTCATTCTAGCTTTAGTATTGCCTTAAAAGCTGCTAATTACCCGACGATAATTGTTTCAACTGATAGACTGGCGAATCTGCTACCTGTCTGAATCATGCAATTTGATTGGATAAGGATGATCACACTTTGCCTGTGGCTGTGTACAGCACTCTGGTCAGGATTGATACTAACACATGTTCTTACGTAACCTTCCTGATGCTGTATCATTGCTCGGTAATACAATGGATTATACTGAATTCAAAGGGAAACCGGTTTGATTTACGTCAGACCGGGAGATTTTCACCTCCCGGCGGGAGATCGGGAGACAAGTGGAAATCCCGGGAGATTTAATCTCCCGCCGGGAGATATGGCATGTATGCTTTTGTATAAAAACAAACCTACCTTTAGTGTTGTTTGGGATAAGGTCATGTGACACGTTCCTAAAAATGTTGTAATTTACTCGGTGTCTTGGTGATAATGGATATGTGATATTTGTATATTGTTTTGTGATATTTTGGTTGTGATATTTATTTGTGTGATGTTTTGTCTATGTAAGTGTTGGCTTGTATATGCCGTGTCAGATTACATAATTGTGATTTTAAGTTCTAATTGAGCAATAATTGTCTAATTTAGCAATAATTAATTGATTGTTATGATAAATATACAAAGCTAATTCAGAGTGCCATGCAACAAATGAGTTCCTGTTTACTGACCTGTTAAATAAAAATTTATGTGTTTATTTTGTTATTTTTGTTTGTGATATTTATGTTTTATTTCTTGATGAAATCTCTGTCAGAATAATAATGTTGATAGTCAATCTAATGAACAGTGATTGGTTACTAATTAGACCGTCATTATTGTAGTGGTTATGAAAGGGGGAATGAATCTCCTTCTGACAGTGATGGAAACTCATTTGTTTACTTTAGTTGTTGCCATAGGTGTTTTCTGATTTACTATGAATTTACTCACTATTTGAAATTAAGATTATCAAGCACTATTTTCTCATAAAAACAGGCAAAATGTGCACTAGCCCAGAAAGCATTTTTCTGAAATGATATCAAGTTTTTTTCGGGCTTGACTGGTTATGTGGAGCCACTCTAGTCAGAATCACTTAATGTGTGGGTTAGTCAGTTATGTCCTGTGACACTCATTTTGTGTTTTCGTATACTTGCCTAGTGTACCAAAGATTGAATCATGTACTCATGATCAGTAGAGTTGGTATTTTGTTTTTTACTCAAGTGCTTTTATCAACTGTGTTACGTTCACTTGCTAATGTGTATATTTGTGCTTGTGTTTATCAAGAATCTGTTCTCTCCATGATTATTGGTGTATGCTGATTTGAAAGTAGCTGGTATTGAAAAAATGACCCTTATTGTGTGTGTGTGTAAGTAAGTTAAGTAAGTAAGGTCTTTATTTAAAGTGCATAACATATATGGTCCACAAAAATAACATTTGGTGTGTGTGTCAGAGAGAGAGAGAGAAAAAGAGTTTGTAATATAGAAAAGAGAAAGAAACACTTTGAAATCTGGAAAGAGAGAGATATTTAAAAACAGAGAAAATGTTTTGAAAATACAGAGAGATAGCGAGATATTAAAAAAACACACCAAAAAAACAAATAGAAAATACTGATTATGTGTACAAGACTCATTGAACAGTATTTTTGCAGATTGTCTCTGTGTTTATTGATTAACAATGTTAATTATTGTAGTAGCCACCTTATTTGTTAATCGCTCATGAAAGCAATAACTGTTACCTATTTGATATACTTTGCAGCATATTTGTCTCCAGTTCTTGTTGTTTTGTGATGATTTTATGTCTCTCTGAAAGGAATTTGATTAAAAAAAGGAATTTTACATTTTAGTGGTTGTAAAATTAGAATACCCAATTTCTGAGTTTTTTTTTTTGTTTGTTTTTTTTTTGTTTTTTTTTTGTTTTTTTTTATTGCTTTAGTCTATCTCCTAATACAGATATAAAAATGAACATTATTATTATAAGGAATTATTTTACAGTCAAACCTGTCTTAACCAGTCAGTCAAGGGAACAAGGGAAAGTTGCCGCTTAACAGAGGTGACTGCTAAATGAAGTTCAAATATAACAAAAACAGGTTCTACTGTATTTAACTTTTCCATTTAAAATCTTTATAGCACTAAATCGTGTTACGATATTGTACAATGCAGATGTTTACAGAGGCTCCATGATAACATGAACCACAGTATCGTATAGTTCAGACTACCCCAGTCTGTAAATTATGTATCTGTGTGATATGGAGGGACCAGTCTGTAAATTATGTATCCGTGTGATATGGAGGGACCAGTCTGTAAATTATGTATCCGTGTGATATGGAGGGACCAGTCTGTAAATTATGTATCCGTGTGATATGGAGGGACCAGTCTGTAAATTATGTATCAGTGTGATATGGAGGGACCAGTCTGTAAATTATGTATCCGTGTGATATGGAGGGACCAGTCTGTAAATTATGTATCCGTGTGATATGGAGGGACCAGTCTGTAAATTATGTATCCGTGTGATATGGAGGGACCAGTCTGTAAATTATGTATCCGTGTGATATGGAGGGACCAGTCTGTAAATTATGTATCCGTGTGATATGGAGGGACCAGTCTGTAAATTATGTATCCGTGTGATATGGAGGGACCAGTCTGTAAATTATGTATCCGTGTGATATGGAGGGACCAGTCTGTAAATTATGTATCCGTGTGATATGGAGGGACCAGTCTGTAAATTATGTATCCGTGTGATATGGAGGGACCAGTCTGTAAATTATGTATCCGTGTGATATGGAGGGACTGGTACATTGTCATGATATGATATATGGATCAAAACATAGGTATATGTTGGGGTATGTGGGAATGCATTGTTATTATAAAGTAACAGCCAGTAATAAGATTTGAAGTTTAATATTCAAGATTTGAGTGCATTATATTATGGATCTACACAGAAGTAACATTGTAACAACCTTGTCCAATATAACCTGGATTGTATCATGGGTTGGGCACCAACTGCTGTGTTATTATTGGCCTGCAGTATGTACCACAGAAGTCACTGTACCATCATGTTCGGTAAGTTGTGTTATCTTGTGACATGGCATACTGGTAAGTCATGTATTTTACATAACAGTTACTTTGGCTCATGATGATTGGCTCTTCGGAATAAGGTAGGAAATACCAGTCTGTCTGAAGACAAATTTCTGGCTTTGTTAATTGACTCCCTGCTTTCCTTTGTTAAGTAGGGAATATACTGGAATCATGCAGTGTTGCTTCCAGCCCATCAAGTTATATTGGCTTCCAGTGGATCCCCCTTTACTTAAAGTGCAGCTGCATTTAAACTTACAGTCTTCAGGGTGACAAACATTCCTCCCCCACCCACCCCATATCTTACAACTTATTTCTTTGGTGGAATGCTACAATATAATTTCATGTTGCTAAATAGAAATAAGGGCACAGGTACCTGAATAAATGTGAATTTCCATTTTAGTTCGTCAGTTATATGAAATGTCTGTTAGACAAAACAAAAAAAAATACCATTATTGAAAAATGCACATATTAGTTGTGGTATACTGTAAAGTTGCAATTCTTGGTCTTTAAAAGTTTCTTTTATCTGAATTTTCAGTTTGGTTCCCCACTTTTTTTTTACAAACTCTTTATTTCATTTTTCAGGATCAGATCTGTGAAGCGAGTGACATTCTTGTTGAGAAGGGAATCAGTCGTGTCGCAATCACTGTCGCCGCCCTGGTGGCTCTGTCTGCAAACTCTCGACATCAGTCAGCATCCAAGGTCTGACAGGGATAGTGCTTGGACAGGTATGACAGGCAGTATATCTGGTGTCACAGGTGTGACTGGACTGAAGATGTGACAGGCTTCAGCTGGTGAGGGAGGAAGAGGGCATTGAAAATGGATTGAACACTAAACCGTCTCCCAGCACCAGTGTACTGAATTTTAAGTTTGACACAAATTAAAAGGGAGCTCTTGGTCTATTTTTGATCACAATTAAAAATGTATGTACAAAGAATTTGGTTAGAAGGAAAGAATTGTAAGGCTTTAACATTTTTCTGTCTGAAAATGAATGTATGCTATCTCATATTAGAGAAAATAGATTGAAAAAAAAATTGTACAAGGAAATGAAAGCTGAAATATTCAGGTAATACATGTAATTGTATTTAGTATGATTTCTGAATATGATGAAAGTTCTGGGTAATTTTTGAAATAGTAGTAATTTTATAGACATATATGGTTTCACATAGGAAAGGACAAAATGTGTTCAAATTTCAAGCCTGGTATGCCTTATGGTACCTGTCCATTGTCTTTTGCTGGTGGATCACTTGTATATCGAGGTATTTATAAATGGTGATAACTTACACATGTGATTGTTCAGTAGCTAGGTGTTGATAGGAGAATACCAAAGAGTGATATTGAATGTAGTTTTGTATTGTCATTTTTTGAGAGATTTTTTACATGAGACATATGCATCAAAATAATGTCCATTTCATTTTTAGATACCCACTCTTGTCTAATATACTTCTGGTTAAGAAATTTGAAGGACGCATTTTGATTGGTCAAGAATCCTCATGGAATCAGAAGCAACAAATGGTATAGCTGTATTAAGATACAACTTTTTTTCTCACAACTAGCCATGGTTGATAAATGAAGATAATTGGTATAGAAGTAAGTGTCAAGTGATGGAAATATTTGTTTTCTGTGTGTATTTATCTTGCAATAGAAAGAAGGATAACTCAAGACTGACATGTTGTGTGGATCTTCGTTCTTTAATATGCACATGGGATTACTCTTAGTTGTTGTACATGTATGTGTTCTCTTTAAGACACAGACTTTTATTAAAGCTTAGGGGAAACGTTTTAAAGACATCTGTATCTGTATGATACATGTTTCTGATTGGCTGTTGAAACTCCAAAAAATCTCCATATTGGGAAATGTTCAAAATGTATTATATAGCTATAAGAATTATTTTTTAAGACTATTTTTTTGCCATAGTTAAAGTACATGTATTTCTCAATTGAAGCTAAGAGAACATTAATTTGGATGCAGTAGTCTTTATGTGATATTTAATCTTAAGTAATGAAAATTGAATTATGTTATTTCACTCATGCTTCCTTTTAACTTCTGATTGTGATATAGATTTTGTTCCATATTATTTTACAATGCCTTGTTAAAACTGCCATTTTATATGTCAGCCATTGCTAGAGACGGTCTCTCTTATGCAACTGTATGTTTGTCTTTTTAGTATCTTTTTATGATACCGTTTCAAGTTGTTTAAACATGCTTTCAGATTTTTCTTCCAATGTAAATTTGCAAATATGGAGTGGAACTTGTGCCATTTGAAAAGTAGTGAAATTGTTTAAATAGATTAGATTTGAAAAAACAATCCATATTAAATCATAGGGAAACAAGCAAGTTAGTTAATTGATCTATTGAATAGTAAAAATGCTTCCTTAATGCCATGTTAATGATCACAAGAGGCTATATTTACAAGATAGTGATGGTTCTTTCTTCATTTCAGTTAAATTTTGCCATAGCTGTCTGCGTGTTACAAGTTACCATTAGTCTTATCAGTTCCCAGCAGAAATGAAGACCTTATATCTGTTTATCTCTTCAATTTTATTGTCATATGTTGATTTAGTATGGACTAAATTTTTTTGATGCTCAGTTTAAAACTTACTAAATATTTATTGAAATCATAATTATATAATAGTTAATGTGTAAAATTTAGTTTACCGTTAGATCTAACATTTTCATATTTTGGTTTGGAACTCTAGAACCTTTATCTGAAGTTAGTACTTTAAATTCACAATTTTTTTCTGCCCTACACGCATGTTACATGAAGATAAGTTGGGATACAAGGGTATTAATCATCTGTAGTGATTTTTTAGTTGATTTGGAAATTTAGGCCTAAAATGATATAGTAGTAATGGATCTGCTTACGAAGAGTATCACAAATTTTATCACATGATATCCCAATGTAGCTATTGGATGTTCTGATGCATTTATTTGAATATGTAGGTAAACGATGAAAAAGGTCTGCTGTACAAGTCCACAAGAAAAACAGTTTCAAAAGTTGTTACCCCAGAGTTTGATGTTTTTATGTGTTTAAATAAAACTTGATTAAACATTGTATCATTGCAGGAAGCAATATTACTATTACCTTGCTGATGTCACATGCTGATTAGTTTGCCCCCTTTTTGTTGTCACTCAAAACACTTTCGATATTTCGATATGCTCTTGTAAGTGGAAGGCCATTTGTAATTCACACAATCTGGTCATTACAGGAGTACCATGTGATAAAGAGCATCATGGACTTTCACATTTCGTATTTTGTCCTTTAACATACATGTGTGTTGAAGGGAAGTTATTCAACTAATGTTTTTGAAAGTCCATGAATGTTATGTCACTATGATTAGGTACTGGTACATTTTTATGGCATTTTTTGCCAATCAAAAATGTTCTCAAAGTAAATCGTTGAGTGACCTTGATATTTGACCTTGAAGTTCTCCATTGACCTCTAACCTCTACAAGGGTACATAAGATCTTTGTAATACCTAGTGGAGTTTAACCTCAAGGAAAAGAATAGAGTTTGACCCCAATGGAATGTTTTACTATAGCAACCTCGACCTTGATATTGTTTAAGGTTGGCAGGTAGATATCCGGAAGTAACCGTTTTATTAGCTTTAAACATATAGTAAGTTCTTAATATAAACTGAACTGCTGTTCTTTGTAGCTGAAAGGAAGCCATTTTTTTTGTTGTAGATAAAATTTCTTTCAACACCCAATATTTCTGACTGAAGTTAAAATTTTGACAAAAGAATTTAAATTCATTTTCTTTCAGTTACATCTTTACCTGTTGGACATAATGTCATTGACCTGCATTTATCTGGAATTTATCTGGATAATTTTTCAAATGAAATCTGTCCTTTATGAAGGTGTTTTATTTTCCTCTAGAATTGTTCCTAAACATAAGTTTGCAAAATATAGCTGTACATCCAAAAACAATATTATTTACTTAAACCAAGCTCAGTTGCCAGGTGCTAAGAAGAGATAATGGTTTTCTAAATTGTTTTTGACAATGTGTGCCTTACTCAGTTGATGCATGGCAGGTGCAAAGGAAGGGCTCAGTATTTGTAGGTTTTATCCCTTTCCCTCATAGAGGGTACCATGAAAAGACCTATGCGAATAACATAAAACCAGATCAGCCTGCGAGTAACTTGCAGGTTGATCAGGTTTTATGCTGTTTGCTGCTCCTCAGTGGTCTGGTAATGAGGACTTTATAATTAAATTTGGTAAGGTTTAACTGTGGTTTTCTGCAGATCAGGCTTTATGTGGTACCTACTGAGTGTGTCAGAATGAGTCTATATGAGGGAAAGGGCATGTTTGCTTTTTTTTGAAAGCTATTAATTATCTACCAGACAAAGTAATTGTTCCTATAAACAAGGACTTATATTTTGTGAAATGACTTTAATAGGAATAATATGCATACTGAATTTATCAAATTTTTTTTCCAGTTTGGATCAAAACAGAAGCATAAATACCTATTGAAAAGGATATATGATTCATGATTCCTTTTGTTTGTATATTTTTTTTGTATTTGATAAGTGGGAGGGGGTGGTATTTCCTTTAACTTGTACATAATGCAAGACAAGTTACGACACAAAATATGTGGGGAAAAAATAACAGATACTGATATGAACTTTTGCTTACCAAATTTTTTGTTTGTATTGGTGGCCTCAGAACAAATGTTAGTACAGAATTATTTAGTTTCAGGATTGCCAAGATTCATGTAGGCTTTGTCATTCAACCTTGAAATCCAGTTATTTTACATTATTTCATGTTAGCATTACACAATCATGATTCATTCAATCATAATGTTGTAAGCTTCTACATCATGGTTTACTTGTATTCTGGTTAACTAGTATCCTAGATTTATGTGGATTCATATTAACGTATTAGATTTTAACATAGTGATAGATCTGTACCTCTGTAGTGTACAGATAAAGGTCTCATATCATCATTCAATATCCCATCATGCATCTGTACAGGAAGTGGAGGTCTCATTCCATCATTTTTTTTTATTAGAAAAATATACTTTAATAATTGTGTCTCATGGCTTTTTAAAAGGCATTTAACTTAACAACAGATATTGCTGTTGTACCTGCTAACTCTCAACAGAGTATTATGTAATTTATAAGCCAGTATGTTTGCAAGAAGAAAAATAAAAACTATGTAACTTGAGGTGATTGCTTAGTGTACTAAATGTGACTGTAAGGCAGTGATAATTGATCTGTAAATAGTGTACATCAGTGTGGAGTGTATATTTATTATGTAAAATAACCATTACTCAAAACTTGTTTGCTATGTAAGCTTAGCTGAATGTAGCAGGTACGCAAATCAAAAAGTCTTATTATATATTGTCTGATATTTTTTATCCTTTATTATTATTTTTATTTGTTTTTCATATATTTCTACATGTATAGTTCTGCTCTATTTGATCATATACCATTCCTTATTTTTGTTTAGCATTGATGTATATAAACAACCCTGATCCCATTTCTGGATGTTTCTGTTTTACAATCTTTTTCTTTTTTTTTCTGATCTTTTTGGTTAATGTTAATTTTCTTTCTTGTTCTTTCTTTCCACCATTTTTGACCATGGCAGATCATTGGCCACTTCAGTTTTTACTTTGAAAATTTAAGCCCCACTTTTATCCATTGTTATGGGTTTATTTTACATTCATGAATGGAAGTAAAATGGTTGCTGTCTGTAAGGCAAACAAAACCATGTGCTCTTTTCTGTTATCAAGGTCAACTTTTGATCACCTGATATCCTAATAATCTGCTGAATTAATTTGAATATATTAGTAAACATTGGAAAGGTCTAATGTCTGGAAGCAGTTCTCAGTCTTTTCATGTTTGACAAAGTTATTATCACTTTTGTAAGATGTTTAAGAGAAGCAAAAAGTTTAGAACCTTGTCAGCTTGCACATTGAATACAGGCTATCTGGCATCAAACTGGTTGCCAAGGTTTTATTCTTTTTGATAATAAATTGCTTGACACTGCATTCTAATGTCAGTTTATTGTTGAAATATTGACACACAGTATAAATATCGACACACAGTATCATATCTGAAACATTTACATTATTAAGCATATCTTTATTTTTTTATCAGCATAATTATATTTATTATATATAAAGCATTTGAAAAGTGTACCATTTAAAAATTCTGGTAGTTTGCTTTTTCATCAGTCTTTTTAACAAGACATTACATTTACACTTGGTTAATATATAGGTCTACAATACAGCCAAATAGTCTAAAGAGAGCCACTTTTCTCTCCCATTTTAACATTGAATAGACTGGAAACAATTACCATGTAGGGACCAATGCTTTTTTTTTTTTTGTCTGCATAAAGATATCATTCATTCATTTTCTATCCAACATTTAGAAAAGTATATAATATCAGGTAGAAAATATAATTTTGTATAATATGGTCCAGATTTAGAAAAAAAAACAACACAATATTGCTGCAATTTTTGTCTGCTTTAGTTTTTCATAAGCTTATTTTTATCACTCCACTGATCAGTCTTTTAGTGTCAATATCTGTGTCAGCTCCTGTGTTTTAACAAAAACAACTACCGAGATTTTATATAAAAATGAATAATGCTGCTGCTTGTATTGAGAAGTCTGTTGTACTGAAATTATCCTACAGTGATTGTGTGATGTGTGTAAGGTTTGGTGTGACAGGTCTTGTGTGCTGCAACTGGACTGTATGTTGAGACATAACCATCTGACTGTGATCATTTTCTATTGTGCACTGCTGTCTGTATATTGCCTTCATTCTGTATATGTATACATGTATTGCTATGGAACTAAATGTATTGTCATGGAAACCGGGAAATCGTTGCTGTATGAACTGTCACCTTGGAAAGATTTCTGGATGAAACTGTCACCATGGAAACTGTTGCCATGGAAATTTGCTAAAGTATACTTTCACCATAGAAACTGGCCATTGAAATCAAATATCGCTTGGTATTCATACCCGTTCAAAACATGATTATGTTCTCCTGCATGGGAATGAATCTACTATATATCTTATCAAAATAAGTTGAAACTGTGACTAGTAGTAGAGATTTGGAGTCGTTTGTTAAATAATTTGTTTTAATTTGGTATTGGTTTGTAATGGGAAGCCTATTAAGGAATCCGCACAATGTCTTTTAATGTTTTCAATATAATATGGTATATTAAAATCTATGTTATGTTACCTGACAAAATTGAAGCCAGAAATTAAAGTTCATATAAAATGATAAAGAGTGTAGAATACTACATGTTTTGTGGGTAAGATTTTTATGAACATGTAATAGAAACACAAGATATACAAAACACATCTAAAGCAGCTACTGGCAGCCATATTTTAGCAGAGTTCCATGGATTTTTCTGTCAGAAAAAGAAAAGATATGTGATTACTTGGTAGAACATGTCTAGAAACTGCCGGTTTCTTCTAAAAAAATTGTCTTGTGTAGTGTTTGTATTGCAATTCTGAGAGTTAAAACAATTTTGACACAAAGTAACGCGTTTGGAATTAATCTTTATACTTAAGTGGGCAAGGGGCATTTTTACTGTTTCTAAATGTTACCAGTTAGTTTGAAATAGGTCTTAACCGTCTCTGAACTTTGTATAATTATATGTTTTGTTAACATGTATAAATATTTATGTAGTTTTTTGTGCAATATTATTTCCTGATGGCAATTTTTCTGGTTTTAATGTAGCCAACAAAAAAAAAAACTCAAATATTATAATTTGAGTTGTTTGGCATTTTCCAGTTAATTGTTCAAATTTAATCTTGACTAAAAGTCTATAATTGATATTTTTAGAATTCTGGCTAAGAAATCTTAACAGAAGTCTGCAGAAATGGTCAAATCTTGAAGACAGTAAAAAAAAGAAAGAACAACACTTTATGATAGTGCTTTCTAATTTTTATATGTAAGCTTTCTTGTGCATTTTGAATAATTTAAGAGCTGCTTTGATATGCACATGTATTTTCTAAGCCATTATGAATAGATAACTAATGATTAACTATAAGCATGAATAGAGAACTATTCAATAGGCATGTCCAGGCTTCTCAGGAGGACTCTAAAAACTGGTGGAGAAAGATTTGCCAAAAAAGTTGGGAGCCCTCCCATTGGAGCTGCTCAGTAAAACAAGTTTCTGGTACTTAAATATGATTTTCATACTCAGACTCTAACTAAACCTTTTAGTTTCAACAGGGATTTGAGTATGATACACATATTTGAGCCAGATAAAGTATTTTTGAAAACATAGGGTTTGGCCTGTAATTATGAATATTGAGAATCCTGATTAAAATTTTAAGCATTTGGTAATTCTTTAGAAACATGATTTAAGAGGAGTTAAAATGCGGGCAGAATAAATTTATATGCCAGCTTAATGCGACATTTTGCACCATAAGATTTGAAGCCTGCCCTCTTATAATTATTGTCAAATATTCAATGACGTGATAGTTTGGTGATTTATTTAGGCATCTTCTGTGCTAGTAATCTTTTAGTTTTTCAGGTTTAAGTAATTGGCAGAATTAAAGAAAATTTGCCATCCAAAGCATTTATAATCGTTTATATCATATTTAAGAGAATAGCTAACACACATATTTTTTTTTTTATTAAAATTTAGTTTAATATGTATAGATAATTTAATAATTCATTAACGTTTACATGTGACTCAATACACTCAAGCTTACAGAATAGTTTTTCTTTGAAATCTTCATGTAATACATACACTCATGTATGTTTTTCCCATATGCTCTCATGCTTATTTAATAAAACATTTATCTATATAGTGGCCTAAGCTGGAAGCCTTTACACCATGTGAATTTTCAGTGTTTCTAGTTTATAAGGCATTTCCAAAAGCCCAGAGCCATGCTTTACTGAGCATTTCTACTCCAGGTTTTCCTCAATACCTGTATTTGTTACTCTAATTACACATTGCTTAAATAATAAAGTCCTACGCTTCATTACTGAAATTCAACTAACTTCAAAATTCTTAAAACTTAAAAGACTACCTGTATCAATTCAGGAATAGGAATAAGATATTGATCTTTTTTTTCTTCACGATTTCGAAAAAAATATGGTCATCCATAACAAGGGATTAGCACAAAAGAATCTCAACCTGTTCGTTAATACACTTAAGTTTCAACCCCTTTGCACATCAGCCCATGAAATTTATTAATAATGAAGATTTTTTTTTCTGATTAGGAAATCTTCGATTAGAGATGTTTGTTAAATGATGGCTTGGTTGGAAAAATACGAGATACTTAGCTCTGCATTACTGTTTGTCTAAATACTTCATTTTGTATTATACTTTGAAGACAGACGCTGTATGTAACCTATCCAGTCATGTTTCATTATAAATGAATGATAAATACAATGATTTGTTGTCTTTTTTTTATATAAACAAAACAGTTAAGGTAAGAAATGGGATTTCAGTAATAAAAAAAATGGTTTAATATGTAAAAAAAATTAATAATATCAAATCTACACTTTTGGTGGCGAATTATTAAGAGGCCACCTCTAGAGCAAAAACCTATATAACAGATTGGCAAGTAATCAAAATCACACGGCAGATTGTCCAGATCCCACAAAGTCACGTCTGCAAATTTCTGCTATTCTATTAGAGATATTTGAAAAGTAATTCATATAATGCAATAGAACAATACATTACCTTCAAAATGATACCTTATATATTAAAATTAGTAAAGAATTAAAATACAGAAGCCCCTGCATGAGCAAAAATATGTAGATTTTTGTTGTTTTTCTGCTGCTCTGGTTGAAATTCAAAATTGATAAAACTGAAAATATTTTCTTGCACAAGAAAAAGGATCCTTTTATAAGAAAATTATTTTTTCTCTGTGATATATCTATATATTTTAGACAGTTTGCAAAATCCAGTGACCTGCTATGTGATGTGACAAAATATTATTTCCTATATCTGCTTTATAAGTCTTTGTCTAGAGGAAGAAGTTGTAGATTCTGAATCTAGACTCCAAACATACCGAATTCCTTAAAATGGTATTGGTAGCTCTTTATAAGGCATCCTGTACTGCAGGGCAGGTTGACTAAGTTCCAGGATGATGCAATTGAGAATGATACCATGTGACATGTCTTTGGTTTGATTCTGTAGAGTGAGGTCATGCTGACAAATAGATGTAACCTCTAAATGAAGGATATGTCAGTTAAAAGGAAGTAAATGAACAAGACTGCAGATCTGGAGGTTGTGGGTTCGAATCTGTTGAAGGCAAGAATTTTTCACGACCAGGTGCAAAGTACTGGTCCAACTTGGGAGCCATCAATGAGGATTAGCATCAGTTGTAGGAACTTTCCAAATCTATGTAAAACTGAATGTTTAATATATATAGAGAGAGAAACAAACTAATAAACAAAGTACTTACACCTACAAGGTATGAAAAGGTGTAGATAAAATAAATAGATTAAAGTAAATAAACATAAATGCATGCAAATAACACTGTCTGTCGGCTAGCTAAGTAAATCAGGATAAACTTCATGTGATTACTTTAAATAGTACTAGAAAAAGTCCTGAAAAATCAAGGGAATGTATTCTACTGTTGGGATTCATCTGAATAGATGCAAGTTACATCATGTCCCAGCACCAACAGGGACCATGGGTTTCACATAAATAAACTGGCCTTGATGGCGCTTGACTGTGAAGCTGAGGGTTGTTGATTTGATCACCACTGGGGTCGGGCTCGGTCTCCGTGATGAATGACTTGCAATTTCTTTCTAATGGTGATTTGTCTTCCACTGCTGTACTTAGTTAATAACAAGGTTGCGTGCTAAGTTTCAGTACTGTCAGATGTTTGGCCATATGTCAGCCTTTGATAGCATAAAATGGCATTAAATAATTGATTTGACTATTTGAGTTTACCGTCGCTTTGACAGTATTTCAGTCATATAACGACGTCCACCTAATTACAGGTGGAGGAAGACCCCGAATGCAGGAAGGCATCCGGGAAGAACCACGACCTACCGCAAGCCAGCTGGAAGGCTTCCTCACATGAAAATCCGAATGACCCTGCTGGGATTCGAACCCAAGCGGTGAGGGGCTATTAAATAATTCAAATAACAACAATATAACCCAAGTTTAACACACAAAAAGAAAGTTAAATTAAAAAGGACTCGTTTTTAATATCAAAGTGGAAGGATAATAGTTGCAGCATAGTAATATAATGCAGAAAGGACTAATTAATGAAAACGTTCAATTGCTGTGAACAATAATAGTAATATAAGAAATGCATCATAGAAGTACCAGTAAACAAATTTTACAGGAATGACAAACTAATGAAAAAAAAATTGGCTCACAAATCTTAGACTTATTATCTAATGCTAACATAGTGCACAGGTTAAACTTATAATCCGTTGCCTGTTATTGGTGTGGCAGTATTAACACTGAATCGGGTACAAATAACATCTGGAGCCCAACTTAATACTTCACACAGCCATGAAGTTGTCTTAGCCTAGGACCATATACCATGCTTTTCACATGTGGATACATAAACATTGTGGTTTATATGCATGCCAGACTACAGCGTATTCCTTCCAAGTGTTCGTATAAACGTTTCACAACATAAACTCGAAAGATAAATTTGAAAATAGGACCCATGTAATTAAAACGGGACGAAAACCGATTTTGTTGGATTTTAACACCCATTCAACTTGGCTGTGTGGTTAGTCAAAGTTTCATAGAATTGTAACAATACATAGAACCCACTATATGGTGTTCCCCAGAAATATTACTATTTTTAGATTTATCCAATTTCGATGGATTCACCATAAATTCTCGCCAACTGTGCGATTTTATTTATTTTAAACACAAAACAACTATGGAATAGTTCCTGAATTACCATGATACTTTGATCATGAATGTTGAAAACAGTTTTGCATTAAGTATACATTGTATACCCATAGAATATATTACAAAATAAATTATTTCATATCAATTTGACTAAAGAGTTCATGAAAATGTTATTAAAGTAAAGTCCCTGTAACGGTTCTGCTATGTCTTGGACCACTACCAAAATAACCAAAGTACCCTAAAGAAACATTAGGAAACCTTGGTTATCTCTGTGAAAAGGCCATGATATGCAAAATGTAGCAGAACCATTACAGGAACTTTACCTTCATGAGCCTCTGGCGAATGAATTCAGTAGAATTTATATGAAATGACAATTCATATCAGATTCTTTTTAGCATATGACAAATAGTGACAGTAAATCGCAATAATAATAAAGAAACGAATGATTGGACAGTGAACGAATGTGAACAAATTACTTTTTTTTTTTTAATATAACACCGAGAAAATAGTTTCAAATAATAACTGAAAATAATGATTTAATGTGTGTGTTTCTGATACAGTTTCATACATAATATAAATAATGAATCAAACACATTTATTCCAGCTATTCAACACATGCATACATTTAGAATACACACACGTTACACAGAGTGATGTAATTCTGCCTAAAAGTTGTATGTAATGTGTTAACCCTTTTCCTCATATAGACTCATTTTGACGCACTCAGTAGGTACCACATGAAGCCTGATCTGCAGAAAACCACAGTTAAACCTTACCAAATTTAATAACAAAATCCTCTTTTCCAGATCACTGTGGAGCAGCGAACAGCATAAAACCTGGTTTTATTCTTTTCTCATAGGTCTTTTCATGGTGTCCTCTATGAGGGAAAGGGTTAATGTACATCAGTATTCATAATGATGCATTAATTTTGTATTTGGATAATTTGTGATTTGACTAACATATACACAAAATACAACCCACTCTCTACCTATCACAGATACCTAGGATATGAAAAGAAAATGTCATCCACTGGTCCAAACTTTGGTCCAAATCACTGATGGAACTCATTACATCAACCCAAGCTGTATTTACCTAAAGCTTGTATGAGGCTTTTTTTGGAAATTATTGAGACAGCTTCAATATTAAAGGAACTTATAGAGAGAATACACAAAACTAATATTTATACCACAAAAACAGCCAAATTTTACTTCAACCTATATGTCAAATCTCGATTTGTTTCTGTCACATACAGAGTTTCAGTGTTTGTCGGTATCACAGGATTTCGCTTGATCCAGAGCACGTTACATCAATTTATGTACTTTTAACAATAGGATTAATGACACTCTTTCTCAAAATAAACTCCCTCCAAACAGGACATACTTCCGTTGCACCCATTTTATATATAATTACATTATTACACCATTCAGAGTCTAACCTCATGACTACATTTAAGGTGGCACCTCAAAGCTCATTGGAATTGTTAAGTCTAATGCCTTTAACTCAGCTTTGATATGTGGAAACACAAAGTCGATTGGTGCTTAAGTCTGACTGTACATCTATTTTTTGAAGAAAAAAAAAGAGCTATTGTTGCAACTATGGCGTCTGGGTTGTCGTTATCACTGTCGTCGTCCAGAATCTTTACGTCGGCCATAACTTCTCTACTATTCAATATACAACTGTCATTTTTGGTATGTATATTTATCTTGACAAGGGTTATTCAGACATATGCAAATATTTCACCTATTGACCTTGACCTTTGACCTATTTTTCGCTGTATTTTTTTAAAACTTTAAAATGCGTGTCATTTCAGAATCATTATGAAAAGGGCACTGATATTCACATGTGAGTTCCTTGTGGCAAGATCTTTCCATCAATGTTACACTTTTGGACTTTTGACCTTGAAATTTGAACACTGACCCTTTTGTTGAAATGTTTAACAAAAAACTTTAATGTTGGCCTAATTTCTTTAATATTTGACATACAACTTTTATTTTTGGACTGCATATTCATCTTGACAAGGGCTATTCAGATATACCTCAATATTTCATCTATCGACCTTGACCTTTGACCTTATTTTGCCTTTACTTTAGACAAGTTTTAAAATATATATTTTTCTTTCAATTTTAATGATTTTTTTAAAACTTTGTATACTGATCTGACATCATGGGAACCTGTGCAGGTGTGATTTTGGTCATGATCACTAGACAGATAAAAAAGGTAGAGCAATTTTGCAAAACAGTCTTAAAATTTACAGTTTTGAGTTGATTATTGAAAACTCAATGGATCAGCCATTGTAATCTTTGTTTACAAATTTTACATCTTTGTGTTGTATACATTCTATTCCATTCATAGGTCAAGGTCATCCTTCTAGGTCAAAGGTCAAATTTAAAGGGTATGGTACTTCAACTTTGCATGTAAAGGCATACAGTTTTAGTTGAGGTTTTGAAGGTCAACTTTTTTGAATGTTCAACAAAATATTTAATGTTGGCAAAAACAGACGAGCGATGGCACCCACATATGGTGCTCTTGTTGATCTTTCCCGCCATTTGCTATTTTGTCTGTACTTTCTTTTTTTAAATGACGTGCTCCAGGTAACCTTGCCTGACAGTACTTAAACATAGAAAGCAATATTGTATGCATTTTGTCATAAAAGTTCCATTTGCATGAATTATCAGAGATTATATAAACATAAAGTTTGAACTTGGAACATAATTATTTTTTTAAAATAGACATTGCCTAAATAATTTCCAAACAAGCCTCATACAATGGAATGAATTGAAATCTTAAGCGCCCCTTATCAAAGCATACCTTTCTAAATATATTTTTCATTAAATGATCTGTTTCCAGCTCTGAAACATTTATCAATTAAGGGTTACATTATCACACCTTTTCATGTTGTGTCATGGAAGTTATGGTCTAATTAAACATTATACCATATACATGCATGTATAATGATCAGCAGCAGTGGGATAAAATGTCATTAGCAAATTGATTTCTTATGAAACTCAACTTATCACTGAAAGTGATGACCCTGACTCAACAATGTAAATAAAAAACTGGGAAGAAAAGCAAGGATGTCCTATACCCCTACTTCACAAAATAAGTGGAGCTATTTAGAAATAACTAGCATAGCATATTTTGTCCAAGGGACCGGTTTAAGAAAACATCTGCATCTAACCTTACATGAATTTTTCTTGAGGCCTGCCTTATTAAGCCAGTTGATTAGCTAATGGAAATGTGAGACAGTAATATATATACTGCTGATTAAAAATGATTGTTACAAAAACTGACGTTTATACCAAATACATCAAGGAGAATCAATCTGAATTAACGTTCAAATAAACTAGATATATATTACTAAAATCTTCCCCCAGTTGTACACCTTAACAGAATCCAAACCCTTAGAGTCACAGCTACCCTAAGCCTATCTCGTTGGGGGGGGGGGGGGAATTATTAATTAAGCCTTCAATTATTACTTGATTTTGTTCAGATCAGCAATATCCCCATACAGTGCAGCTCTATTATAATGCTATAATTTGGGCCAAAGTCTCTATAAACCACATTACATTGGACCACATTATAAGTATGTGAAAATGCACCTTAAGTAAAGTAAACAAACTCACAAAACTAAAATTATGGGTGCAATGTAAAACTTGGATCGCATTATATTGACTATCATTGTATAACAGATAATATTATACAATGTATCTGAACTTTAACATCATTTACATATTATGCATGAAGTCATAATTATATTTTAACCCTTTCCCTCATACAGACTCATTTTGATGCCCTCAATAGGTATCACATAAAGCCTGATCTGCAGAAAAACACAGTTAAACCTTACCAAATTTAATTACAAAATCCTAATTTCCAGACCACTGAGGAGCAGCGAACAGCATAAAACCTGATCAGCCTGCGAGTAACTCGCAGGCTGATCTGGTTTTATGCTGTTCGCAAAGGTCTTTTTATGGTGTCCTCTATGAGGGAAAGGGTTAAAGAGCATTATACAGCAATCATGATATGTGTGATAAAAGCATTTACTCCAGGAGCAGGAAGTCTTAGATTTAACTTGGCTCCAATATACCAAAGTCACTTAAGTTATACTACACATGTACTATTATTCCACTATTGCTGTATAGCTTCTTCATATATAAGGGTAGTTAAGAACTATGTTACTGGGCATGGTATGATGAAACTTGTGTATGGTATGGTCACCACAGTGAGGCAGCACTCTATATGTCTAACATAGATAATGTCCCAGATAACTGACCACAGTTCAACATTGTCAGCTCAATGTCAGAGTACACATGTCCCTGGATCAAGAATCCTCATCCTCCAGCATCTGTATAAGGGCATCCACAAGGGTTATTTTTGTATCTGAAAAGAGAAATAGATGATAGATCATATACATTAAAAGATGGATAGACAGATAAGTATATAGATAAACAAAGGAGAGAAAGACTTCAGGAAGCATAGTTATATGGAGGCAACAAAATAGAAAGAGAGAAATGTAGAGAGAAATGTAGAGATGTACAAGGATATACAGAGAGAGGCTCAACCTTTGAAAAAGTGAGAGAGAGATTGAAAATCTTCTAACAAGGGGAATAACTGCTGTCTGTAAACCAAACTGATATATACCTATACATGGTCTTAATTCATTTCTTTCCTAATTCTGTTTTCACATACTTTTTAGTATATATTCATAGATTTAGTAAAACATCTCTTTGAAAATTGGCATTTCTAGAATCTGAGTATGGTATGAAATATCAGATATTATTTCATGGTGAATGGTTTGATTTTGGTAGCTAAATATTATTTTATTTGAGTTTGTATGGTATCAAAATTAGTCTTTTTATTCAACAAGAGGGTCAAGATGACCCTGAAGTTGCTCACCTGAGAAACATTGCCTTTATTGCCTGTACTATATTATAGCATAGTCCTACTGAATACAGAATCCATGCAGAAATATAGCAAGATCGTTTCACTTCCACACACCATACAGTACCTGTGGTCAAAATTTGAAGGTTGTAGCTTAAGAATTCAAAAGAAGGTCACTTGGTCCTGGTCAAGGTCATCCAAGATCAAAGTTTAATACCAGACACAAAACTGTAACCTTTGTCATAATTTGAAGGCCTTAGCTTAATATATCACAAAGTAGTTAACTGGGTTATGATCATGGTCATCCAAGGTCAAAGTTCAATTCTGCACACAAAACTGTACCTGTGGTCCAAAACTGAGGGTCATATATAAGGTCTATGTAAAAACAAGTGAACATCGAGAATGTCCCATTTTCACCCCAGGGACATGATTTAAACAAACTTGTAAAAAAAAACACTAAACAATGACACAAACCAAATATCTAAAGACCAGGCCTTGTTTTTTCAAGAATATTTTTTAAACATTTTTCTCCCTATACAAGTCAATACGAAATCAAGTGACCTCTGGGGCATGCCAATTATCAGGGCCGGGGCCAATTTTGACTCCTTTGCTTCCAGGGTAGGTCTTTTGGCCAGAAGCTAAGAGAGGGGTAACCCCAATAGAAAACCTAGGGAGCTGAAGTCAGGGGTGCTGGGCCAATTGGCATCCTCTAACAAACCAGATCATCATGCAACAATTCTATGACTACACCATACCGTGTAAGGCAAATGAGTAAAAAAAAACAAAGGACAGTGGCACACACAAGTATCTAAGCTTTGGGCCTTGAGGTTTCAGAGAAGAAGATTTTTAAAGATTTCACTTTTAAAATCTATTTTTTAGTTCCTGTGACCCAGATATGCAACAGACAGGAACCATTTGAACAAATTTGGTAAAGCTTCATGCCAGGAACATCCCTGACAAGTTTCATCAAATTTGACCCAGTTGTTTCAAAGATGTCATTTGAAACAAGTGTGGATGATGGATGGATGTCAGATAGCCATTGATCCTCAAAGCTCACATAAGCACTTCATGCTCAGGTGAGCTAAAAACCGGGTAAAATTAAAGCAAAAATGGAGTAAAAATGACAATTATAGTCTTACTAAACGCAGCAGTGCTGGTGTACTATAGCACTACTATAGCACTATATTCTGAGTTCAAGTCTACATACCTTGTTATAGTGGACTGCATTACTAAATAATTATAAAATAAAGATTTAAGGTCCAGTGATGGACAATTTTTTATCCAGGCTTTATGTCATAATGTGTTTTTAACAGATTTAAACTATACATTGTCAACCTAATACCAGAAGGGCTATGAAAACAAAAAGATATGGCTGTTTGGTGCCACAGAACAATATGTAAGTCACTGTAGAAACTCCCCTACCGTCATAATACATCAGTTTTGCTTTGTTCTTCAGGTGACTGTGATCTATTATTTTCTGCACCAGTTCTTTGAAGCTCCAGGCTTCATTAAAGACCTCCTCATGCTTAAGCCCTGATACTTTTTCCCTCTCTGCCATTTCAGCCAAACACAGCAGTGCGTTGGGGTATTCCAGAGCAACTATGTTTATCTGAAAATGAAACCCTCATTAAAATGGGCACTTCCAAAAAATATTTGACTCAATTAGGGTCTGTGCAACCATGTTGTCATTTGTATTCACTGTGCGTGTATATGAATCTCATCAAACTTCCTAGTATAGAGTTTTGAAATTAAAATTAACTTTTACAACAATAAAATTTATAAGGAAAAGTTGTCAATAATCTACAGCAGTGCTAAGTTACTACAGATGATCATATTTGTGAATTAATGCAATGAAAATGGTTAAGTTTATCTTGATTTAAAGAATAAAATCTATGATCTTGATCAGAAAAAAACTGTCAGAAAAGTGATTACATTGTATTTTGGTATTGTTCTAATGTTTATTGTTTTAAAGTTTCAAAACATTTCTACAGTGCACAAAGTCTTAAGTTTTGAGTTGAGAAATGGAAGTGTAAAAGAAAGCCAATGTTAACATATTTTCCATTCATATTCAAGGGCCATAACTCAAGACCTACTTAGATACGCTTGGTTGTGACTTTATAAACAGCTAACTTGTCAGCAAACTACACACAATTATCTCCCTTACACGTTCACTTAGTACAACTGTAAGGGGAGGTAACTATATGGGGTTTGCCTTGTAAGATGGATACTAGTCACTGGAATTGATTTAAAACTGTTTGAAAATTACAAAACAATTGCTAATTGTTTGGAGTACATTCAACCAAGATTTACCTTTTATCTTTTCTCTCGTTATTAAAATGCCATAACTCAATCCTACCAGTATAAGCAATAATCAGGCTTGACTTAAACTGAGATAACCAAAAACATTGTTTCCAACTTTGATTAAGATTGCATCGCCAAAGCAGATGTTAAAAGGCAGACAGGCGTTCTTTTTATAATGAGTCACAACTCCAAACCTACTAGCTTTAAATCAGTCAATGTTATAAGTAGCCATAAACAATATCTCATTGTTTTCAAAAAAAAAATTAAATGGATGTTGATAAACAATCAAACCAAATGTGGATGACAGAAAAATCTCAGCACAATACGGACATCCAAAGATTTGCACTTTGGTGGGCTAAAAAAAAAAGTACCTTTCTATCTTTCACTACTTCATATGTCATCAGCTGATATTTGCGGCTAATTGTTCCTGCCACAGTCTTGGATTCATAATGTATTTCCTCCCGTTGCCTAAATCGAGTGTCCCTCAGGAAACCATTTTCATCTTTGTCCAGAGAGGACAGAGGCTTGTTAGCACAAGACCCCGGCACAAGTATAAACATCTTCATGTAGACATTTTGATGTGGGATATCCCTCTGTATCTCCCTTAATTTGTTAATGTGACCTAAAAAGAAAGGAAACAACATGAGCTAATGATCTTGGCAAAGTTATGGATAACAATTAAACACCTTCCATCAAAACAAAAAGAATTCTGCAGTGCTTATAAATAGCAAATTCTATTCTGCAAGAAATGCATCTT
>CM037793.1:11515556-11565556 GCA_021229015.1 Solen grandis | reverse complement strand
TGTATCTCTTCACATATCTTTGTAATTTTATGTTTATGGTAATAAAATGAGTGAATTATAACTCACTGATATTATTTGAATCTGATAAATCTATGCAAGGTCTTGTTGATGCCCGCAGCAAATGAAGAATAAAATGTTTATCATGATGCAGCAGGATGATTTTGAAGATATGCTAATAATGTATTGGAAAAAGAGCCCGTGATTTTAGTTTTATTTGTTATATATGTCAGTTCTTATTTACATTCAGTTTGATGTTTCATCTTACTCTTCTGCCACTATATATTTTCTTTAATTTTAGACTGTCTGTTCGCCTTCATCTTGCTTCATTTGAGTATATATCACTCTCTCACAGCCATGTATTGCTTATATTCTCATACTCATGCATACAAAGCGTGTCATGTAATGTCACTAACATTTATCATTGGAATACATACAATAAAAGAATCCATTTCTGTCAGATATAAATCAAGTAAAGAGAAGACTGTCATAATCAACTGTTTACAAGCACTTGTGTGTATCATTATCTGAGGTTTCAGCAAGGCCTCTCACCTTTTTACCTGACTTTTATCATCCTGGATCTTCTCACTGTGGAAAATACTGTTACGTAAACAACCTCATTTGTTTAAATACAGTAGAGATGCCAAACTATTGTGTGCTTGGGGGGCTGTAAAAGTTCAAAACCAATCTCCTTCAATTTATCTTCAATATCTCAGTCAAACACTTCTCAGTTGTAAATGTTTCAGAATTCCCTCTCTTGGGCCCCTACTATCTGTAGCATAGGCTGCACAGCTCAGTAACTAAGTGGGTCACACATCTTCTGGGTCAGGTTATCTACGCCAAATATAGCTCTCAGTTCATTCATAAACTACAAGCATGGGTGGAGCTACATGAATTATGTAGATGAGCTTGTCCCTGATTGGTCGGACGCTTGAGGCAGTATGAATGAGTGATCAGCCACTTGGCCTTGTGTAGATTTCATTCATAAAATATACAGCTGGTTCAATTTGGAGGGAACTGTTTTTCCCAGGGTTATACCGTGGTGAAACTTTCATAGAACTTGGAAAAAAAAAGTTTTGTCAAAGTATAGTAGGGGGTAATATGTGCAGGAGTAGAAAGAATCATTAAGTTGTTAAGGAGATAAGTCTTGGAGACAGTAAAAGTGAAGTAGTGTGAGGAAACAGTTGATGTTAACATTGAGGGGATGTGAACAGTGATTTTGAGAAGAGGTGTTCATATGAACAGTCAAGTGAAGGGTAATTATGGATAAATCTGACTGACTTAGTTGCTATTTAAGAAGAAGCAGGTCTCACAATAGAAGTATTTTAAAGTGGATTTACTCTTCTTTTTGCATTGCTGAAATAAGTTTGTAGTGTGTAAAGAGACTCAGGAATGAATGAATGCAAAAATCTTGAAGTTGGGAATTGAAACTTTTTTCAAGTATAAATCATCACCATTGCAAATTGACAGCATTGTATGAAGTCATTAAAAAGCAAAGCAGTCTTAGAGAAACATTAAGTTATAGTGACGTCTTATTTCAAGTCGGTGATCTACAGCATCTCTGCAGAAGAAGTTAAAAGGAGAGAGAATGAGAGTGCTAGGTACACAGCAGTAAATTGGAATGAGGTGGATGATTTATCAGGAGTAACCGAGGTGACAGTATAGAGATACTGTTACAGCATAAATGTCAACAGGAGCTTTCTGTACAGCCTAGCAGCGTAGTTTGTCAAGTGTAACTCAGCCTGGACTAGCCTCGGCCATTGCAGCACAGAGATAGCTGGCGAAGGATCCAACACTGCTCACAGACAGTTTGTGGCAGATTTGAATGATAGACCAACTCTGGCAGTTGTAGTGTGGGTGTGGAAATTCTATCTGGCAGAAGGCCTGCTGGTCTGAAGTTTTCCTGGACGTGACACTGGGTACGGACATGAGTGCACATGCAAAGGTTTACCCACCAGCTGGAATAGATTAAAAAGATAATAAAATATACTTTAAAAAGAACTCCTCAAGCAGAGATCACTTTTCACTCCTGTGAATAGTTGGGCATACATGTGTTAAATATTTATCTTTGATTTTGCTGAAAGATATTTTTTTTTCTTTAAACTTTGAGCATCTATATTGTGTTGGTTATTATACAATTTGGTTAAATGATCTTTGCATCATTTTGGACTAAAGATTAAAAGCTATTTGTCAATATTTG
Source organism: Solen grandis (assembly GCA_021229015.1). NCBI lineage: Eukaryota > Metazoa > Mollusca > Bivalvia > Adapedonta > Solenidae > Solen > Solen grandis. The sequence goes on along the minus strand of CM037793.1, from coordinate 11,563,359 downwards.
AGTTTTGGTCTTAACGGAACTTGAAACACCAAACATAACAGGACTTCAAGGAAAGCCATTGTGTATGAAGCAAAAACAAAAAAAGAAAAAAAACACCTAATATCTACTTAAACAGTAATTGTGGTGAAAGCTGAATTAGTTTCAAGTACCATCTGACCAATGGGCTGAGTGTATAGATATTACCATGGAAACGGTGTATGGCTTATGCAAATAAATGAAAGCACTTAAAACTTATGACAGCTTTTGATTGGATGCTGTCCTGAATGTGAGACGTCCAAAATTTAATCGGTGATTATAGACCTGGAACAAGAACAAGAGGGGACTTTAGACAAGTGGATGACAACATTGATGATTATCTTTGACTTATTGATTAAAAATATCAGTTTCGGTTCAGGATATAGCACCAGGAAGTTTTTGTGAATTTCTTTTTCTGTATTGATTTTGGTTCATTAGAACTTAAAGAGGATGAGGACTGAATATTGTATCATAGTTCTTTACACAGAGGACCATACACTGTTAGTTTGAATTGTTTTATACTTATATTAAAATAAAGAGCATTTCTTATCATGGAATCAAGGACTCAGAAAAATGGAAATGCCAACTGACGTTTGAGAGTTCTGATTATTGAAGTCACAGTTTGTTGATGCTGGTTTTGGAGTTCTGTCATTATATTCTGATATTATCTATACATTCCATCATAAACAATGATTGACATGATTGCACCGACTCCAGTTAATCTGAAAACTCCACCCACCTCCCTTCGAGGCCCAGGGATGCTGCATCGGGCTTCTTGGCACACGCATGGTCGGTTCAAACCCCAGCCCATCAATACGAAGCGGTGTAACCTTCTAGGTGAGTTCTAGACCATTGTCAGATTCATCTGCATCTCAGTCTTATGCTACTGAGCATTTTTATTATAAACCTCAGGATATTAGATTGTTATAATTGTAAATTGAAAAATTGTTAAAAATGTTATTAATAAACATTAAATCAAAATGAATGTTCCAAACAGAAAAGATTAATGGTGCTTTTGAATTATGATTCAGGTTTTAGTAAACTAAAAAAAAAAAAATTATGAGTGAGTTATTTCTAAAACAACATCAGTTCTGTTTATATCAATTTGCAAGATTTTCAGTTCTTGTTAAGTTCCTACATATCGTTTTGTTTCTTGAATTTTATTATATCCTTCCGGCTATGGGATTTCATGTATAGACTGCTCAACTTAATTAGTTTTTAATATTCAGCGAGTCAACAAAACTTGAAAGGATCAACCAACTTGCTTGTTACAAAAATGGAATAGATTATTGAATTTTAAATTAAGTCATCTTGAGATTTTAGTGTCAGTTTTACTTTGATTACCTGTGTGTGTTGGTTAAAATGTTTCGTAGGTATATATCTAAACCTAGATGCTTTGAGAATTTTGGCCGTGTAGAGCAATTTTAAGTCTCGTTTATCTTTTGTTAAATGATGCATGGAGGTGAAATTAGATATATAAAACATATGGTTTTGATTCATTCAAAATTTTTTTAGTGACGATTGTTTGATTTTTTTATTATTTTTTTGGATGCAGATTTTTTTTTTCAACTATATTAAATCTCATGCTATAAATCACCCACAGTCGGGAGATTTTAATAATTATTAAATAGAATTGTTACATCTGATTTTAATTTGGCGGAACATCTTTGCATCGTTATCGCATTTATAGTCCAACCCCCTTCTCCACAGACGTACATGGGGCTTGGAAAGATCCTGACATGTTGCATCAATATGTGGGAGTTTCTGAAAATCCTCACCAGATTGTTATCAATGCTTTCACATGCTTTAAATCTTTATTTCTTGTCAGATTATGTTTTGGATTATAGATGATACTGACTTTCAGTAAATACCGCAGTTTTATAAAAATATAGTTGATCATAAATCAAGCCTGAATCAGTGCCATATATACACTTGGGTAAAAATATGTTCAAATATAACTTAAACAGAGTTCTAATGCACATTTTGAAAGGTTTTTCCCAAGCATTACGATTTTATGCAGATTTGTAAAAGATATGAATTTTTTTTAGAAAAATACTGCTTGAGATATAATTTATAGACTTACCATTACGAAATCCCATATTGTTGAGCAATATACTAATCATTCCAGAAAACATTAGAGTTAGTCTTAATTCTCATCTCAACACTTCTGCTGAGTATTGAACAGTATAAAACTTGATCAGCATGCAAGTAACTCATAGAAACTGATCATTACCGTCAAATAAGAAATACTTTGAAATAACACCAAATATTTGTACTAATTGCCTGTGATGTAACGCTGTACTTCGTGGTTATTCATGTACAAATCTATTATTTAATGAATATTTAAAGTTACTGAACTTTAAATGGTATGTTGTAATAATGAAATTTTCTGTGGCTGACACAGACTATAAAATCTGAGCTACAATATTGTAAGATAAAACAGAGGAGACCCTGATCAGACTGAGCTTTCCAGATGGTGTCTGATATGTATCTGCTCTGTAAATTTGCCAATGCATCGTAAAATTAAAAAATTGTCAGTGCAAAATGTACAATTTATAAACTCACAGTTTATGACAGGGGCACATTAAAATTGGTATCACCTACTTCACATCCATCATTAATGCAATATTCAGTTATTTGCATTTTTACACTGATGTTGATATTTCATTCTAAGTTCTATGTAATATGACAGTAATTAGAGTACCACTGCTAGCACAGTTTTTAAAAGAAACTTCAGAAATATGATATTAAAGCACTGTCTAGAGCACAGGCACTTTTGAGCTCATGGATTTCCACCCGTGATTATAACGATGAAAAATAGGTTTATGTCATGGTGTCCCCAGATTTTCACACAAAGTATGGTCTGTTATATAAAGCTAGCTCATAAACATGCATCATAATAGTATCATACAGAGTTATACTGCACACATAATAACAGGTCATATTTCTTTAAGATTTATTGAAGTTATTGTAAGAGATAAGCTTGAAAAATTCAGATTTTTACAGTGTGAAATTACTGTTCTCTTCCAGTTTGTTTAAAAATTTGATATGGGTGAATAAGACAGCATTTGTTAACTATAGGAGTTTTCAAGAATTAATTTAAGAGAAAAGAGAGTTCACTTCTGTTAAGCTCAGAAATGGAAGCATGGTATGGGGTGCTGATACATTGTGGTATCATGGTGCTGAAACTGCTATAACCAGTCAAAACCATTGCTCAACAAAGTAAAAATCACGGATTGACATTGGTATTATAGACCTTACATTTCTAGCCAGGATATGATTGACTATGGTCTTAAATCACACAATATTACCATGGTCAAAACCATTGCTAAACAAAGTAAAAATCCTGGATTGACCTTGGTAATAGACATTACATTTTTAGCTAGGATATGATTGACTATGGTCTTAAATCACACAATATTACCATGGTCAAAACCATTGCTAAACAAAGTAAAATTCCTGAATTGACCTTGGTAATAGACCTTACATTTTTAGCTAGGATATGATTGACTATGGTCTTAAATCACACAGTATAACCATAGTCAAAATCATGCTAAACAAAGTAAAATTCCTGGATTGACCTTGGTAATAGACCTTACATTTCTAGCCAGGATATGATTGACTATGGTCTTAAATCACACAATATTACCATGGTCAAAATCATTGCTAAACAAAGTAAAATCCTGGATTGACCTTGGTAATAGACCTTACATTTCTAGCCAGGGTATGGTTGACTATGGTCTTAAAATCTCATCATTTCATAGATAATCATTTATATATAAATATTACCATTGTCAAAAGCATTCAGTTGCCATTATTTGATATTTTCAATAGTTAAAACTATTCTTTAATATCTTAAATAAGCTAAAGCCATTGTTTAATATCTAAATAGTTAAAAGCCTTCCATTTCTTTAGTTTCAAATGTATAGAAGTAATCTAATATGATTATGAAATTAATTTAACATTTTCCCTATATCATAATTTCTGTGTAGTCTCTTAAAAACAGATCTTAAATTCTACATTCGAATTTTGTATTTTAAAGCAGTCAAATATTAAAGACTTTAGATTAAAAAGTCAGCAAAACTGTATTTTTGTTCATACTCTTGCATAACGTAAGTGTGCCAGCATGAAAAGTGTTTTATTTGATTGCACATCATTTCATTTTAACTTTTAATGGCAAACTTAACTGTACATAGTTTATGTATAACGTTCTCATATAAAAGCAAAAATTGGAAAGACTTGTAATTTCTTTAAGAAAAATAAATGGAATTGGATTATAGTCTACAATTGCTTATAATATTATCATTTTGTTTGTAAAGTCAGTGAAATAAATAAGCCAAGTTTAATTCTTGTTCAAAGCAAAGCAATCAGACATGATAAACTGTGTTATTTTAAGCCTTTTGATCGGACTAGACAAAACGTGGTCAGTACGCATGGTTGGACATAATTATCCACGGTAAGACCACTCATTTTTATTTTGATTGTATCACTGTGAGAAATGGGAAATGCATGTCTTTGTTTATCGTAGTTAACCATTAACAACTATGATTGACCATGATTATCCATGGTCAATAACAATCCTGAATTGATTGACTATGATCTGTCTACTAGTCACATTTCATATTGGTGATAAATAGCCTACAATTGTTTAAAATGTGTGAAATTAATGTTTTAAATTAATTTACTTGAAGGGAAAAAAATACCAGAAGACATCTGTAACCAGGCAAGAGTGTAAAAGTGATTAATTATCATATACTGTATCAATTTTTTTCAATTACAGCAGCTTGCTGGTTTATCTAACAGTCAAAAACACAGAGATTACAATATCATTATATTTCATTTTTGCTTTTCCTCAAAATTTGAACACCTGCTTTATGGCCCTCATCGCTGATATCATTTCATAAATGTCATAATCAAATTCTCATAGTGCAACACCCTAATAAAATGCATATTTCATGAAAATGGTAACAGTTGTTCAGACCCCCTCCCCTTGACTTAATGCATGTCATATGTTTAAAGATCAGTATCTCCACAACTGTACTTCTTTTTTTTTTTAAACTAGCAGAATAGATACGGCCCCCGTCACTAAATAGTGAGTTATCAGAACTTTTTTTTATTTTATTTATTATACCTGGTAACTCTTTATTAGCATATGTTTATTATAATGTTTATTTATCTATCACCTGCAATGTAAATTGAGAGTATAAGAAAGTAGAATTGGTTTTATACCCATATAAAAATGAATGGGGCATTTTTTAAATGGATGAATCTTTGTGTTGCAAGTGGTTTTATTTTGTACCCTACTGTTACATAATAGTTCTTCAAATATTAAATGCTTAAATTTTACCTATAGGACTTTGTGACATTTATCTTTAATAATTTCTTATTTGTATGATTTATTGTATAATGATAAAGACATGAATATAATTGTCTGGAAAGTAATTTGTCCAAAAAAGGAAAAAAAAATACCTTACTAATTTGCCAACTTTCTATGCCATGATTTTTCATCAGTTATACATTTGAGACTGGTTAGGTTGAGTTAATGACATATAAAAATGGCACAGAATTTATTTTTCCAGTATTGAATTAGATTAATTTTATGAGGTGAAAATGATATGATATAACCATTAATGCAAGCCATGTGTGTGAAATGAGTAAGATAAATCTCCGCTGAAGATTTTTTTAAATAGATTTTTGTGGATAGTTTAACGGTGGATTTGATGAAAATCAGGAAAATCATTATCAGTTACGATGGAAGGTTTTAAGCAAGCAATGGTTACTACAAAACTCGTCGATATATTATTATATTAACTTGGCAGCCATTTAAGTTTTGATGTCATTTGTCTAAATTGTTTTGTTCTTATATGATTTATTTAGATTACATGAAATTAGATGTAGAAAAAATATATTCTATTACAGTAAATTATTGTTTTTTCGTCAACGTGCTCACCAAAATATTGCTTTTATAACCGTTAACGTCTTTTAGCTCAAGTTGGTCAAATATAATATCCGCTGAATCGTCACATCGGTTTTATTTCTTATAAAGCGTCAAGACACATTCTTAAACAAAGGCCAATCCCATTTATATGAAATTCACCACAAAAACAAGTGTGCGTGTTTGACATACAAGTGCCTCAAATAAATATATATTTATGCAACTGCCTTTTAAAAAAAGGCATGTTACAAGCCCTAACTTCCTGTCCTGCGAGGCATTGTGGGTAAAAGTCAGTGTTTGACACCATTAGCAGGTCAGGTCATCGCAAGGTGACCCTTTGTGAACTGTAGTCGTAGAAACGGATATGGACTCTTTTGGAAGTCACTAATTAGTGCCAAAGGGTGTGCTGCAGCTTTGTAATTAAATATGCTTATTTTGTAATGAATGAAGTATGATGTGAAAGTAGTCCGTGGTTCCCATGAAAAATGTTATATAAAGATGAATGAAATTGGCTGTTTACATAAATAACTCCTGTTTACTACTCCTCCTTGGCTATCAACATGCAACCATCCGGACCCATTAATATTTTGCTTTTATAATTTTACATTGATTATAAATGTGAACTATATATTAAGAAATTTAATATACCTGAAGTACAATGTACAATTAAAGAGTCAAATTTTTTGTGCATCTTTGAGTCATTAGAATTTAAATAACTTTAATTGGACCTAAATTATATTTCTTTTTCATTTGAGTGAAAAACAGTTCTTTATTAATCAAGTATTTTTCTTTTTATTGGCAATTAAAACAAATTATTACATGTATAATAAAAAAATATGTTATTTCATAATAGCTAGATAATTCTATACTCTGAATACCGTTACACATAATTATATATCTATACAATATTATATATGCTTTTTCTTTCTATTCAAAAAAATGAATTTTCATGGAAAGAAAATGATACAAGAAGTGCTCTTGTATGTGTTATTTTCAGACAAATTCAGCGTGGAGTTTTTATCATTTCTAAACTATAATCACCACTTATGTTAAAACTATGTTTAAAAGTATACAAATATTAACACATTGTCAAGTCAGCAATTTTGACTTGGGAGTTGACATTATTATCTCATCGAGAGAAATGTGAAACTTTTCGTTTTGCCCTAAATTCATACAATGTCAGTGTTTCCCTTTAACCAGGCATTTCACCTCTGTAGCTAAATTCTTCTGCTTGAATAATGTACAGTTTCATTTTCATACTATTTAAATTGGCATTAAAAGAAATAATTAGGACTGTTATTAAACACGGCAGAGTCATTCTGGATCTGATGTCATCCCAGTTACCGCAGTGATATAGGGTTGTCAATTGGTACAGACTGGTGATGCCTTAACAATCTGCGCTTGATTCACAGCAATAAATTATAAACCATGTTCATCTGAAACCCATGACCGCGGGACATAGGGACAGATGGTGAGAGGGTTGGGTCAGGAGGATAATTTTCTCAAAAAAAGTCATAATATGTTTTTACATTATCATTTAACTTGAGCCATGCCAATGGGATATCATCATGCAACTACTAGGTGTTATGATGCTTTGTGGCTCATAGGTGTCTTATTCATCAATCAATCTGAATGAATAGGGTTGATATTAATTATTGTTGATTTGTGTTAACCTTGAAGAATATACCTTCAAAACATCGTAATCTGGATAATGTGAAATGTGTCCATTTTCACACTTCAAAAAATCTCAGTATAATATATTTTCCCTATTTGAAATTGTTTTCACTGTAATGTACTATGATATATGATATGTTTTTCAAAGTAGGCAGAAATTCAAATGTCATTTGAGAGAGTTATATATATATGTAATATGTGATACAACATTAAAACGAATTGTATATGAAAAGAAGAAGAACCATTGAAAAACTTACACCACGTTTTGATGTTATGGGGTTGGACTAGATTACGTCCTAGTAATTCATTGAACAGTTGTCCTTAGTTATCTGATGGGCAATAAGGAGGAGACGAAATTGTTCTCTTGAACTACAATTATGTGCGAATATCTGGTATTTTCACTCTTTGGTTATTAGCAAAGATGTGCGGCAGCTAATTTGGTTTTGAGTTTTGTACCTATGTACATTTACAAGTCGGCTCATTAAACTTCAAACCCCTCTCGTTCCAAACAGCTGACTGGGTAACACTTCATAACTTATGAACACTCTTACTTGTCAGTGGTTTTGAAGATCTTTGCCCCTCTCTTCCAGTGTTTTATCTGTCGGAAAGCATCATTTCAAACAGAATAAATCAGTTCCGATCACAGGATAACGTCAAACGTACTCAACATCTTGTGAGGACTGACCCTCCAATTCTAAGAGAAAGCCTTTGATTTCATCTCGACCATCCCCAAACATTGCCAAAATGTCTATTGGGTGCTTTTGCTTCCACATGACTGAATACTAGAGCTGGCCACCTATAAAATCTGATGGCAAAAGGATTTGAGGTAAGAGAAAAAGGAACTAAAGTATAATTGAAAGAATTAAACTCGATAATATTATAAAGAGCCCGTTAAACTAGGGTAATACCAGCAAATTATTTTGAAGAATCTATTTCTCACATGAATATCAAAACTGTGAAAGAAATGTTAGCACTGGCTTTTCAACCAACAGTCTAACCCCGCGCTCAATGAATTTTACAAGGGAATTTCTGTCATTGTAGAGTATGGTTGTGTGAACAACGTACCAACACGTGCTGAGTCACAATGACAACTGGCCTAAATAGCCGGCCTGAAGTTACTGTTATCTTCCTAACCTTTATCCTAGTAATGGAACTAATTTAGAGTTCTGACTGATAACAAAGGGCTTCTATTCTGTGCTTTCATGTTTTGTCATTTTCAGAGATCTCGAGAAGGGAGTTTAAAAAAGATGTCTCCCTATATTTTAGCTGCATATGTTGATCATGTCTCCACAAAGAGTTTTTAAATTTTTTTTATTGATGCTGAAATACACATCACATTCACTGTTTCATAGTAACATCAGAAAATATTATCTGTACATTTTCATGATGACTAAAACTACACTACAGTTAATTGAAAAATTATTCAAAATTTGTTTGAAAGCCTCTCACTATATATATTTGTAACATTCTATGAATGGTTTCTGGTTGTTTCCTCTCTCTAACTAGACATTTGGGCACCAGCACTTTTTGACCGTAGCCCAGCTTATCCTCCCACGCCCACCTCAGAAGCCAGAAACCAGCCAGTCTCCTACTGTATAAAGCTGTTTGTTGAACATTTACTCCTTGGACCCAGTAAACTACATGTTTTTTAATGTATGAGAATAATACACAAACAATTGAAGCTTCATAGGGATCAGTTTTGTCCCATTCGCTCAGTCCATGGAACAATGATGCTTTATCTTATATTTTATTGAGTCATTGTGCAGGTTGGGCATCAATCTCATTTAGTGATATATAGCTGAGACAACTAATTGTTCTGTAATACATAATGTACCTGGTTATAAAATTATTTTGTAAATAAAGGAAAAAGATTGCATAAGAAAATAAGGTTATTGTAATATCAAAGAATTGAATTGGCAGTAATGATGGGTAAATTGGATAGAGAAACACAAATATTCTTTTATTTCTTGTGGTAAAAAACCAACAACCATGATATTTTGTTCTGGTCAGAGGAAGTTCTGTAGCATTCAACACAAATAATCTCTTTTAACAGTTTATTTTGCTTTTAGTTCATCAAAGGAAAATAGTTCCTTCTGCTTTCCCCCTGATATCAAAGACTCCACGGAACAGCTAATTGGCTGTTGGTTTGGCAAGTTTGTCTGAAATAGTGGCTTACTCAACCATTATGAGCCTCAGTTAAGTTCCTCCCGTACCCTCAGTCTTCTTATATGAAACAGCCCATAGTCCTAATTGGTTCGTTACTAAGTAGATAAACGTACATTGTACTCAAACCAGTGGCACAAGCAGTATCCCTGCAACGATCACTGATCTGCAGACAGCTAGATCAGTTAAATGCTTTTTTGTGATAAAAATCAACCACTGAATGAAGGGAATCGGAAAACAAGCAGTCTGCCTATGACTCAGCCTTACAGCAGCAGTAGTCCTAAGTTGTTGCTGTCAGCGATAGATGCAGTAAAAAATTACATTTTCTATGGTTTGAAAGCCTCTCATAGGCCGAGCATATATTAATATCTGATAATCAATTAATATGTTCGCATTATTTTTTCTCAGTTTTAAATTAAATAAATGTTACTGAAAGAAAATTCCATTGAAACCAGACTGTTTTGGAATAAGAATGCAATTGTTATTAATATATGCGACTTTCATTGCATGGTAGAGTTTTCTAGGTGGATTGTTGGCATCATGGGTACAATAGCAATCTAAATTTGACTCCTAAGTTACCCTATTTGAACTGGTCTAATACTAGGTCAGCATCTGAATAAATAAGTCTATATTTCCCATCATCATCTCCATTTAACTTTATTTGCTTTTTTCCCTATCATAATTAATAGAGTAATAAATAAAAACTTTGCTTATCTCTTGAATGGGTAATAGGATCGGATTAGAGTCATTTGCAGTGTAAGATTATGTTTAATAATTCATGAGTTTTGGAGGAGAGATAGGGGACAGTGGTTCATTGCCATGACGACCTTTACCAGTATCTGAGTAAAATTGTCAGGGAGGTGGATGTGTTTTCAGCTGTTATCTGTGGAAGATTTACTGGGGACACTTAATTATTAGACAAAATTATGTTGTTATTTGGAGAGATGAACTTTTGGGTAGAGATTTTTTAGTGACAGATTTTTTAGACAGATTATGTTGTTATTTAAAGTATTTCTATTGTTTATATACGCTCTGAATATGTTAATAGTATTCATAAAAGTATTTCAATAAAATTTTATGTGAAATTGTTAATATAAGTAAGACATGGTTATAAATGAGATTACAAAGATAATTTTTAATATATCTGTTTAAAATAATCCTGGATGAAATTTACATTAATTTTTGTAAATATTCATAATCTTTTGAAATTATGAAAGATTAAAGCCCAGTACTGTCATGGTTGACATTTCGAGTAATGAAACTTCTTTTTCTTTTTTTTTACATACTACTGGATACTTGTCTACTTATACAAAGTGAACTCACATAGTTACTACCCATAGGTCTCTGCATGTTTGTAGAACTTATGACTCTATAGTGAGATATTGCTCTGGGTGTGGCAGGAGCTTGGTCTGTTGAAAGTCTGTGTAAGCCAGAGGCTCGATCTGTATATACTAACACATCATCAGTCTGGTATTATGTTTATCCAGCTTGCAGGCATACCAGTCCAGGGTTCAAACATCCTTGACCCTTTGATACTCTCACTGATTGATCTCCTTTGTTACAGTTGAAGACAAAAAGTGGGTGGGGGTGGGCATCTTAGTCATTTTTTATGCCAGCATGTTGCAAGCTGCAGACATTTTCCAGAATTACAGATTTCCATCAACCCAAAATTTACAATAACTGACCGAATTACAAGATAGAAAATAATCATGTGCATGAAAAACTGGTCTAAAATGACAACAGAAAAAAAAAGCAAATGTAAAGAAGAAAGGAAATCGAAATATTTGCACTTTTCTATTCAAGCTTTAAATGTTCCAGACGGTCAATAGGTGTTTGTGTCTGGAATTGACACATAACTTTGCTTAGCATGTTTATATTTTCTGGTGTCAGTATAACACAAGAACATCCAGTGAATTTTAATTTGACTACTTGGCACTAATTGGGAGTAAAGTTCTTTTGGACATAATTACATGTAATCTTCTTTAACTGGGTGATACATCTTGCAACACCTTTTTGGCTCTTAAATATAAATATAAATTTCTGCTGTGGTTGGGAACTTTTCCTGCCAGCGAGGTAGCCAAGTACTGGTAATTTAAAGGAGATTTTTAGGCCGTAAAATAGTGGTGGGTAAAGCCGCAAGGTATGTTTGGATTACTCTGATGTTATTATACATGGTCTGCCTGGTAGAGATTTTATAAGGGAGATAACTATAAGGGAGATCTCATTTTAAATGCATGTATCTAGTGAGAAATGTTTCTACAGACACAGAAGCATGCATGGAAATAAGTGGAAAAAAGGGGGGCATCAAAAACATTATAATTCCCGTTATGTAGTTTTATTGAAATAAGTGGAAAAAAGGGGGGCATCAAAAACATTATAATTCCCGTTATGTAGTTTTATTGAGGTTCGTTTGTACATAGTGGTTCTGTGTGTTCATGGTGCTACATAGATGCAATATTGAGAAAGATTCTTATTTTTTAAAGGTTTTTAACTCGAGAGTTTCAAGTTTGGGTTCAATAAATTACTGGTCCATTTCATGAAGATTACCGCAGAACAAAAAAATCAAATTTAACTGAAGTATGCAGGTCAGATAGGTGCAAGTTTAACATTTCCATGATTCAGTTAAACCTGAACAAGAGACCCCCTGTATTAGAGCACAGCAGCAAACCTGTTTTAAGCATCAACTGTTAGGATTTCAGAAATCACATCTTGTTATATACTTGACCTCTGTTTAACAACCATAGGCCAATCAGCAATTTTCTCTTGCATCCTTAAGCAGCTTTTTGACTGGTTTTCATTACCACATAAAGTGATTTTTTAGGGCATTGTGCCCGCTCATCACAGGAGCAATGTAAAATTCTCAAAAGCTGTCTTATTTTAAAAATATTAAGAATATTTGTTTGAAATGTTTTAAACTTAAATTCATTTTTTTTCTCGGCATTCTGCGCGAAATGAGTCATGATTGCTGTCCCATGATGCTTGGCTGCAGTCTTCATCGATGACTGGGAAGTCTCCTTAGCTGTCACCATTGCTTAGGTTTTGCACTCATTTCTTTCTGTTCACTTACCTGTCATACCATGGCGCATGTGATGCGACGAAGAAGAACAGCAGACGTGAATGCATGGTGTCACTCTTGTTTCAAGACAAAGACCCGATAAGACTTCCTTGTTTTCTGAACGATCTCTGTGACAAATGATTGATCATTTAATTAATCAATTAAACCGTCATAATTTTGCAGCGACCTGTGCGGCCATGTTTTGTATTCTGTGCAACAATGTAGTCTTTGATTTGGAGTCAATGTCAAAATCCTTGTCAAGTCCTGGCTGTAGAGTCGACCTGGCAGTCATGATGGGCCGTAAAAATTCTCTTTGTTTTTATTCATTTGATTTTTCAATTTACAAAAAAAAGAGAAGAAAATATACCTGTCGACCGGTGGTGGAGTGTTTGTTTTTTGGGTGATGGTGCGGACCTCACACCTTCATTTGTTGATTGACAACAGGTTAATGTACAGGTAAAGGTTTGTGGGGTCTCACAGGTTCAGGCAGCAATCTATGGCTACTTGAACCACTGACCCGTGGTCTTGTGTAGTCATTTTTGGGTGGCTTTCTAACATTATTTGAGGATACTTACACTTTTGTTTCTTGATGTGTGTCTATATTACTACTACATTGATCGGCAAGGTGATCAATTGTTTAAAAAAAAATACTGTGCAAAATATTTGTTGAAAATTAATTAATAATTATTAATGCATTATTTATAGCAAGCTTGATTTGATGAATTTAAGAACAGTTTCTTTAAAGATTGTGTAATTTTAATGACAAAAAGTAATATTTGAAAATAAAAAAAATGCTCCCATTTAAGATTTATTTAATGCCATCATAAATAGGAGCAAATAAGAAAAGAATGACAGTCTCTAAAACTGTTGTAAAACATTTGACACAAAAGGTTGCATCATCTGGTGATGAACAGACTTTAATACATACGCACCTGAGAACTAAGGTAAAATAAAACAACTCTTATTACTGCCTCTAGTGTTGATGACATTTGAAACAATTTTTGTGTCACATTTCATTTCAAGTCCTAGGTGGGCTGAACCAACATAAAACAATTATCGACACATTGTTGCTTATATATAGGGTTCATCTCAACAATGGTTCTGCATTTTTTTGCTCTAAAGTTTTTGAATATTGCAATAAAAATCTAAAGCTGATTTACAAAAACTGATATTTTTGACAGTGGATCTCCTGTGTTTTCAGTACTTTGCTCAGAAGAAAATTTGAGGTCAAGAGAAGAGAACAATACAGAGTCCAAATTTTTATTTTTTTTTTTTTTTTTTTTTTTTTTTCCAAATATGGTTTTTACAATAGATGCTTAGCCACAAAGACTTACTCATTTGAAATTGAAAAACCAAAATGAAGAAAAGGTCTAATTTTGTATAGATTTAATAATTTATTGTTGCTTTCTTTGCGTTGAGTAAAAAAGGATAATAAGGAAGAAAAAAGTTAATTTCAGTTTATGTTGTATGCAATGAATAAGAAAAGTGACATGACAAATTATTTTCTGGCTTAATATAGAAGCCTCAGTTATTTCTAGCTTGTATAATTAAATTAAAATATTTAATCACAATGGCAACAATTGTACATATTTTCCTGTATGTATTAGTCAAGGCAGAAAAAAGCTGTTTCAAATGATCTTAGAAAGCTGTTAAAAAAAAAAAAGAAGCTCTTTTATTGCTTGATATACAGTTTCTATTGCTGTAATTGACGTCAAGCTGAAATAAGTATCTGATCTAAATTAGACTGCATTTAGAGTTTTGTTATGTGGTAAGTGATGCTCGAGACATGAGAGATAAACTACAGAAACATGTATACATGTGGAGATTTGTCATGATGACATGACGCAGGATTTATTAGCGTATCCAGATCAGAGGAACGATGCTCACATAATGTCATGTTCGTTTGTAAATTACAAGGTGACATGGCGTAACCTGCCCTATAGATTTCAATAGTTGGCTAATTGTTTGATTTATATGGCAATGTATATATACATATCAGCAAGAAGGTAACTTAGACTGGTATAAGTTGTAGCCATTTGTGACAGATAGACTTTCTTCAGCTGTGTATTGGTTTCTGTTGATGGGGTGTTCTTTACCAGTATATTATATATAGCATATAAAACAAGAAAGAAAAAAAAAAGATATTTCTGAATTAATTGTTCAGTGATTATTTGATTAATAATTGGTTGAAAGAAAAGTAATGATTGTTCCACTTTGATGTATACTTTCAGCCTATAAAGAACACAATGATCTATAGAGATGATAATGACCAAACAATGGTGATAATTAGCTGAGTTCTAATTGTGGTGAAATAGATATTATGATTATTACAATGATAAGAACTGACAACTGTGTGTTGATACGCTTTAAAGAGTTTTTGTTTTCTAAAAAGCCGTATCTTCTAGAAGCAATTATACCTTTGAAATATAATGTATATATTCATGCATTTTTAAACTGATATTTTATATGCGATGTTAACCTAGCATATCCATGATGAGAACCAAAAAAAGGTCTAAATTTCAGTAAGAAGAGGTGAATTATTTGGGTTCATTAAACACAACTTAGTCAATATTTTTTTTTTTTTGGAAAATAAATTTTTTATGGATAATAAGTAACCTACATTTTACTAATTAGGCCTGTACATTAAAAGGGTAGTTAAATTAATCATTTTGAGTATCAGAAACATACATTCTACTTTTTTTTTTAAAATTTTGTTGTTGTTTTAAACAAACACAAAACCACACTCTAGATGGAGAAATTTATAAAGAAAGGTTCTGTCAACCATTAAATCATGGCTGTATATGAAGGGTGTTAGTGCAAGCTGGTTTACAGACCATTATGAAAAGTTTTAGTGGTCATTTCTCCTAGCCAGGACTTATCTGGATGATCTGTGAAAGACATCAAGACTTTGTGGCATTTCTGAGTGGGTTTAGTAGTTAATTTCTCTGAAGCAATTACCATTAAGTAAGAAACATAAACTGTCAGACCCCAAACCTTTTTCCCCACATGAATAAAAAAACATAAAACTTGAATCCTAGAAGAGTTCCCACCATATTTTTATGTTCCTCCCAAGTGGCAGGAGAGATCTTCACCAGGTGGCGGAGATGATTAGCGTTAAAACCAACACCCTCTCTTGGCTTTTTTCACAATTGTCAAACGGCAGTGTTCAAGTGTCACTTGCTGGTTACTTCATCAGCAATCAACAGAATCTGTCTAAATACAGGCTAATGCTCTGGGCACACAGGAGATGCTAGCTGACCCAAGGGGAGACAGACTAATCCCCTCTATCCCCTTTCTCAACAGATACCAATTGTCATCTTCATGAAAGTGAAAGGTCCGCATTGACAAAATATTGTCATTTGCTTAATGACTTACGAGTCCAAAGAGTCTGTGTGTAGATCCTAATTTTGATGTAACTATAGAAATGGTATATGGAGGCTCAGATGGTCAAATGTAAGGTTATACAATGTTTAATAAGGTCAAGAAGTTCATAATAGGGATGGAGTGATTAAAGTAGAAAGAAAAAGATAAATAAACATTAAGATAAGTGGGCTTTGGGGTATTAAAAGTGGGCATTAAGAGTCCATCTGTAAGGAGAGAGGGTTTAAGAGAAAGCTTGCCTTGTGTTGGGGATGAGAGATAAGAAAAGGGGCTGATATGGGCTCAATGGATTGATTTTTAAGATCTGTAGGAGATAAAAGGGGCCATTAGACATTCACTCTTAACAAGTTTGCCAGTCTGAGATATTTGATATACTTAATGGGGAAAGTTATAGGTCAGGATTAGATATATTATACTACTGTACATGTATTTCCTTTCTGTTTTGATTTTTCTTCAATTGAAAAATAAAGTAATGTTATAATTATAGAATTACAATCATTGTATAAAGTGAAAAAAGTATCTGTTAGGTCAAGGGCTTACATGGAATATAAAAACTTTTACTAAGTGATAATTGAAACCAAATTGATATAAAAAAAAATAATTAGATAAGTTACAAATGAAAGTGTTAATTGCTGACTCTTTACAATTACGTGAACAGAAGATTTTGCAAATGAAAATCATAAATTAATGGGGAAAAATATTCCATTTGATTTCAGCAAATAATGTAACTAATGATGATGAAAAGTAATGATTTGAAATAAACAAGCCTTTGTCCATACTGTTATGTAAACTTATTAAATAAGTAAAAACAAAAGCAATAAATACCAACAAGTGTCAGTTACATCTTTCAGTTTTAATTGAGGCAGAGATTCATCAAAATATTGCAACTTGAATAATTCATATTAAAATGTGTAGGTAATTTAATGTAATATGATGATCAGAGTATATATTTGAGTAGTTCATGGTTATTAATTGGGTACCGTTAGATTACTGAACCATTTAAAGGAAAAACTAAATGTGATAAAATTTTACCATATAATACATGTATAGTAATATAATTATGTAAAATCCCATATAAAATAACAAAAAATAGCTTATCCCATGTTGAGAAACTATAACTAATACTTAATCTGTAATGAAATGGATTATTTTCTATTATTGCACTTTTTCATACTTTCTGTACTTGTATTATGAAAGTGAAATATTGAGAAAGAAGTATATCTATTCTTTTTTAAAGTCAATAAGGAGTTTTCACAAGTACTTAAAACTAGACACAAACAGGGCTGTAATGGTCACTGGTAGGTGTGGTAATACCATTAGGTGGGGTGTTAATCACCTGTAATTGTAATATACATACCTGGATTAATTGGTGATGATTGACAGGGGACAGGTGTTAATTTCCACCCCTCTACTGCACAGGCAAACCCTCTCTGTGCAGCAGACGACACCTTGTAGTTGTCTCCTTAGTGACGAGTTTGACAGTTAAATGATTAGTTCTGTATGGGTGCTCAGTACTCTTACTCAATGTTTTAATTAGGAGTTTATTTCCAAGGTACCTATATATAATGCAGCAGCCAGAGATGAACTGCATACACAGAAAAAACTATTGATCAGTTCAGACATTGTGCTTGACTCTCATTCGCTGGCTGTAGACAGTTATATTGGAGATCCATGTTTTTTCCTAATACATACTGTTCATTCTGAAGACATACAGCTGGGGTGATTTGAATAAAGCACAGCGATTGGATAATAATTAAACAGTGGGCTGTTCCGCAGGATCTGCCTGAGCACAGAGTTGGAAGTGATATCTGAACTATTGGAAAACCTGCCTGTTTTTGATCTGAAAATCAGTGTTTAATGCTTGAATTGATTATTGAAAATATTTCACTTGAAGACATTTGGACTTGATTTCTTTTTTTGCACTTTTGATGGTGAAAATTTTACAGTTGTGGTGGAATTGTTTTACTTTGAAAAATGGTGTTCTTTGATGACCATGAGTTTGCGATAGCAGCCCTGCCTTTAACACCTAAATTGAAGGAAGAGATGAACTCTAGAAAGGGGTTGAAGCGACGTAGCTCTTGCAGCGCATCTGAAGGTCATGCTCAAAAGAGGGTTAAGTTTGAAACAGTGGTTTATGACACGGTTGAGTATGAGCCGGAGGACAAGAGTCCGGTTCAGTCCTGCCGGTTTGCAAGCAAGAGAAAGCGGGGGTCAATGACGTCTTGTGCGTTGTCACAGAGTTCTGATCGAAATAGGTATTCAAGGATGATTCCAGCAATACCTATGATGATGCCACAGTTTTGTCTATATGACTTCATGTTTGCCGGTATGCAGATAGTTGGATTTTCTATTTTTCTTTTTTTTTTTTGTTTTTGTTTATATAAATGTACACTTTATTTATTGATTGTATATCCTTTGCAGCTTAATTCACATACAGTATCAGAACTCATTTATGTTTGATAAATTTATCAGTCTGTCAGGATTGACACAATTTCTTTGATATTTGTTTGACTGATGGAGGAAATTGACCTGAGTGGACTGATACTTTTCAAAATATTTCAAGAATTCGCAGGGTACTGTCTCAGCAGGCTTTATACATATATAGCATACATTATTTGTCTCATTCCAGATGTGCCCACCGCAGCCCAAGTACCTCCCCTCACCCCAGGGACAACCCAGAAAATGTCACAAGCTCTTCTTGAAAGCTTCAAAAGTTTTGAGAAAGACCAGCAATGTCTAAACATACCAAAAGGTAAGTCCCTTTTTAATTTTCAGTTAGTATGATGTTGTGATTTGAGTGGTAATTTTAGTCCTTTTTTATATCTGGCAATATCTAAAAAAAAAATTTTTTACTTATTTTGTCAATTTGTGTATTTCCTCATGTATGTGATCATGAAACTTTCTGCATATTAGGAAAAAAGAAAATTCTTCGCACAGTTTTAATGGGAGAGAAAGTATAGCACTTAACTCTCCATAATGGTCATTCTTATGTTGATCACTTTGGAATTGACTTTGAATCACTTGAAATTACATCCTAGACGGAAAGTCTGCAACCTGATTGGCCAATCAGACAGAATCAGTCTTGTAACAATGTATTTGATTGGATGTCTATAAGCATGATTGACATGTCATCAATGGCTGTAATCCTTAATCTCCCTTCTATCTACTATCTTATCTCTGGCTAAGAGTTAATCTTGACACTTGGTGTGAACAGTGGAGCAGTGGAATATAGCAAAAGTGAAATTCCATTAAATTGTGTATAGATCAATGTAAGTTTTGGAAGTGTGAAAGTTAGAGGGTTTCTTTTACCATAAAATATACTACTAACATGTCGATTTTATGAATGATATTTATGTTCAGAGCATGTGAATATTTCCATTTGAAATATACAAAGTCATTAAAAATTAATGATTGTCAGTTAGTTATTATATTTGAAGCATATTCAACTGAATCTGTTGTCATTTTATTATTTCATTTAACAAAATTCATAATGCATATTTTGTTTTTATTTCATTAAAGACAATGGGAAGAAAAAACAAAAAAATATTAACTATTCTTTGCATTTATTATTTTTCTTTTTATTGTCAAAATTTATTTTGAAATTTAAAACAATTTGATAGAATTTGTTTCTTTCCAGCATTTAAATGTTATTCAGAATGAATTTCACATTAAAATTGTCCGTGAGATGAATTTAAAAAAACAAACAAAAAAAAAACATCAATTAGAGAGAAAAATATATGTTAAATAGGCACTCACAGTATCATGTATGAGCGAGATGATGAGAGGTCGACCGTGTATAGAATGGCCTGATGCTACTTGTTGGGCATGATTGCCATCATTTTTGATAGAGCACCTAATTTTTACAAGTTTATAATACTGTCCCTGTATTGAGGGTTGATAATTCCACAATTGGGCTTCATTATGCTAATTTGCTATCTAACATTTTACAATTGTTATTTTAACCTTTATCCGAGTTGCCCACAAAACGGGGATGAAGCGTTTGCACGTAAATGATGGTAGTGGTTAATGGCAGAAAATGGAATATTCAGAAATCTGAGTGTTATGATTTGAGTCCTGTTTGTAGCTATTATGGTTTCCTCGTGAAATTAATTAAGTAAAAAAAATAATGGCATTAATTTAGAACTCGGTATTCATTGATTAGGTGATACGCTTAGGTCAGGTAGATTTGATTGCTTTTTGGTTGCGCTCCATCGCTGAGATTTCAACTCAGTTTGCTATTGTTCCCGATTTCATGTCGAGGGATTTGAATGAATGCGTGGCATTTTATTGCTTGTAGGATTGGGTATGATCATTTTAACTGAAAACGATTAGAAATAATAGAAGAAGGATTATATTGCTTGTTTGTGTGGTTGAATCGAAACCAGTTGGCTAGGACAGATTCCCTAAGAGAGTATTATTTGGTTAATGTTGGTTGCGTAATTTTATGCAAAAGCAGCATCCTAATTGTTTGGATTAATCTCACTACCTGGGCAAAAGTATCCTGGTGATATTATGGCATTGGTTGATTTGGTTGAACATAATAACTGCTCTTAATGTTTGTTCAGTCATTATGCATACAACAATGGAGTATTCGGTTACATTTTGCGAAATACAAAACATACAATTAAGCTGATTGAAACATTAAAGAAATTATTTATGATGTTTTTAATTGAATAATTGTCAAGAGAAAAATTAAGTTGTTGGAGATCGTTTTAATATGTGCCATCAATAAACAATGAAATAGTTATTATAGAATTCCATCATGGTAAGATTGAATGGTCATGACTGCCATATGCTTTGATTCAATCTTACCATCAGATGAAAGTCTAGTTAAGAACAAAGAATTTGAAATATTGAGATTAATATTAGCTTTAAAAAATAAGTGACTTCGTCTTTGAGCATTCAATCAAAGAATTAACACTCTTTTTTATTTTCCTTTCATCTCATGGATGATATTAATACCAGGTGTATTAATACATTTCTTAATATCTCGGGACACAAATATGCAACAATATTGTAACAATATTTTCATATTTTATACATTGTCTTACTTTTGTTGTGCGAGTTTGCAAAAAGAAAGAAAAAAAATTAATACAGATTTTCTTTAAATATTAATTTTCAGAGTAAGTTAGTCAAAACAGTTAGTTAATTAGACAAAACAAATTAATTTTTCAATTTACATAGTTAATTTGGCTTCCAGCAATTTTTATATTAGGATTTGTCTTGTTAATCAAAAATCTGATTTTGGTGTCTGGTTTAGTACAATAGAAAGGAAACTTGATTAAAAATTCCTAGCTTATTATTGGTATGTATTTAAATGATTTGTGTGTCCTTCACAGACCCTGCCCAGTGGAGCGAGGTGCATGTAGTTCAGTGGTTAGACTGGGCCATACGAGAGTTCTCCCTCGAGGGCGTCAACGTGAACAACTTCACCATGCGCGGGAACGAGCTGTGCAAGATGGAGAAGGAAAAGTTCCTGAAGCTGGCGCCACCTTTCATGGGCGACATCCTCTGGGAGCACCTGGACATTATGCAGAAAGGTTAGTAGACCGCCTTGATAGCAATGGAGATATACGGCAAGGGCATGGTCCCTTTCCCTCTTTCTCATTTCTTTTTGGTAGTTTTAATATTTCATCCCTGACTTAGCTTTGTCCCCAAGTTGATGAATCCTAGACAACTTTTATCTTTGACTTGTTTCTTTCATGACTTGCTCATTGGTTGGTTCTCCTAAGGATGTTTTAAAAAGTGTCTGTACAGTTGTGGAATTGCTTTTGATTCTATAGGATAATCAATACATGTAAATCCTACTGAATGATTCAGGGTGGTTGTTGAATTCTATGAAATCCTTTGATCTTGAAACTTAATCATAAGTACAGTCATTCAGATTCGGTCAGACAAGACATAGAAGGTCCAGTGGTCATGTTCACCTTGTAGTACTTATTACTACTACACGTACGTCAGGGTTCTTAAAGGTCATAACTCGACCCTCTCATAAAGTACAATAGCATTAGTATCTAATGTGTGAAAGACTCAAGTTTACAAATATGACTTAGTATGGCAGATAAGTAATTGACGTCATAAGTTTTGACGGGTTTTGTATTTCTAGATGGGTTATCATATCTCTGGACCCATTAATCATATATTTGTATATTTTATTGTTCATTATATTTGGCAGCATGACCTTTTGATAGAATTACAGGTCATTAAAAAGTCAATGAACTTTCTTGTTGTTGTTTTTTTATTGCTTCTCTTCAAATCTTAGAGATTGAAACGTTATTAAAAGAAACATGAAAGTTACAGAAATGGTTTGTAGTTTTGACAAAATGAACACGTTTGTAGAATTTCAACACTTAAAGCAGTTAGTTATGTGCATGTTTGTCATGGGACTCAAGCCTATTTGCCAGGAGTCTGAAATCAACCCAGCGGAGTTCAAGGTCTTTACCTTGACCATGACATTTTTTGCAGTGCCTCCAAGCATGTGATATTTATAGCATGATAAATGTAGTCTATTTTACTCTGCTCTCTGTATTGTAAAAGGAGAAGACTGATCTCGTTTGAAATAAGACAGTTTTACCACACAGTATGGTGATTACAGAAACATATATTTTCATAGGAGAAATAAGAAATACCATCTTAGAATAAAGGTGACAGAAAACTAATATGACCAAATGGTACTTAGTCCTTTTGCGACCTCTTGTATTGCCAGTCTGAAAGGTCATTGTTGATTGGCCAGACCTACATCATGCATCATCATGCACTGATTGGCTGCTTCATCCAGGGCGTGTTTAATGAACTTCTTCAACTCTAAATCATCGCCAGATAGAAATGTCAAATTTAATAATGGGAGATGTCAGTATCGTTTAATATTGTCCAAGTTGATGATTTGACAATGGCGAAAATAATGAGTCCAAAAAATCAAATTGCTGAAGGTGGCATGGTGTTTTTACCAATGTGAATACAGCAGTTAAAATAGGGGATAATTAATGATTTTTTTTTGTTCACTATGTGAAGCTGTGTTCATCACCTTGTTGACTTTTTATCCGTCAGAGGTATAACAATTGACTCCTTTATTTATGAACAAAGCCAGGAGAAAAGATTTTATTTTGATAAACTTTTATAGGTATCATTATCTTTAATGCATAGATATCCATGGTTAGTTTTAACCTACAATATTTTGAATTAATGTAAAGAATAAAAAAAAAATGTGTTTTGGATTTATGGGTGTTTGACATGTTAATGACAAACTTTACTGACATATCTTAGTTTTTCACTTTGATCTGGCCATTGTGTTCATAACAGAAATACAATAGAATTATTGTACTGTTAGGTACCTTAAAATTCACTAGAGTTGCTTCCCTTAGTTTTTAAGAGTGAACCAAGTGACATTTTTTTTGTTTCATTTCCTCATAAAGTTTTGAGTGTATTTATGTAAACAAGTGCATTAAGAAACGATAACAGATCTCAGTTGCCCATGTTGTAGAACTTATAAAAGACGCATGGTTGGCTAAGTATTCATTATTTCCTCTGCTGTTACATTGTATATTGCTTGGCATTGTATTGTATTTTGTATTGCACTTTGATAAATCTAGTAAACTCTTCTGATTAATTAGTTGATGTACACTTGTAACATGAAAAAACTTGCAAAAACATTTTTTTTCAGAGATATTTGAATGATAACTTGCCTGATGACTGATTCCGATTGCTGTTTTTCTTGTTGTTGAATATTGCTTGTTGTGACTGTAGCATTCAGTGTGCCCGTATTTGTATTGTAGAGGTGAATCAGGAGAGAAGCGCGCTGTGTAATGCCCCACCCACCTATAGTGAACCCGTCTGCATGCCAGAGCTGGGTAACCATGACGACCAGCAGTTGTTCACGCGAGGTAGTTTTTCTCACTGTCCTTTACTTAGTTATAGTAGACTGGTGCTCAAGAATTTGATCAGTTTCATTAGTTTTATCGAACTAAAAAAAAAAGAATCCAAAAAATTTAAGTAATTTATTTCATTCCTTTTAATCAATTTGAGATGATAATAAAAATAATTCTGGACATCAGTCTACATTATTGTTACATGCTTTTGTATCATTATTTTAAACCATTTTGGAATGCTGGTCATATAGACGTTGTAATTTGCAATGATATATATATAATGAAAATTAAGCATGACAGTTCTTGTTCTATATATTCTTGAAAGCAGCATGCTGAGGAAGGAATGTCGCAACCTGGATTGTGAAGTCACAGTTTCACTTTACATGTTTTACAATATCATAATATTTGATAAGGCTTATGATAAGGGATATATTTATAATTTGATTGGTGTGTATGTACCAAGGCAAGACCCATTGACTGGATTGAATTTAGATTAAGAGAGAGTGAGCGACCAACGAATCATGTTTCATGTTTTGATACACTATATGTTTCAGGTTACAACAGTTCACCGGAGCAGACATTGCCACCGGTGCCTGCCACCAGTCAAGGCTACACAGAAAAGAACTGTAAGTCTTCTTCTCCTATTCACTTGACAAACACTTTATTACAAAAAAACACCAAACGTAATTAAAAGTAACACGTCAGACTATGTGTCATAATCATTATCAAACAGTTTGTTAAAATTAGGGGGTTTTAAAGTGAAATCAATGCAATATACTCTAAATAAAATCTTAGAGATTCTTGATCATTTGATCAGTTATTTGTTTTCTTTTAATTTTCCTTTCTTGTTCTTGCATTAGTTATAATTCATTTGTTCCAATTTCAGGTTCTTTCCAAATCTCCGACTCTATCCAAGCCCTCAGTGAGGTGTCCGGGGGTTACGAGGATAACTCAGATTATCAGAGTATCGACAGTATCCATCAGAGTTACTATGGCGACCAGAGTCCTACTGAGTTCTACCCTATGATTCCAGAACAGAAGTATCGCCCACCACCACCACTGAAAAATATGTGCAGAGGTAAGCAAGATCTTGTTATGACCCAGAAACATTATTCTTTTGTACTATCAGTTTAGTTCTTTTTTTTAATGACAATTTCTTGATGATTGAACTAACGAAACTATAAGAATCCTAATTTGAAGTTAAAACAGTTTAACTTTTGACAATGCAACAATAACTTTAATTCATATCCAAAAAGAAATATTTAAAGGATGAAATAAAGCTTGGATGGTTTCTTAATGTTGTTTATGACATTTCAGGTCAGTTCCTGCCTCAGGAGGCGCACACACAACCACAGGCGGAGAGTTTCTTTGACCAGCAGCATCAATACCAGATGGTTCCTAACATCAAGACGGAGATGCCCTGGTCCCAGCATGACTACCCTGGCTGTCGGGATCTCAGTGGCAGCTGGTCCCCTACCGATCTCAGAACCAACATGTCACGTGCAGGGTACCATCCCCTGCATGGGTTGGGCGACATGGGGGGACAAGGGTCAGAGAATAAACCAATGATACAGGCAGCAGCTCTTGCTGGATACTCAGGTGAGTCCTAGGCTGTAATTGTCATTAAATGAATTGGAAATAAACCTTACCTTAATACTTAATGTAAGATACATAATTCCTTAGTATAAGATATCACAAATCATTATTATGAGTTAAATGCAATAAACAACTTAACAATGTTAAGTTTAAATTAATATGCCTGTTGAAAGTATAAGTATAGAACATAATTATATGTTCCCATTGAAGGTATATAAATGTGGAATGTAAATAATTTTATAATTTTAATTGAGTTTTAATTGATGTGTATTTCAGGGAGTGGACCAATACAGTTGTGGCAGTTTCTGCTGGAACAGCTCACCGACAAATCCTGTCAACATTTTATCAGCTGGACCGGGGATGGATGGGAGTTCAAGCTCGCTGACCCGGACGAGGTTGCAAGAAGGTGGGGAATACGCAAAAACAAGCCAAAGATGAACTATGAGAAATTGAGCCGTGGACTTCGTTATTACTATGATAAAAACATTATTCACAAAACCGCGGGCAAGCGCTACGTGTACAGATTTGTGTGTGATCTCCAGAGTTTGCTTGGCTATACCCCAGAGGAATTATGGGAGGCATGTGATATTAAACCACAGAAGGACAAGGAGGATGAGTGAACAGTGAAAGGTCAAGGTCGGGGTTTTAGTCTTTGACACTTAGTGATGTATAAGGGCAAAGGTCACTTGTGACCTCTCAGCTTGCTTCTAGGAGGACTTGTAGAAAGAATTTGGCCCTCTTGTTGCTGAAGATGAGATGAACAGTGGAAGTATTTAGAAGGAGGAGAGGTGTATTTCTTATGCTTTTATGAGTAAAAAATGAGGAGGTGATTGATTAAGAAGTATCAGTTGTCAGCAAAAACGTATCACTGTACATTATTTGTGATGATTATCATGGAGAGGAAGAGAGGGTGACGGCATGTTGATTTTAGTACCGTAATAAAGAGTGATGCATCTTGTAAATGCAGGAGATGTGAAAGTATTTAAGATGGATTCACACAGGCATAGGCAATAAGGTGTTTCTTATTGTTAATTGGTTGGTAAAAGTGTAAGAAAAAGGGGGGAAATGGTGCATGCTAAACTATTTAAGATAATAGTTTTGATTTTAGATAAGTGCCTTAGGCATGTTGAAAGTGTGCACCAGTAGAAGATGCCTGGGTGAGAATGAAAAACAAGAGGGTGAAATATTAAGATATTGACCACTTTATCATGTGATAAAATATAAAATAAGAAATTATTGTAAATTATGTAAATACTATAGATTTTTAATTAGCAGTTTCTGCTTATGATTAAGATGCATTTTAGTACTTTGATTCCCTTATATTATACTGATTGAATCAAAGCAGCGAAGGGAGTCATAGTATCCTTGCACATATATACTTCGTTATTTTTTTACCTAGCAAATTTTACTACTTGTTTTAATAGGTATAGTCTGCCAGAAGAACTTTATATCTAGTATTATTTTAGACAGAAAAAAAACTACTAATACAAAATTTTGAGAAATTAGTAAATTTAAACATTTTTTTTTAAATCTCTGATGTACAGATTTTGTTTTATGTTAGGTTACAAGGAATCTCTATATTCATGTGCCTTATCTGAGAAAGTGCTTTACCCCACACTGTGTTTTCACGTCGGTGTGTTAAAGGCAGACTTCATTGTTATGCAAACATTATGTGTTCAGACTTTTCAACCTGTGTTCAATTTTTGCCATTTTTTCTTTCTTTTTTCATTCATTATTTTAAGCTTAATTGTGTTCATTTTAATGTTTTTTGTTTTAATGTTTCCCCTATTATTATGTTCTAAACATTGGATGCATTTTTTGAATAACTGAGAATTTCTTGTTATGTTTCAATTCTTAGACATACTGCAAATATTGACATGTCTCGCTATTTACAAGAGGTATTTTGATTTTTTTTTAAATAAGTTTGTTCATTAATCCTACTTTTAATTCTAAATATCTAAGCTTTTTTTTCTTCTTTTTTTGTGATGTTTCAAAGATCATGATATATTTCATGACAACTGTGCCTTTGTCAACCCTTCAAAATACATTGAAATTATTTGTTTCTTTTTCTACTAAATTTCTGATTTCAATAAAATTAATTAAGTGACATAATATCTGAAGGAATTATACTAAAAAAGAAATAATTAAGCAGTTTTTGATGTACATCTTTGCCTTAATTAATTAAATGATTGCAAAAAGAAAATTCTTTGGAGGAGATTCAAAATTCTTAATTGTTAATTTGATTTATAATTCAGTAAGTAAACTTTTTTTCAATTTTCCTCTCACATATGCAGGTTTTCTTTGGTTATGCAATATAATGAAGATGTTTTCATTTATGGTGAATTATTTTCTTAATTTCCTCAAAGCAAAGAATCCTCCAACTGGAATCTCTCAGACAGATTTTAACTGGTTAGTAAAAAAATAAACATTGATAGTGCTTTGTGAACTGGACAGGCATATGCCTGTACTTACTATTTATGATATTTCTTTTTATCATTGTTTTTAACCTTAAAACTGATGTGTTCATATTATTTTGCTTTATTTCATACCAAAAGTGTTCTGTTCATACTCCCCCAAACTTACCTTTTTATTTACCACATAATTTATAACATGTTGTAATAGAGAAAAATAAATTTATGTTAAAGCAATGACCAGCAGTGTTTTGAATTATTTGTTCTGATTACCCATTATGAATCTCTCTACCCCCCCCCCCCCCCCTTACACACACACACACGCATGCACTCAATGTATATAAATAAAAATGAGTAGAAATACCCATATACATATTTAATTGTAGATGAGTCAGAGAGAAACCAAAATGCTTGTTTGCAACATTTACTCTTTTCCTGATGATGTATTAAAACCAAAGGTGCAAGCTGTTTACACATTCTCGATTGCATTTGCATATTACCCCTATTCAGCTCTACCTTCGTTATTCCTTTTCCTATGATATTTATTCATCAGCGAACAAAACTATACTACTTCTGAAATCTCTCTATTTTTTTAACTCTCTCTCCCACACATATACCCATATATACACCAACTTTAAACCTACTATAGGATTTAAAAAAAGATACATATAGGTGTTTATTCACATTTACGGCTGATATATTATTGGATAATTATATGAATAATGAAATTCATATGTTTTTATAAAGCGTCTGATCCTGGCATAATCGAAGAGAAACAATTTACCTGTTCCCCTTGTTTGACATATCAGAATAAGTAGTACACATATAGTAGATACAGGAGTATAAGAATATTTAAACGACTTTCGTTCTTTATTTTTGTGCCTGATCAGGGGCATATTGCTTGTCCTGTCTGTTTTTAGTTTATCAGCAACTTGAACTTTGGCAATAACTTGAAAACTATACAAGGCAATGACTGAAGCTTCATATATGGATTGAATGTGACTTGCAGAAGTGCACTGACTAAGACTCGCAACTCTTCCAGGTCTAGTTTTGAAGTATTTCCCGTTGTTTTTTTTTTGTTTTTTTTTTTTTTGTTTTTTTTGTTGTTTGGAGCATAACTCGTAAACTATACAAGGTAAGGACTTGAAAGTTCAAATGTGTCCAAGTATCATAACTCTACCCGGACTATTTTTCGAATTATCTCCCTTAATTTACTATATACTTGAAAACATTACAAGATATTGATGACAACTAGGAAATGGTGTAATAATAATAATAATCAAGAGGCCCATGATGGCCCTAAATCGCTCACCTGAGATAAATAGGTTGACCCAAGGAACATCTGTACCAATTTATTTTAAAATCTGGCCAGTAGTTTTGAAGAAGATGATTTTTAAAGTTTTCATTTTTTTTCTTTTTGTTGCCATGGCAACCAGAGTTCTACATGGATCAAGTTTATTTTAGCAGCTTTTGTGAAGGTTGACCCAAGGATCATTCCTGCCTAATTTAATCAAATTCTGTTCAGTGGTTTCAGAGGAAATGTTGATTGAAGTTTTCCCTATATACATATAAGACAAATAAGCCCCGCCCCTGGCGGCCATGTTTTTTACGGATTGGAAAAAATTTAGCAACTTTGGTAGAGGTTGACCCAAGGAACATCTGTACCAATTTATTTTAAAATCTGGCCAGTAGTTTTGAAGAAGATGATTTTTAAAGTTTTCATTTTTTTTTTGTTCTTTTTGTTGCCATGGCAAACAGAGTTCTACATGGATCAAGTTTATTTTAGCAACTTTTGTGAAGGTTGACCCAAGGATCATCCCTGCCAAGTTTAATCAAATTCTGTCCAGTGGTTTCAGAGGAGATGTTGTTTAAAGGTTTCTCTATTTACATATAAGGCAAATAAGCCCCGCCCCTGGCAGCCATGTTTTTTTACGGATCGGAATAATTTAGCAACTTTGGTAGAGGTTGACCCAAGGAACATCTGTACCAATTTATTTTAAAATCTGGCCAGTAGTTTTGAAGGAGATGATTTTTAAAGTTTTCAAATTATTTTTCTTTTTGTAGCCATGGCAACCAGAGTTCTTCATGGATCAACTTTATTTTAGTAACTTTTGTAGAGCCTCACCCAAGGAACATTCCTGCCAGGTTTCATTAAATTCTGTCCAGCGGTTTTAGAGGAGATGTCGTTTAAAGCAAATTGTTGACGACGGACGACGCACGACGGACGACGCACGACGACGGACGCCGGACGAAGGGCGATCACAAAAGCTTACCTTGAGCACTTTGTGCTCAGGTGAGCTAAAAAACATAACTTTACCAGGTTCTACTTTTAAATTATCTCTTTTTATTGTTTAATTCTTTTCTGTTGGGAAGCATAATTCATAAACAATACAAGGTATGGATTTAAAACTTGAAACATAAAATAATGGCGAGTAGGAGTAGTGCAATGGCCAAGATTTCGCTGTCTGTCCATTTCTTTAATACTCTACTGTTATTATATATTTCTTCATCAATTTTTGTCTAGTATGTAACTTGTGAACTATTCAAGATATTGATTTGAAGAAACTTCAAATATGACTAGATAACGAGTAGGAAAAGTACAGTTGCTAGGAACTAGAACTCTTCCATTTTTTTTATTTTCTCCCTATATTTAATTTTTATCAATTTTTATCCAGAGCCTTTCTCTTTTCCCATATGGAATAAAAACTTGATATACGAGTACTTACTACACGTATATATGCCTTTTCATCGACCATTGACATCAATTTTTTGACATTTAACCCGTTGGGGTGGTGCCAAAGGTTGTTTGGCTTGGGTGGGGTCATTGTGTTTTTCGAACGCATCTTGTTTATAAACTAATTTAATTGTTAAAAAAACATAATTAGATTAGGTAATGTAACATAAACTAGAAAAATCATATAAAAAAATGTATTTAAGTTGCAGCGAGATACAAAAATTATACAAGTTGAGTCTATTGTTTAGAATTGTGAGCAATTATCTTCGAAGCCTCAACAAATGCCACAACTTTATTAATGTCATGTTCGGTCGCGAGCATGATACAAAACAAGTTTCATTTAATCATTTATGTTCCGCGTCAGAACGACTAGTGAACATTTTGGCCAATGTTCAAAGATCAAGTCATATTGTTCGGTTTATTTTTAATGTCATCTGGGCTTAAACAATAGAGCCAATACGCACGTGCCAGTCGAACTAATTGGCCTATTTAATGGTACATTCTGGGGGATTTTTTTTTTAACTTACAATATGCATTTACCGTTTGTCCGGCTTTTTCGGCCAATGAAATATGTCTTTTTCAGTCCAAATTATATATATGTGTTGCGAATTTTCGTAATTTGCTCAGTTTATTTGAAAATATGTTTTGTTTTGAACGTTACGTTAGCCGCGTTTCACCTATATGACGAAAGCGAGACTAAGGGTAGGCTACTTATTGTTCATACTTTTTACAGATATGGAACTTAACCCTGTGCTCGGCTTCGCCTCGCTTGGGTTAAATTCTATATTTAAAAAAATGAACTTAAGTAATACATGCAAAACAAGATCATATTATATTTTCTGAAACGAAGGTGTTGTGTCTCCTCTGGTCTTTTTATGAAATGTGATATAATGACAGGGAAATAATCTGTATAGAAATATCTAGTAAGAGGTATTATAAAGTAGGTTGTTTTGAGTGAGAAATTGTACTTTATTCCATTCAGTTCATGATACTCACATTACTATTTCGGGTACCTCATAAGCTAACGACGATCATTTACGGATAACGTGTATATAAAAACATCATTTGAATAGACATAAAATGTCTGACGTATTAGTCATACATGTTGTTTAAAAAAAAAGGAATTTAGCCGTGCGCAAAGTTAAGTTCCATATTAAAAAAATGGCTTACCATTATCTCACTTTTGTCACGTAGGCCACAGCGGCACCTTTGTTGTCGGCTGTAGGAGCACGTGGATCGCTTAACCGTAATTAAAATACGTAATATATATTTGGAAATGAAAAAAAAAAACTGTTTCATTGGCTGAAGAAAAAAAATGGGACAAGAAGTGAACCGCCTGCTCCTACCACCGACTGTTGTTGTTGTTGTTGTTTTCCTCCTCCTCATATTTAATTGTTCACCATCATTATCAATTTCAATATCATATATATTAGACCAATTAATTAAGGGAAAAGATATAGGAAGTATTCAAGTACCAAGCACTTGACGTGTTAAGACACACTTTTTCGTAAACATCCCCAATGCACATTCCTATACACTGATTCAAAGGAAGTTTACATATAAAAAATAACACCCACAGCTTGGTATATCTATCTTGCAGGGGTTATTACCTAACTAATATGGCTTGTATTTACACAGTGTGGTAATACCGAGGTAAACTTTTGTATCACGTATGTAATAACTATCATTTCAACCCCAAAACAAACCACCTTCTAACCCTTACCAATACTGGAACCCTCCCCCACCCCTAAAAAAATAGGTATAGGGAGTACACCCCCCCCCCCCCCACACACACACACATGCCATCGTTTGCGGTTCTGGGATATTGGTTGAACAGTGTACATACTTTTTTTTTAAAATGCGACACAGTAACCTCATAATACTCTAAATTACAGAAACTTTAGATTGAAATGGAAAAAGATCTTCAGTAGCCGTGTACATATATCTTCCGTATTAGCAATGTATATATTGGTGCCTTTTTCAAGATTCTGCTGTGTCATATTGTAAGGAAAGAACCGCTGTAAGTAATCCACGAGAACGTGTTGCCCGACACTGTTTCTTATAAATCATGAAATCTAAACTAGTGGTTAGATCATCTACTTCGGCGCGAAACCTGCTATAGTACATGTAATAAAAAGTGGTACCGGTATCCCCCCCCCCTTTACCGTTAACATGATTTTGTTCTAGAAATCAGGATAACTTGACTAGGTGGGGTAGCTGCACTGCTGTGGCACTGTTGTGCGTCACAAACAGACAACGTGAGTGTTACACAGTTTAATTCAAATGTACTAGCTGTTAAAAATGGACAAACATGTGTCCAAAATAATTGCCTAAAAACATGCCAGGGTTGACCCTAAAATCTATAACATCAGTCTGAAAAATATTTTTGAGAATGAAAAAGATTAATGACAATGATAAAATAATAAAAAGATAGAGTATAACAAAAAAATAATAAAAGTTCAACCGATATGCCAGCGTACAAATAACGGGAAGATAATGCTTTTTTTTCAACATATGGTTGAAATGAACATCTAGTGAAATGGTGTAGCACGTGGGTTTTGATTTTGTTCCTTCAGCAGACTTGCCACCATAAAAATGCAATTAAATTGGTTTAAGGATAGACTATTAAAAGAAGTTACATATTGCGGTTTATGAATGGACGCAAATCTCATTCAAGGAAATCAGAATAATCGAAATTAAAGAAGCCAGTCAAAAACAGATGTGTTGTCTTTACGTGATTGAAAAGATATACTTCTAGGACCTCTTCCACCTTGCAATAAATCAACAAATGTTGAGTGCTGTCAAGTTTGGGACGCCATGACATTTCGAAATATTTTGACGCACTAGAATTAATTCCCATAACGTCATTGATAAATGAAATGAAAATGCATTACTATATAGTCATAAGATCTAATGCGAAATTATAATACAAACTTTTTTTCCTAGTTTGAATTTGAATTGCAAACATAAGCTAGGCACGGATCACCCGAGCTGTGAACGTGACAACACAAACAATATGCAAATGGGGCTGCGGGTTGTAAATGCAGATGAACATGCAGGTTATAGTTTCCTTAATCTTGACATATTGATGCTCGCCATTTGATGAAGATGCAGTAATTTCTGCTGTAAATACCACGAGCAAATGCACACGTGTATGTATGTAAAATGAAATGTTGTTTCATAATTACAAAATAATTTTCATACTTTAAATACCAATCTAATTGAAGCATTTTATTGTTTCGTATATACAAAATGATAGTTCATATTAGCGAAACATTTCGGATTACGGACTAACATTTTGTTGTTGTGTGTGTGTATTTATGTATAACACATATAATTATGTGCCAAAGCAAATGAACAATCTGCAATGTCTCTTAGGGGGACTCCTGATTTTAAAATGTATTGTTGAACGAATAAATTTCGTATACAAGCGGATTTTGAACAGATGGAGGGGTAATAGCATTCTAAATTATGAATTTGATTTATGAATCTGACCAAAACCTCTGTTTTCCTTGTCGGATATGATATCTCGACATTGTTTGTATTCGGAGGAAGACATTACCATTTTCTCAAATCCCAATACGTTATCACGAGGGCTTGAAGTTATTCTCTTATATATATTCTTCATATTGTTTAAGAACAGCAACAGAGAAAAGGGAAATGGACCAAAATTCAAATTCTAATTTTGACGGAATAAGTATGCTTTCTATATGCAGATATCTGCCTTTATGAATCAAAGTAAATTAAATCTTGGTTGTCAAAAACCGATTTAAACATGAACATGGATGTTTTATCATTCGATTTGAGCCGGCTGATTTTCTCTACTATATCCAATTTCGCAATTTCAAAATATCGACCGCAATTTTTTTTTAAAAAAATCAGGTAATCCCTGTGTAAATTAACATTTGAACCGGCGGCTTTCATACATGACCTGAAACCAATTTTCCCGCAGTAGTTATTTCCCCTTTCCATTAATCTCCTGAAGTATCGCACATTAAAGTATAAGAATCCTAACGATTCAGCCACACTTAGTTATTACGAGTTATTACCTGCTATTTACGGTTTATTACGATTTGTTACGGGTTACCCGGTATAAAAAAGACAGATTTACGGATTGTTAAGAGTATGTTAAGAAACGTTACGAGCCATCGAAGCTGTTTAATTTTTGTTACGAGTATTTACGAGTTCGTACGTTTTTTTTCTTCAATTCTCAATGTATCATCATTCGATAACTGACACACAGAGAGACGGTGTGGAAAAAATGCAGTTTTAACACCTTTCCCCAAATCAAAAAGTATACGTATCTATTCGTGCAATACTCGTAGCTAAACGTAAAGGGCTCGTATTACTCGTAACAATCCGTAAGGCTATCGTAACACGATCTAAATGAAATCGTTAACAACACTTAAGTACTCGTAACAATCTGTAAGGCCATCGTAACACGATCTAAATGAAATCGCTAACAACACTTAAGTACTCGTAATAAACAGTAAACAAATCGTATAAGAAATCGTACAACAAATGGTCACGAGTAACTTGCGGATTCTTGCGAGGTGTTTACGTAGGGTTTCCAGTTTATAATGCATACAGATTCTTACGAGTTATTCACGAATTATTTACGGGAATAATAAAAAAACAACAAAAAAAAAACGTTATTTACGGATGCTTGCGATTGACTACGTGTTGACGATCCGCAAGGACTTGTAAGAAAAATCCTCGCAAGAATCCGCAATTTACTCGTGACCATTTGTTGTACGATTTCTTATACGATTTGTTTACTGTTTATTACGAGTACTTAAGTGTTGTTAGCGATTTCATTTAGATCGTGTTACGACGGCCTTACAGATTGTTACGAGTACTTAAGATTATTTCAATTTATGCAAGAGTACAAATACCTCCGAAAATAAGGGATCTGAAACATATTGCTATTTCACATAATTTCATTTTCTATTATACCATAAATCTACTCGTTTTTTTTAATATCAAAATCATTCTCATCCATACAACATTGGGTTTTATGATAAATTTGCAAATTGTGGATATCATAATTACAAAAAAAAAAAAAAAAAAAAAAAAAAACGCAGAGAGACACAACAACAAGAAAATTTGTTAAAGGTTAAAAAAAACCGCATTGTTAAAGGCTTGGTAAGTAACATGTAGAGAAATATTATGTCTATAACTTAGGGAGTCAAGTGATATTTGATAGGGCTCTATTGATATTAAAAAAAAGTAGTGTGTATTACTCAAGCATTTTTACTAAAGTTGTAGAATGCATCAATACACATGCGAACAATTTCTGGAATATTTCGGCAAAGCTATTAAAAAGCAGACCAAATAACATCAAAACTTTTTCCTTCTGTTATTTATTCAGGAACTCGACCCTCAAAGTTCGATTCGATCGTCTCAATACCATATGTTAGCATGCGTTTTTGTTTAAAAATAATGGCAAGCTTAAAATTAGAAATAAAAAAAACCTCGTAACTCCAGAACTATTATATGGTATCAATACTAGGGTAAATAAATAAATAAATAAATAAATAAGGACCTCAGATATCACAAAACATTCTTTTCTTCTTCGTGATGTTGCTGTTGTTATCAAAAATAATTATTACTGCTGCTACTGTCCTAAAACTTCATAGCCGTAAATAAATATTCGTTCGACATATTTTTTTTAAGGATTTGGCAATTATAAGGTAATCTGCAACCTGATTTTCAATATAATTTTTGTGATACACTTGAGGTCTACGTGAAATTCAAAGTTCCTTATCCTCAAGTTGAAACTAGTTTTGAAATATCTGTCTCAAAAACGTGTCATATTTTGATACAAGTGTGGGTCGGATTTCTACGATATATATTTTTTCACTCTATGGAATTTTTAATAACGATGTGTTGAAATAAAAAAAAAAGACAGAATTGATATTTATAGTCAGAAAATTAATGCAAATTATATTTAAGTCATGATGCAGTGAATGCATAAATATTTCATAATTTTCTTTACAAGTCAGATATCTTCGCCATAATACATCATGTTGGCTTTTCCCTTAATACTTGAGGAAAAGGTACAGACGAGTAAAAAATGACATTTAAGAATTACCAGCAACACCTTCGGATAAGAAAATTAAAATTCATGCAAATTTGATGAAATTGGAAACCCTGTTACAAAATGAAATGTAGGATAATGTCAAACACGCCTTACACCTCAGAACCTCAGATATACAACGTATTTCTTTTCTTCTTCGTGATGTTGCTGTTATTATCAACAATAATTATTACTGTTGCTACTATGCTAGAACTTAATTACAATAAACAAGTGTTCGTTCCACAAATAATTTTGACTTTAACCCTTTCCCTCATATAGACTCATTTTGATGCTCTCAATAGGTACCACATAAAGCCTGATCTGCAGAAAACCACAGTTAAACCTTACCAAATTTAATTACAAAATCCTCATTTACAGACCACTGAGGAGCAGCGAACAGCATAAAACCTGATCAGCCTGCGAGTTACTCGCAGGTTGATCTGGTTTTATGCTGTTCGCATAGGTCTTTTCATGGTGTCCTCTATGAGGGAAAGGGTTAAGGTTCATTGGGGCACCAGTGTCATTCAAAGGGACATAGTTATACAAGGATTTATAGGACACATATATTGCATAATTTAACATATATGATGACATGCACATATTTCAGAATTCACGTTTCACTAACATATATTTTCAGATATTTATTCATGATAAGAACCATAAATAAGTTAAAACAAATATCAACTCACCTTAAAGTGAGGATGTTATATAATTTATAACACATGGGTAAAACTTGTTAAATACATATAAATTCATATGCAATCATATATTAAAAGTAATCAGAGCTTTATAGATTAATAGAATGACACTCATATTAAAAGAAGGAGCTGTATGCACGCACCAATTGCTTGATAAAATGAACAGAACAAAACAGAATAGGAATTTTACAATTGATAGGCAAAAACACTACATCAAAACTTAATATACATGCGTAACAAGTATAAGAAATATTAATCAGAAACATTTTCAGATGAATATGCAAGTTCAGTGCTTTTATAATATAACTACCGGGTAAATGGATACATATGTTGATAAAGAAATTCAATTAAATTCGTAATCAAGATCAAAAGAACCTTCTTTGAGTAGATATGCATTATAATTAATTACATCTTCATTTATTACTTGGTTGAGAAAATTTAATTGATTTGTATGTCTTCATTCTTGAAAAAAAATATAAAAGAATTCCATATTTAATTTCAGAACTAGTTTTGTTACAGCGAAATTAAATGATTCGATATCACTTAAGAGACTTAATTATACTAATATTCAGTAATATTAAGTAATATTCAGTATTTCTTTAAAGGCATATTCTTTACAATTTCATTAAAAGGAAAGATAAATTACATATAATAGACTAACGCAATTGGTACATTACGGTAATGTGCAAATATCTGCTGTAAAATAACAGTTAATTAAATGCATCGAAATGTTATCAAATCACGCTATTTAGTATTTTGTATGCATGTCAAAATACCTTCACTGTTTACATTTTGTATTGGCGAGTATTTCCATATTTTCGAAGGCGGTCCATAATCGGAAATATACCGTCGAATGACAATTTGTTTATCTGCTATGTCATCAAACATTGAAAACATTAGAACATTGTCGAGATTATATAGAATAAGCAAATCATGAGTTTTAACAAGTAAAAGATTCATTCAAATTTATGTATTGTGGTAATGTTGTTATCAACGAGTTTGTACAGATTGCACCACTGAACAATTTTGTATTTTTCCCCCGAACAATATGTACACTACTTTCGGAAGAATAATTGGCCTTTAGATTACATATATATTCTATTTCGGACAATCAAACTCTTCAAGTATATCAAGTTTTTGATACTTTTTTGCATTCTGTCTTTCTTCTTTCTTATTTAGTTTTATCAAAGAAAGTTTCCTGGCTCTTTTAGCTATATTTTACTCTGATGCAGAATACGATTATATGTGTAAATATCATGACATGTAAAACTATATTAGAATAAACTGTGCAAGATAAGTTAATGGGTATTATATAACATATTTTCTTACTAAATAAAAGTGTTAAGTAATCAAAAAATGTTTCGGCGCCCTCTTTAAAGTGATGATATTGAAACATCTCATTTAGTATTAAATTAAGTATGTAACAAAACGCTTGGTTAAGACCTTTAAAGTGGAGGGTTGATCCGATACGTAAGATAAAGGCATCTCGTGACAAGTGTTGTATCATATCCATCATTTTGTCTCGTCATCATATTAAATTATCTCATCGCGCATGATTAAGTTTTTGTGACCAGTAAGTCTGAATCTAGGAAAGATAAATTTAGCATAAGTGTATCGGGGGATCTTTATTGCAGGGCGCAGTTTCATTTTACTTGTCTGTGAACCCACTCGTTTTCTTGGGGTATATAAATTAATATACGCTCAAGACACGGCAATCAGGAGCTGAGCTGTGATATTATATGTACACACATACTAACCTCTTTAAGTAACATCTGAGTGATAAACTTGAATAATTAATATGGTGTAAATAAATAAATAAATAAATAAATAAATAAATTAATTAATTGATCCACATTTGTAAAATAAAAAAAAAAGGTTAATGAATACATAAAATGCATGTAAAATGTTAAAATCATATGTAAGAATGTTAAGTACGCATTTTATTTTTGTTAGGACAATAAACGATGATGCTTCAGTGTTTTTTGGTTTTTTTTTGTTTTGTTTTTAATCTTCACGTTATTACTGATGATGGCGTCTCCGTTATTCTTGATGTTACAGGAAGCAGGAGCACCCGAAGAAATCCTGTCCGAACAGGCGAGATAATCAGAAAATCCTAATTTCAACTTGAAAATTATATGACATAATTCAGTTACAACCACTATGTATTAATCTATATAATATCATCTGAAGGGAAACAATCATGCCAAAATAGTTATAGAGATAATAATCGTTCGTTTCGGAAGCTACACATATGATTCAATGTCTAGGTTTTCATGTCCAGTACTTTCTGGATACCTCTTAAAAGTAATATCAACTTGTTTGTGTGCTCAGATATATAAGGAGACACATCATCTATTACTAATCAGAGAAATGCGATGTGCTCTTAAATTGCGTATAAACATACATGTACTTTACTCATATCGTGATTCATGACAATTTTTATGCATTGTATCCACTGTTAAATGGGGAAAAAACATTTTTTTTCTTTCTCTCTCTCCCCCTCCCCCCCCCCTTTTTTTACCATCATTACGACAATAGGCTTACTTTCTTTTCGTTGTAAAATATATCTTCTTCTTCCATACCTCTGGAGCAATGTCACAATCGTACGGTTGTGGCAAAGTTTGTCTTTTCACACAATTGTACGGTTGTGGCAATGTTTGTCTTTTCACACAAAACATCTTGTCATTTTCTATTTTTCGTTTAAGTATTGAAGTTATAAGGAAATTTGCTCTATAAGTATATCGTTTTCTTAGAATAGATATGTAATTCCAATTAGTATATAGCGATACATGTATTTCTGGTCGGAGAGAAACGTGAACTCTGCAAATGCATATCGTATTAACAGTCTTAGAATTAAAATTATGAAAACAATATTGACATACACAGAATGAATTGCCGACTTTTAGGTTATTAAATTACCTGTATAATTATACAATTTTCCAGGGGAGTATAACAAGTGAACAT
Organism: Solen grandis; assembly: GCA_021229015.1. Classification (NCBI taxonomy): domain Eukaryota; kingdom Metazoa; phylum Mollusca; class Bivalvia; order Adapedonta; family Solenidae; genus Solen; species Solen grandis. The sequence continues at coordinate 11,522,789 of CM037793.1, read as the reverse complement.
CAATCTTAGAGCGGTACACGATGACATGGTGCAGATTCAATCACGCTGGCCGTGATTGGTGGTCTCTCTGTCGCGTGATGAATGGTGTGCATACGTAATAAAGTGTAGAGGTCATACCAGATAAAAATATACTCCAAGAATATTTATAGATGTAGATTTATGCATCATTGCAAAATGAAAGGCTATTTAAATAATGCTCATTATGTAACGCATTTAATTATTTATATATATATATATATATATATATATATATATATATATATATATATATATATATTTATTTATTTATTTATTTATTTGCATTTCCAAAAACATCTGGTCATTTATGACATTTACCTGCAAAAGACACAGCTCTAAATGATATGTTCTCTCTCCCTCTCTCTCTTTCATCATCATCATCATCATCATCACTGTCATTTATATTTTTAAAGTTTTGGGAAGTACGCTGACAATGTGAACCCGCAAGTTTTTTAATTATGACACTATTTTTCAATATATGTTAGCTAAAATTTTGAAAAAGACACATCAACAACATAATAACTTTTGACCTTGATTATGGCCATGAACTAAACACAGTGAAACATGTATTATGCTGAAATTCATATATTTGCACTTGCTCAAGAATAATGAATATCAAATCATTTAAACATATCTTATCTTTAATGTGTGTGTATGCGCGCGCAATTAATCATTTGATATTTAAAGCTCACCACTCCCATCTTATATATTAAAACTAACATCGTACCAATGGCCTAGGTGGCCATTAGTAATCCCGAATGACGCTAGGAACAAAGAGGACCACAATGGGCCATACTGCCACGATCTTGCACTGAGGTCTCCGGTCGCCATGGTGATAGACCACACTGCACGTGCAGACTTCAATAAGTGTGTTTGGTCAGATTCGCTAATGTCATTAGTCATAATTGTTAAGTTTTGGTTGAGTATTAAACTATGCAACAACATAACATGTGAATGCTGCAAATTATCATTACTTTTTTGTCGCGTGTGCATCTTGACGAATTCCTCTGTTTGACAAAATCTACACGTATGGAGGAAGGTCGTGAAAAGAGTACATAGTTCCTCCACAGATCGAACCGACGACCTTTAAGCCCAGAATTTAACACTCACAAAGTACCGCCACGAGTGATCTTTGCTATATCAACAAACACCGTCGGAAATCCCCGGTTGACTTATTGACATCAGAGTTAGATGTTATTGATCGCTCGAACGTGGGTATCCGGCGGTGACTGACTAAGTATTTTTTGTCCGAAACTCGCCAAACACCTAAACTGTGTTGTTTTGTCTCCATATCTTACACGAATAACGGTCATCACTATCTGAACAATTTTCATTTTCAACTGAGCCTGCATATAAAAATTAACTCACTGAATCGTAAGTTACAGTCGAACCACTCCTCACACCCACTAGTAATCGTACATGTTCCCCCTCCCCCGAAAATGCGTATTATATATGTAAATGGCTGCTGAATAAAATAATACATTTCACAACAGCAACCGAACTAACGATGTTATCAAAGACGCGACTGACTTAGATTGTTCACATGAGTACGTACAAGTCACGTATCATGTACAAACAGCGCTCTAAGAGTTGATTCAGGACCGTGTATTTTCTTTCCTTCTGCTGTCCTTTCAAAGTGGTATCCGGAAGCTCTGGTTTGGGAATATAATAAGTATTGAAATTAAATCGTAGGATATCACATACCATGCAATTTTGTATATGTTCAGTTCATGGGTTCATTGGATTAGCTTTCATTTTGCAAAAGTATTTTTTTAACTTCTCAGTAGGAATAAATACTGACTGCAAACTACATTATTTGTACATCAATATAGATACAAACATATAGAATAAAACATATACATGTACAAAGCCATTCGAATGATGTTTAAAAGTGAAACTGATTCTTTTATAAAAAGCATGACAAACTAGTGATGCAGTGCATACAATTAATGATCTTCTCATCTAAAATATATACATGCACATACAGATCTAGCCATGTCTTGCTCAGCCACATATCGTAGCTTATCTTAATAATTGTGGAGAGAAAACTTGTGTGGAGAGTTTCTTGACTTGATTTGACTATTTGAGTTTACCGTCGCTTCGACAGTATTTCAGTCATATAGCGACATCCAGCTATAGGAGATAAATCTTCTCATGATAGCCAGCAAAGTCAATACACGTCAGCTGGCAATCAATTCGTTAAATACTTTTAAGATATCGATGCATTAGAACATGTTTGTAGTCAAGTTTAATTACTTAGGGTATCTATATTACTAAAAGAACGAGCTGATTTTTTGTGTCGGATTTGGCGCCGTTACGAAAAACACTGTATCTACAGAGTAACACGGTTATTTAGTAACCATTCAGTAGTTGTGCTAATTGTGTTTAAAAATATAATAAAATTGCCAAGTTTGCGAGAATTTATGGTGAATCCATCAAAAGTAGATAAATCTAAAAACATTTCTAGGGAACACCGTTTGGTATAGTGGGTTTTTTTCGTAATGTTCGAAAATGCGTCTACTCTTCTAGGTGAACCTCGACTAGCCTCGCAGCCACAAAGAGTTACATATACAAAGCGTCGAGATCGTTTCTGTGTCCCCATTTTAACTAAACGGGTCCTATTATTTATATCTGAGAGTTATCTAATTTGTCTTTCGACTTTATTTGGTGTGGCGTTTATACGAACGCTCGGAAGGAAGACGCTGTAGTCTGGCGTGCGTATAAACCATGATGTTCACGTACTTACTCGTGAAAAGCATGGTATATGGCCCTATGCTAAGACACTTTATAGCTATGTGCAGTATTTAGTGGGGCTCTTGGCGTCATTCATACCCGATTCAATGTTAATATTGCCACACAAATAACGGGCAACGGATTAATACAGCCCAAGTTTAACCTGTGTATTTTGCTAGCACCATATTATAATCTTAGATTTGTGATCTATTTTCTTTTTTTATTCGTTTGTCATTTCTGTAGAATTCGTTTAATTCTGCTATGCAGGTCGCAACAAAACTATTTTTGTTCGCAGCAACTGAAAGTTTTCATTTATTGGCCCGTTCTGCACTATATTCCAATGCGGCAACTATAATCCAGGCTCCCCTGTGAAATTAAAAACACATATCTTTAAACATGTGACAGCAATGAGTCCTTTTTAATTCCATGTTCTTCTTGTGTGTGTGTTAAACTTGGGTTAATTGATTTTATTTGAATTATCTAACACCATTTTATGCCACCAAAGGCTAATAGATGGCCAGTTCACCTAACAACTCTTGCCCGGGATTCTGACAGTACTGAAACTTTAGCACGCATATCTGTAGTTAACTAAGCACAGCAGTGGAATACGAATTGTCACCAGATTCAACGCTGAATGAACTACAGCCCCCTAATGCACATGAAACCCGTGCTCAACTAGCCAATGCACATCAAACAGCCCTATCGAGACTATATCGCTTAAAGGGAAATTAATGGTCTTGGCCTTCATATATGACCATTTTCCTTCTATACACTGAACCTTGTCCTCATCTTGAGACGAATAAATTTTTCAACCGCATTCGTTTTAACAAAGATCTTTGGTTTTAATGACCTATATCTTTACGTTTTAATTCTTTACCTTACATTAACATCGCCAGTGAATTCTTGACTGATAGCAACAGTTTATCAAACATATATAACGTTTCCACCACAATTAATTACCACTAGATTACGAATGCAGTCTGAATGCAACTTCCCCATGTCACGAAGCTACATTGGGTAATGTAAATCTCTGCTCACGTAAGAAAAAAATGTTTTCCCTATAGAAATGTAGCATCTTTTTTTTACTTAAGACACCGTCATTATATATCAATAACTACATCTTGGTTGAACGCTCTGCTGAAGTAGTTGGTTTATGAGAATATATGATGGTATAAAATGTCTAGTAGTGTCTACATTAAGATTAGTCTACAACTATTAAATGAAACTGTGTTGTTTTTTTTTCGTTTTCTTTCTTTCTTTTTAACAATAAGTATCGATGATTTATTTGACCAAATTACATTCATAATTATTTTAATTCCCAACATCTTAAACAAAAAGACAGCAGCGATTGTTCCAGGTGTGTGCACTCTTAATCTAGCATTAACTACTGACTATGAATTTTGTTGTGGACGGTAAGTAAGTGGGAACAAATTATATACAGTCGGTACATGTATACAAGATAGCAAGTTTTTAAGAGCTCTAAAAACAAGTAGATCAATTTAGTTAACTTTGATACAAATCGAAAATAACAAATTAAAAATGAAATCGGAATAACACGTATGCCCTGATTACTGATGACAGATCCTGGTACGATCTTGAAAGGGGGCGAAACAGTCTTTGTCCAAGAAGATGCGCATGTCTACGTATAAACATGTGAGACAGCTTAGACCGTAAGTGGCCATAACTTTTACCTGAAACATTCTTTTTTAAATAAGATATACAAATGAAATAGATATTTCTTATTTTCTACCCTTTATATTTAACTTAAAAAGAATATCGACAGTTTCAGATACACAAATGCCCTTTGTCATGTAAATTCGCGGTTTGTTGACAATAGGAAAAAAAAGAGTACCGTGTAGATTGACTTCCACTTACAGTAAACTAAAACCAAAGATGCGTATTCCACTATTTATGGATGAAAATTTGTTCAACCATTTCCTATTATACTCAAAATACAATATTTTGGATTTAACAAAGTTGTACTTATTGTTACATACATACTGAAACAGATTGCATCATCAGACCTTACAGTTCTCCAAGGGGAGCATCAGAATCAGTAAAGGAATGAATATAAATAAAATTTGAAAATCATAATGTTGTGAGAGTAACAGACAGGTAATTTATATGGACTTTTTATTATGTGCTAATATTGATGAGGTTTCTGTTAGGGGTATTTTTTCACCAACTGCTTAACCCTTTCCCTCATAGAGGACACCATGAAAAGACCTATGCGAACAGCATAAAACCAGATCAGTCTGCGAGTAACTCGCAGGCTGGTCAGGTTTTATGCTGTTCGCTGCTCCTCAGTGGTCTGGTAATGAGGATTTTACAATTAAATTTGGTAAGGTTTGAGTTTTGGTTTTCTGCAGATCAGGCTTTATGTAGTCCCATCAATGAGCCGCTCAGTGCGACATGCTATTTTTTGTATTGGGTGTCAGGGGATATCGCCAAATCGAAAGTAGAATGATATCACAAATTACGGGTACACAAATGTGGACTAGGCTTTATGTGGTACCTACTGAGTGCGTCAAAATGAGTCTATATGAGGGAAAGTGTTAATTAAATCAGAGAATAGGATCTCAGATGAGATAACATTCCTATTAATGTTAATAGGGTTTAAATAAATATGCTTTTTATTTATTACTATATTAAGTAACTTCCTTATAATTAATTTATGGGGTCCTTTAATTGATAACTGATCAAAATTATATTCATATTCATATATATTCATATTGATGTGCGCTGTGCTGAAGACATTGAAGTGATCTTCCCTTCACAGTTTGACAGGTAAGATGTTTGTGAAAACGCTGATCAGAGGTGTGAACAGGTGATTCAACTGTATGCTAAGGGTCCAACTTTACTTCGGATAATTGGTTATGTTTGAATAAACCAAAAAGTAAAGGGTTGTATTTCTTATGAACTTATATAAGGAAAAATTCCAGACCAAAGGTTAGGTTCAAGTAAAGGGTAGGCTTTGGATAACGTATGTTTGGATAACCGAGATCCAACTGTAGTTATCCCACTGGTATATTTTAAATATAATGATCACAAGAAGATGAAGCAACTCAATGGAATTTTTTTTTATGGGACCTCATGATTGCAGCAGAAACTTGACAGGAAGTAATTGTTATGAATGACTGTTAGTCGACATTGGTCCCAATTGTTACTTAGAGTGCGGGGACTTGGTTGAGTAATGCCATGTTATGAGAATGTGTCAATGTCTATGTGTAACTTTATGCCATGTAAATAAAATGGTTCACTGTATGATAAGCCACTGTGCGGATAGCTTTTAGTCTGTCAAAATGTTCAACTGCACAAATTTCAAAATAGTATCTCACTTTATACAATGCTTATGTTTTTTTGCTTTTTTTTTTTTTTTTTTTTTCAAATAAGTTGTCCTGAAAATTGAGGTGTGCTTTATACGTTGCTGCACTTAATCTGCCCATGTGTACGTTATTGCTCAGGTAAAACATTACTTAAAACTTCTTTCATTTCACAGATAAAAGGATGGCAGTGAATGTGATAGGAATCATAGTCTTAGCAGCATTCTATGCTGCCATATTTGTTGTGGGTGTGCTGGCGGCAAGGAAGAAAGGTCGGGCAGGTCCAAATAACCAGATGGAGATGGCTATAGTTGCTGATAGGAACATTAACACCTATGTCGGCATCTTCACAATGACAGGTGAGGATTGCAGTCATAATTTGTGTCTAACATACAGCATTGGATAGGGTAAGTGTATGACTGCCATCTTCTTCCATTGGGTTTTTAAAATTAGGGTTTGCTTGCTAATATAATTTGCTTTGTGCATAGACCCTGTGATTTATATGACTGCCAGTCTTGTTTGATTTCATATCAATATACGGTCTTCCTTAAATGTGCCTCACAGCCAGTAATGTTTGGCATGTTTTGATTTGACAGACACATTTCTCTGCACTCCCTGTTTTGTCGACAGACAAATTCTGGCAATACATTATAAGTCTGACCAATACATTTACATGTTTTTTTGTTTTGTTTTTAATATCTTTTGTTTTATCATTAAAGACATTCTTTTATTTAATGTTGTCAGTCAATCTCAGCTTTTATGTCATTTCTACATCCAACCATATTATTATATTTTCTTATATTGTCATGATCATACAGGTGAATGTTTCACTGAACTTTGTTTGAAAAAAAATCACAAAAAGTGAATAGTTTGCATATAATTCTGTATTATTATATAATGCAATGAAGTTGGTCACTTTGGGTTGTTTTATTATGTATTTCAGAAAATTGTTGACACATAATAGGACAACACACTTTTAACCAATGTTATATTATTTTATGCCAAATAATGAAACGAGCCTCAGGGGTATGTGAAGCTTACTAATTAGTCACCTTAGTTTCATAACCTCATGTAAGCAAAGACTTCCTACTGCTCCAAGTTGAAATCATACTTGAGTTAGTTGGTCAGTCTACCACATTCTCACAAAAGCTAGCCCCAT
>CM037793.1:11465456-11515456 GCA_021229015.1 Solen grandis | reverse complement strand
AGCATGTGACCGACATTAACATTTCGATTTATGGGTAAAACGTATACAATTATTTGCAATATTGTCTTATGATAGTACCGTTATCTTTTACCTGCTTGGTGAAGTTAAACATAGAGTTCATTTCGACATTATACACAACTACATAACACACATAACATATTATAAAAATAATTTATAGTTTTATGTGTGAAACTGTGCCGACTATTTTGTTTGTTTGTTTACTAGGTTAAGCGTCCAACCGACATTATTTCATTCACCTGGAGACTATGTCTACTCGAGACAGGTATAGTGCTGCCACACCTAGAATCACACATGATACCACGCCTAGTCACATTATCCTGACACCGGGCCAACCAGTCATAGAACTACCCTTCTATGCTGAGCGCCAAGCATGGGGACTTTTTCCGACTTTGGTATGTCGCGGTCGGGAAACGATTCCTCGACGTCTCAATTCTAACCACTCGGCTGCCCGGACCGGCCCGAACATTTGTAACGAGGTTGACAATGTTAGAAAAAGTAACATAAAATATACAATATGGTTGTTGCTTAAACTAATTGTGTTCATGAGCATCATTAATGATGAAGGATGAAAATAACGCAATTTCGTAGACCCATTTTGTTTTAATTAATTGGTCTAACCAAATACTTTGGTCATTTGAGAACTTTGCTGCATCACTTCAGTTATACATCGTACACATGTGGCATGATACTACACAGTCATTTTAGCATGACACTTGGTCAACCAGTTCTGAAATTACGCCTTTGTACTGAGCTCAATACTCGAGGAAGCCATGCAAGTACATTTTAACTACTTCTCCATCTCCATATCAAGGTTTGGGATTGAACCCAAAATGTTCAGGTTACAAGTTGGAAACTCTTACAACATTGCAATCGGGACCTGTTAAAACATGTATGCATGCATGTACGTGTATGTATGATTATTTTACTCCAATGAGGCGTATGCTACTTTTCAAACTAGAGTATGGACATTTTGCTTACTTATATGAATATGTACAATGTAATTGGTCAGTGAAATAGGACACACTGTCACTTAGTCCCTCGCCGCTTAGGGTTCGAATCCTGGTTTCGATACTCAAATAACTAGTAAAAAAATCAAGCGGCCTTGTGGTCAGTCGTTGGGTCTATATTGATGCATCTGTACATTTTAAATTATTTCATCATATGACATTATGCTCAAACAGCTGTTTCATGCTTCGTATAACCATCACATACTTATTTATATTTAGCACGTTAGATATAACATTTTGAACGAATAACATCACTCCGCGTAACGCGCATGTATTCTTTAACTCAACAGCTGGACTAACTTTGAACAAAGATATGCACTATTCATATGATGTTGAAAATGTATGAGATATTCCCACGTTAAATAGTTAATTTCAGTTATTATCTTTAACCTTTTTCGTAGTGTTAGATTACAAATAGTAATTTATTCACAGTCCGTTCATTCATGTTCATTCATGTTTTGGTTTGTTTGTTGTAATAATCGCGATTTACTGTCAGTATAAGTCATATGATAAAGATTCTGATGTGAATTGTCATTTCATATCCGATTTTACTAAACTCGTTCCTTAATAATATTTTCATGAACTCGTTTAGTAAAATGTGATATGAAATAAAAAAAAATCATATCAGATCCTTTATATATTAACTTCTTTATCTATGTTTTTGATACTGATATACTGTTGCAGCTGTAGTGAACTCCAAAGAAGTAGTACCATTATACCGATATATTTTGACACTACTTCATCAAAACTGCGCAAACACAAAGACACCTAACTCTTTGTTTCTAGTAAAACCGAAATCTTACCAAAAACAAAATGCTACAACATAGTATAGATGATTTAAAACGCCGTGACATTAACTTGTCTGCTAATCTACCATATTATTTTGGCTCTTTCGTCTTTTGTCTATTACTGCACGCATATGTAAACACAGACGGTAGGGTCCAGTAAATGTAACACATCTAACGTAAAGTGATTCCCAGAAGATTTTACTGATATTGATCAAACTTCCCTATAAAGCAACAGTGTTTTTATCTCATTGAAAAAACAACAGTGTGGTTTCAGATCCTAGAAGTATCAAAGGAAGCATATTGCCAGACTAAGTAAAGTTCTGCTTTGTTGTTTTTTGCTGAAAACTAGTTATGTATTAACTACAATATGCATGTTCGTATGTTCGTGTATACATGTATATAGTTATAAATACATATATGTCAACCTGTCTTAAGCGGTAGGTCAGGAAAACAAGAGAAAGTGTCCGCTTAGCAGAGTCTGCCGCTAAATGAAGGTTAAACATAAAACAAAATGTTAGTTTGTTTGTATCAAAACTGACCACTAAATACTGATTGACCGCTAATTACAGGTGGCCGCTAATACAGGTTCACTGGTACATATTTTCCTTATTAATTGTTTGTAGCAAGATGTACTTTTGCCGTTTACATCATAAATGTTTTTGTTTTTTTAAATAGTATATGAAAAAAAAATGAAAGAAAAACAACAGAATGACTAAGACACATCCTAAGGTGATGATGAAAGCGAAGGGGGTAATATCATGATGTCTTGAATCATAATTAATTAGTAGTATATCGGTTTATGAATAAGGTATACTTATTGCCTTCTTATTGTTTAAAACTGTATGCCTACATGCTTTAACTATTATTACATTATTATTATCATCATCATTATTATTATTATAGTAGTAGTAGTAGTAGATCTATATAAAGCGTAGATTGCGAGCATAATTCAGTTTATTTTTATATTTATTCTGTGCAAATTTAATAAAGATAACCTTCTACACGGACAATTATTTTCATACATTTGGACTATAGATATCCTAATTTTGACGATGAGTTAAATTTGGCTCTGTTGGCGGTTCGCGTCATATGCGTCAAATTAAATATTGTGTCAAAGAAATTGTAAAACATGGCAATTTTCTACACGATAGCTAAGATTTGCAGACAAATGGGGGAAGCACTGAATATTTTCAGCGCCCCTCCCCAAACAACAACAACAACAACAATATATCCGTTCGTAAAAACCGAAAACAAAATCGAAAAAAAAACGTATTTACTAAACTGTATTCTATGTCTAAAAGAGATCAGGATAAGATATGTTGCATGCATGTACCAAATAGATCATTTTCACATTAATACGAAACAACGTGCCTCAATTATAGGCGTAATACCGTTATGGTCTAGGTAGAATCTCTTTTTCTCGGGATAGTACATTATTTAATACTCATTTACTTGACGCAAGAGATATTTGGTATATATAATGGATTATAAACGCAATTGATTTACAGAGATTCATGTTGTTAAGACATAAGCTATTTGTAGAAACGGCAGATAATAAAGTCAGAGAGGTCTTTTACGGTAAACAATCATCTTTATTTATTCGAGTAAATTACTGGCAGTTTTTTCCGAGATGAAGTTTAATACAAAGATATCGATCGATTTCACCCGATACCCATTGTAAGTGTTCAGATATCCCTACAATGCCATCTATTAGATTTACCATTGTAAAATTATGTACTTTTGAAATATTTATTATAATAAACACGTTAGTCCATGTTTAAGATTTTTGGCGTCTCGCCGTGCTAAGTCTTAAGTCTTAAGTTTATATATCGGAATAGAGTTTTTTGAAAAGAATTACATGTATTGTTGTTGCAACGTAAAACAGCAATATTTCAAACAAATTAGTGTTATTACATGGATTCATGGAAAAATATGATGCGCAGCTTTTTGTTGCCATAGCAATATTCTACGTCTGGTTCTCCGAGTAGATGCAGTTATTTAATTACAGAGACAAAATGTCAAATAAATTATTTCAAAACAAATGACGCGTTCTGTTTGTAAAAATGGTTCTTTCGAATTTCAAATATGTTTTTGCTGACTGCATTTTTTGGCACCAGACAGATGTGTAGATAGACCAGTAAGATCACCATGTTTGTCTCCTGTTTACGTATATCCTATTGATTTATATCAAGTTTGTCAGGAAAAGGCCAACTGTTAATTCATAATTGCTATAACTCGAGACAAGTTAGTTTCTTTTTTTTTTGCTTCTTCATAAAAGAAATAAAAGAATTATATAAAACAATAAAAAAATAAATTAATAGATAAATAAATAAATAAATAAATAAATAAACACAGCAATATTGTGGGTTTTTTTTCAAGCGCATATTTCATTGATACAATCGTACATTTAATTTCAATAAATTAGTTTGAATATTCTTAGAATATTTAAGAGATTAAAATTCATTTTCAATTAAATGTATGACAGTGTTGTATTAAGTAAATGAATTTTTTAAAATTCCAAAAATTTTTTATTTATATTTTATATAATATGTTTTATGTATGTGTACGTTATAAAATGAAGAAATATATCAACTTGACATGACGAAAGCACGGTTTTCCTGAATAATGTAACATAATCTAAAACATTTTACCAACTAGACGTAAGTTCCCAAAAAGCTTGACATATTGTTTCAGCATGCTGAGTGTATGCGTAATTACATCTTAATAAATATTTCACTACCTACTCTGTATGCAGGCAGAATCAAGCACCAAACAAAATACCATAACTGTAGTCTTTGAGTTTGGGTGATAGCGTTAACTTTGTTTCCTCCGTATGGCACATCTAATAAATATGCATATAACATAAACTTGACACAATCGACAGGCAAATTCTCGTCAGATGATGGACATCTAAATGAAGTAGCGATATGCCAGACAAATCTATCATGTTTACAACATAATACGAAGAAAGAAACATATGAATTCCTTAGAGAAGCCAGTCTCATTATTTGCGAATTAAGTGTTCAATGTCTAATAATGTTGCATGAGAAACGAAATAACGTCAAGTTCTCGTCATTCTTTATGAAAACAGCGCGGAAAATCCCATTATCAATCGAATATTTGTTTGTCTGTATGGTATTGACGTCCCACCGGCAGTGTGCTAGTCCTTTAAGGGTTTTGTCTGCATGAGACAAATACAGTCGTATTGTTCCTTTTTTGCCTCCAGGGGCATGTCGTAGACAAGACATGATGTTATGCACAGTCAACTCTCTTTACAACAGATCTGTGTTTGTTTCAGCGAATTTTGCTAATACAACAAAAAATGTCTTTGTAAAGAATAGAGATAAAGAAGGTTTATGCACTTTAGTTTTCAAGACTACTGCTGTTATAAGGAGGATGCTGTTATAATGAATGCCGTTGTAAAGAGATTGTTCCATTGTATATTCATATTTATATGATATCCTCACATCGGAACGTAGATGACCATTCTCGAAAAAGAATGGTTCCTAATTTAACAGGGCATTATTAAACCATGATCATGGTCCTTCAAATGTTAAAAAAGACTTCAGTGTAGATGCAAGCATCCATTGACTTGGAGTTAAAGGCTCTATTGCTCAAAGCCTATAAAAGCTTTTGTTTACTGTAAAATCGCCACGATCACTTGATTTTAATTTGTCACAATTAAATGATGGGTGAATTACATTTAGTAAATTTTTTATTCTCAGATTCAAACTATGTCCATTAATTCCCATAGGCATTTGAGTATGGTAATTAAAATTTGAGTTAGGTAACTATGGAGACGCGTACAGAACCTTGCCTTATATGCTTAAATATCAAAGCAAGGGACATTATTTACTATGTTTGTTTCGGCCGGAGATCGAATTCGAGACTTCCCTCTGAAACTTGCAAATTTAATTAAATGCCTATTTCTACATATAATAATGATACACACTGATGATATATTATACACACATACATAAAACGATAAGGAACAGTCAGCGATCACTTAATCACTTAAAACAGTGCAAAATAGTCCCTGAAGTAAAATGATTTCAGTTGTTACTGTATTTAAACATTTCTACAGATTCACATTGTCTCAGACTAAGAAGTAATTCATTCCACAATTTTAGACCTATCGTACTAAAACTTCTTTTAGAGAAAAAAATGTTTCTTATTAAAAGAAACAACATAATAATCATCAGAGGATTCAGATGATTTTAAGATTCGTTTTGACACTTGATGAGATAACACGATGGTGCGCCCTACCAAATAGTTAAACATTTATGTTAGATCTTGAAACCGAGTGGTGCTTTAATCGGAAGCCAGTGAAGATTGAATCCCCTTTTAATATTCTGACGGTAACGTCAATTTGGATAAATTGTGACTATCAATGAAGGGAAGTTATCAAGGTATTTCATATAATGACCGCGGAAATATATATGATATTGTATATAAGCGATCGCACGAAATTTTCTTAAGCAGTTTTGGACCTAATGAGGCATAACTATGAAGATTAAATATAAGCCGTAATCGTGAAAATCCAAATGAGTTGTAGAATTCTACGTAAAAAATGATGTTGCAATACAACTTCTTTTAACTGAGACCAGTGGTGAAATAATGATGGTTCGAATATCTGTACTTGGTTACTTTATTCATTTGTGTATTTCAAATGTTAACTGAGCATGCATATACATATTTTGATCACAGCATTTGGAAACCCTTAGTGAAAGTATTTTTTTTTAATTCGTGAAACTGAATATCATAATGGTTTATGCAAATATTGAATGCGTTAACAAATATAGCAGGTTTAGCAAATAAGCTACCTGACCTTTAAAATATTCTGAATGGCTGTTCAACCGTGCATTCTGTTTATAACAGCTATGATCATCATCCATTTGACGGGTTTCGGAAATACGTTAAACGGCCTAATGCAATATAAAGAAAAGACATGTTCTTGGCCTTAGTTTAGAGAAACACAATCAGCATATTTGTATGCAGAATAACTTATGAACAGAATATACATTTTTATACAATTCCAGACAATGTATATGAAAGTTTTGTATACAACAAATGTATTGTGAAGATTTTTGCAAGGAAATAACACTATACTATGAAATCATTAGGTTTCGTGGGACACTAATTTTCGTTGATTTCGTGGAGGTGAAAACTATGTCTACTTGAGACCACACTGCAGTATCAAGCCGCAGACATGTGGCATGATACCACACCCAGTCACATTATCCCAACACCTGGGCTGAGTGCCAAGCAAGGGAGCTCTATCGGTACCATATTTACGACTGTGGAAAGTTGCGATCGGAGATCGAACACAAGACTTCCCGCTTCTGTCACCATTTTGAGCTAAATGAAGGAAATGTAAATAGAGGCTCAATATTGTCAAAACTGAAACGCCAAAACGAATACACTTTTTTTCTTTATGTTGTAAGATTAATAATACGAGTAGTTAGGTCTTAATGTACCAAACAGATTAAGGTGTGCAATCATTGCAGGAACTGGCCCAACTATATGTCATTAGTTTTATTGTTCACGATCTTATGCCCGTCAAGATCATCAAAAAACGTTAAGATCAATGGAAAGTTTTATATGAATAATAATTCCCAGGATTTGTTTAAGTCATTTTTAATATAAAATATCTCAGAGAATGGAGATATGATTTATGTGAAAACGCATTCCACGCAAACATTTTTAACTCCTTGAGGCCCTATAAATTCGCTGGCAAAGAATGACATCATCACACTGGGCTGATGAATGTCCCGGTGGGGCCCTTTGGCGTCAACATTTGATGTTGTGGAAAAACAGAGTGAGTGATTGGCCATAACAAAACAGCTTAGGGCAATATTGTGGGAAGGTTTGTGCCTGTATTAATGGTCAAGCCGCTGACATGTCAACTAAGATAAAATGTGTGTATCGAAATTTTTCATTTGTGATCGTCTGCGGTTTTTGTGTCACCTGTAAGCAGAGATGATCTCTCTCTGTTCGTTCGTCCGCCCGTCTGTCTGTCTGTCCGTCACACTTTTTCCGTCATGCTTCAGCAGGTGACTCACACGTGTTCCAGAGAACAATCTTGTTTTTTTTTGTTTTTTTTTTTGCATTGCTTTTTGTTGCTATTTAGCAGTCCATGCATTGTAAGTCTTGTAAAACAGAAAGCAGCAATGCTATTTTAGAGATTGTTTTGGTGGACATATCGTGTAAGAGAGATAAGCCCTGTTAGTGTATACAAACTACACATATGGTACAAGTGTAAGGTCTTACATTGAAATATATAATTATTCAAAAATTCTGTAACAGTTGCTTATTTGACATTTTCATTTTTCTCCCAAAATAATTTGTGAAAATAAGGCGCGGGTGTTCAATTCCTACCTTCGTAAATGAAATATTGCAAGATTTCGAGAACAATCATGAATTTCAATTCTGATGTCGATTTCTTAGATCAGTACAACACATGCACTTCTTTTCATTTACATAAGTAAAGAAATAAATGTGAAGTATTTCAACTGTCGATTCTTTATGATATTTTAACAAGTATTACTTGTCACTAATTCATTTTTCTAAATTTTCTCGACATATGCCTCCCCCCTCCCTTATATTTATGTGTACAATATCTCAAGAATAATTTAAAAAAAAGTCAAACAACATCTTTATTTGGCCTATCGAAGTTTGTTTTTTTCAAAAGGAAATAAGCAGTTTTATTTTTCTTAGTTCAGTATTGGTTAAAAACACATAGAGACCATAAAGAACGAACTGTCACGGAATTGAATCACTGCGGTACGGTATTCATATTTATACTTTTGTTATTCTCCTGTCCAACAATTGTATCTAGACACGATCGGAACGTTGGCGCCTTCGACGGAACTCAGGTCACTGTGACCTACATTTTCTCTTGTTATTTCCCAATCTATCGAGAGAGTGTCCCTGTAATTTCCTGTAACTCTGTGAGACAAATGGCCGCAAAGCATTTGCCAACGATTCAGCAAATTTGAGGGCATAGTCAAACGATTCAGCAAATTTGAGGGCATAGTCAAGCTTATCAAAATGATGGAATAAATCAATAATTGCATTAAACAGGCGTTTTATAAAAGAAATATGTTTATATAGAGAACTAATATGTTGCTTGTTTAATATATGTATTTGCGATGTTTACTGATGTCCTTTCCACATTAGGGGCCTCCGTGGCCGAGAGAGTAAAGTCGCTGACTTTAACACTCACTCAGCCCCTCACCACGTGGGTTCGAATCCCGGCAGGGTCATTCGGATTTTCATGTCAGGAAGCCTTCCAGCTGGCTTGAGGTAGGTCGATGGTTCTACCCGGATGCCTCCGTGCATTCGGGGTCTTCCTCCACCTGTAATTAGCTGGACGTCGCTATATGACTGAAATACTGTCGAAGCGACGGTAAACTGAAATAGTCAAGTCAAGTCTTTCCACATTAAAGTACGACCTGTAATAGCCATACGTATTCCATATCTTGCCACTAAATGGTAATACTTCTATGAAACTCTATCACATTGAAAACATCAAATAATAACAATAATGACTAGAAGTCGTTTGTTTAAGATACAAACGAAGCGGCTTTCCGTTTGCTTATTTCAAGTGTATTGAATATATAAGTTAATACAAAGAAATGGAATAATGATGCATTATAATGTAAGATTAGATACGTAAATCATCATTATCATAAATTATATATAAATATGTTTAAAAAAAAATTTTTTTAATTGAGAAAGATATATATGATTACACAACCTTTATTCTTAAAATAAAAAAGGAAAATTATAATACTATCCTCAAAAATTGTTTTCTTACGTTATTCAATCGATTTTAAAAGTGTTTTTTTTATTCTTTATTTAATATCTATTTCTTCGTAAGCATATGACTTAACAAATAATCATTGCAATTTGATCAACATAATTGAAATTGTAAAAAAGAAAAAAAAAACAATTCTTTGAAATCCATGACTTTCAACCTTGAAATTGATTGAGTTTTTTACATTTGCCAAAAAAAGATGGAAACAAAGGCAGAGGTGTAAGCAAAATTATGAAAATAATTTCTTATTTTTATGTAATACACGTTATAAACGTCTTGAAACTTTCAACAATTCATTTGCTTTATATATTTCCTTATTTTACAGATTTAGAAAAAGAAACCGTTAAACCTTTAGAAAAGATAAAAAAAATCGATAGGTAGAATTACATGTATTTGTCATTTTCTTCAGGTTTGCGGAAAGCCGTGATAACAAATGCAATAAGATATCAGTATGGGTTTTCTGGCTCTAGTATAATTATACTAATTCATCGTAAATGCGACTCATTAACTCAAAAACGTATCACAATTCACTATTCAACACAGGCACTTTTTACTGCAAAAGAACAATCGGATCTTGCTGAACCAACACAATGGCCACTTTCGTTTCTTTCTTCAAATTAATATATTTCCATGAATAAGCCTTTTTACGAAAAAACATGAATAAATCATGTTTGATAACGTAATCACTTGAAATTTCTTGACTTTTTGCGCATGTTAAGATACGGCAATATTACTTATCTAAAGTTAATATGTCCAATCTTTTGATCTTTTTAATATATTTTGCTTACAAATCAATGTTGTCATAAACAAGTGGTACAACATAAATTTCTTAAGGTATGCTTAAGATTGGCATCAATACTCATGACGCTGGAGCGCGAATACATATTGAAATAAATGATTTTAATATTTCAACGACGTCAAAATCAAGTGACTAATGAAAAGTATCTTTTTTGGAATGACATGTTCAGCTAACGTTCTATTAATCCAGAAAAAATATCTTCGAGAATGCGAACAGGTTTGTTTTCATATGTTTAAGTAGGCATTCCAGTAAACATTAATATCCGACATGTTTGATGACGTAATAACTTAAAATTTTCAAAGACTTATGAACGTACGAAGTTTCGACACTTTTGAAAATTATAAGTTCATTGGTCTAATTGGCGATTTTATATGATTTTTTTTTAAATAATTCTTGCTTAAGTATGCATGACGTCATAATCACGTGACAAAACAAACAATTTTTGCAGTACGGATCATTTCAATTTTAACTGTATGAATACTGAAGATAGAATTAAGATTCACTCAAAATTGATGATACCAGAGCGAGAGAAAACTTTAAAAAGAAATGCTTTTTGACTTTTTGATGACGTCATAACCACGTGACTTAAGAGAAAATCATTCAGAAAATAGAATGTAAACTTTTATGCCGATATGCTGTCCAATTTTTATGCTTCTAACGCATCAGGGCGCTTTGTAAAATTTTAATTCCAAATTAAACGGTATTGCAAGAAATCTTAACATTTTAGAATTTGGAAATTTGAATGCCAAGGTGCACATCTAGATCCTAAAATACATCTTCTGTAAAAATATCAAGATAATTGGACCAAAATTAAAGGCTCTATGGCGCGAACAACCTTTTGAAGCTGACGTCAAATCTGACGTCATATGACGCCAATGAAAATTGAAAATGATTGAATGTATAAAGAGATACTTTTTTATTACTGCAATTTCAATTTAATTAAAATTGACTCAAAATGCATGATGCCAGAGCCAGAGAAATCTTTGAAAAAATAGGATTTTGCTTTTTAAATGACGTCATAACCACGTGACTTAAAAGGAAATCTTTTACAGAAATGAAAGTAGACCTCTGGGCCGATGAGCTGTCCAATTTTCATGCTTCTATCTCATCAGTAGCCTTTGTAATGTTAAATAATAGTTTTAGGACCAAAGTTCGAAACTCGGTTTTGCCATAAATTCTTAAATTTTTCGAATTTGAAAATTTGAAAGACAAGGTGCACATCTACATCATAACATACTTCTTCTGTGAAAATATCAAGATAAAACGACAAAAAATAAAGGCTCCAGAGCGCGAACAAACTTTTGATGCTGACGTCAAATCTGACGTCGTTTGACGTCTTTGAAAATTTAAAATGATAGAATTTAAAAATTTGAACGTTTTTGTCGAGGCAATTTAATTTTCATTTTCCTCAGACACTGGCAACATACTGAAATTAACTCTTGGATTTGGTTGGAAAATGAGGAATAATAATAATAATAAGAAGAAACACTAGAAGTCGTTTGTTTAAGATACAAACGAAGCGGCTTTCCGTTTGCTAAGTTAAAAAAAAAAAAGGAAAAAAAATTTTTCAAGTAAATCATCTTTATCTTAAATATATACTTACGATTATGTTCAAAAATAAGCTTTAAATCTTTTTTTTTTTCATTTTCTTCTTCTTAAGAAATATTGAAAAGCATAAATATGGATTTATTTGATTATCACCCGTTTTCTATATTCTAAAAAAAAAAAAAAAAAAAAAAGGAAAATTTTAAATAATAATATCCTCAAGAATTGTTTTTCTTACGTTATTCAATCGATTTTTTTTATTCTTTATTTAATATCTTTTTCTTTGTAAGCATATGGCTTAACATGTATTTATTGCAATTTGATCCACAAATGAAATTGTAAAAAAGAAAAAAATACTTTAAAATCGATTACTTTGTACCTTTAAATTGATTGAGTTTTACATTTGCAAAATTAGAGGGAAACAAAGGCAGAGGTGTAAGCAAAATAATGAAAATAAGTTCTTATTTCTATGTAATTAACGTTATAAAAGTCTAGAAACTTTCAACTATTCTTTTGCTTTGTATATTTGCTTATTTTTACAGATTTAGGAAAAGAAACCGTTAAACATTTAGAAAACATAAACAATCGATAGGAAGATATACATGTATTTGTCATTTTCTTCAGGTTTTCAGAAAGCAGTGATAGCAAATGCAATAAGATATCCGTAAAGGTTTTCTGGCTCTAGTATAATTATACTAATTCATCGTAAATGCGACTCATTTACTCAAAAACGTATCACAATTCACTATTCAACGCAGGCATTCATTCCTGCAAAAGAACAATCGGATCTTGCTCAACCAACCCAATGACCACTTACATGTCTTTCTGCAAATTAATAGATTTCCATGAATAAGCCCTTTTACGAAAAACATGAATAAGTCATGTTTGAAAACGTAATCACTTGAAATTTTCTGGACTTTTCGCGCATGTTAAGGTACGGCATTATTACTTATTTAAAGTTAATATATACAATCTTTTGATCTTTTTAATATATTTTGCTTACAAATCAATGTTGTCATAAACAAGTTACACAACATAAATTCTATAAGGTATGCTTAAGATTGGCGTCAATGCTCATGACGCTGGAGCGCGAATACGTATTGAAATGAATATTTTTTATATTTTGACGACGTCAAAATCAAGTGACTAAAGAAAAATATCTTTTTTGCAAGGACATGTTCAGCTAACGTTCTATTAATCCAGAAAAAAAATATCTTCGAGAATGCGAACAGGTTTGTTTTCACATTTTCAAGTAGGCATTCCATCAAACATGAATAACTGCCATGTTTGATGACGTAATCACTTGAAATTTTCAAGACCTTATGAACGTACTAAGTTTTGATATTTTTTAAAAGTTTAAGTTCATTGGTCTAATTGGCGATTTTATATGATTTTTCAAAATAATTATAGTTTAAGTATGCATGACGTCATAATCACGTGACAAAACAAACATTTCTTGCAGTATGCATCACTTCAATTTTAACTCTATAAATTCTGAAGATATAATTAAGATTGACTTTAAATACATGATATCGGAGCGAAAGAAATCTTTAAAGAGACATGTTTTTTTTTTGTCTTTTTGATGACGTCATAACCACATAACTAAAGAGAAATTCATTCAGAAAATAGAACGTAAACTTCTATGCCGATGTGCTGTCCAATTTTCATGCTTGTAACGCATCAGGGGGCTTTGTAACATTTAAATTTAATTTTTGACCAAAGTTCGAAACTCGGTATTGCCATAAAATCTTAATCTTTTCGAATTTGGCAATTTGAATGCCAAGCTGGACATCTACATCCTAAAATACATCTTTTGTAAAATATCAAGATAATCGGACCTATATTGAAGGCTCTAGAGCGCGAACAAACTTTTGAAGCTGACGTCAAATCTGACGTCATATGACGCCAATGAAAATTGAAAATGATTGAATGTATAAAAAGAAACTTTTTTATCGCTGCAATTTCAATTTCATTAAAATTGACTCAAAATGTATGATGCCAGAGGGAGAGAAATCTTTGAAAAAATAGGATTTTGTCCATTAAATGACGTCATAACCACGTGACTTAAAAGATAATCTTTCAGAGAAAAGAAAGTAGACCTCTGGGCCAATAAGCTGTCCAATTTTCATGCTTCTATCTCATCAGTAGCCTTTGTAACATTAAATAATAGTTTTAGGACCAAAGTTCGAAACTCGGTTTTGCCATAAATTCTTAATTTTTTCGAATTTAAAAATTTGAAAGATAAGGTGCACATCTACATCATAATATACATCTTCTGTGAAAATATCAAGATAAAATATCAAAAAATAAAGGCTCCAGAGCGCGAACAAACTTTTGAAGCTGACGTCAAGTCTGACGTCAATTGACGTCATTGAAAATTAAAAATTATTGAATTTAAAAATTTATAAGTTTTTGTCGAGGCAATTTAATTTTCATGTTGCTTAGACACTGACAACTTACCGAAATTAACTCTTAGATTTGGTTGGAAAAAAAGGAATAATAATAATAATAACTAGAAGTCGTTTGTTTAAGATACAAACGAAGCGGCTTTCCGTTGGCTTATTTCAAAGGTGTTGAATATATTAGTTAAAACAAAGAAATGGAATAATGTTGGCTAATAATGTTTAATTCAATACGTAAATCATCATTATCATAAATATATACTTATGTTCAAAATTAAGCTTTATTTTTTATTATTTTTTTCATTTTCATCTTCTTAGGAAGATATTGAGAAAGCATATATATGGACGTTATTTGATTACGCAACAGTTTACTATCATGCAGAAAAAAATACTAATACAATCCTCAAGTTTTTTTTCTTACGTTAGTCAATCAATTTTAAAAGTTTTTTATTCTTTATTTAATATCTTTTTCTTCGTTAGCATATTACTTAACAAATATTCATTGCAATTTGACCCACAATTGAAATTTTAAAAAAGAAAAAAAAATACTTTGAAATCCATGACTTTCAACCTTTAAATTGATTGAGTTTTACATTTGCAAAATTAGATAGAAACAAAGGCAGAGGTGTTATGAAAATACTTTCTTATTTCTATGTAATTAACGTTATAAACGTCTTGAAACTTTCAACCATTCATTTGCTTTATATATTTGCTTATTTTTACAGATTTAGAAAAAGAAACCGTTAAACATTTAGAAAACATAAAAAATCAATAGGACGATCTACATGTATTTGTCATTTTCTTAAGGTTTGCAGAAAGCCGTCAAAGCAAATGCAATAAGTTATCCATATAGGTTTTCTGGCTCTAGTATAATTTTACTAATTCATCGTAAATGCGACTCTTTTAGAAAAAAATGTACCACAATTCACTATTCAACGCAGGCACTCTTTCCTGCAAAAGAACAATCGGATCTTGCTCAACCAACCCAATGACCGCTTTCATTTCTTTCTTCAAATTAATATATTTTCATGAATTAGCCCTATAAAGAAAAACATGAATAGGTCATGTTTGATAACGTACTCACTTGAAATTTTCTGCGCATGTCAAGGCACGGCAATATTACTTATTTAAAGTTAATATGTCCAATCTTATGGTTTCTTTTAAATGTATTTCGCTTACAAATCAATGTTGTCATAAACAAGTGACACAACATAAATTCCTTAAGGTATGCTTTAGATTGCCACAATACTCATGACGCTGAAGCGCGAATACGTATTTAAATGAATGATTTTAATATTTCAACCACGGCAAAATCAAGTGCTAAAGAAAAGTATCTGTTTTGGAAGGACATGATTAGCTAACATTCTATTAATCCAGATAAAAATATATTCGAGAATGTGAACATGTTTGTTTTCACATTTTCAAGTAAGCGTTCCATCAACATGAATATCTGCCATGCTTGATGACGTAATAACTTTAAATTTTCAAACCCTTATGAACGTACTAATTTTCGACATTTTTGACAAGTTTAAGTTCATTGATCTAATTGGCGATTTTATATGAATTTTTAAAATAATTCTTGCTTTAGTATTCATGACGTCATAACTACGTGACAAATCAAACATTTCTTGCAGTATGCATCACTTCAATTTTAACTCTATCAATTCTCAAGATTTCAATTAAGACTGATTCAAAATTCATGATACCAGAGCAAGAGAAATGTTAAAAAATGCCTTTTTGTCTTTTTAATGACGTCATAACCACGTGACGTAAAAGAAAATCATTCAGAAAAAAGAATGTAAACCTCTATGCCGATATGCTATCCAATGTTCATGCTTCTAACGCATCAGGGGGCTTTGTAACATTAAAATGTAATTTAAGGACCAAAGTTCGAATCTCAGTTGTGCCATGAAATCTTTTATATTTTCGAATTTGGAAATTTGAATGCCACGGTGCAAATCTACATCCTAAAATACATCTTCTGTGAAAATATCAATATAATCGGACCGAAATTGAAGGCTCTAGAGCGCGAACAAAATTTTGAAGGTGACGTCAAATCTGACGTCATTTGACGTCATTGAAAATTAAAAATAAATGAATTTATAAATTTAAAGATTTTAATCGCTGCAATACAATTTTCAAAAAGATTGAGTCAAAAGTTTTTGATACCAGAGGGAAATAAATTTTTTAAAAAGTTGCTTTTTGTCGTTTTTATGACGTCATAATCACGTGACTTAAGAAAAAATCCTTTAAGAAATAGAAAGAAGACCTCTAGGCCGATATGCTGTCCAATTTTCATGCTTCTAACGCATCAGGGGCTTTGTAACATTAAAATATAATTTTAGGACCTAAGTTCGAATCTTGGTTTTGCCATGGTATCTTTATATTTTCGAATTTGGAAATTGGAATGCCACGGTGCAAATCTACATCCTAAAATACATCATCTGTGAAAATATCATAAAAATCGGACCAGAATTGAAGCCTTTAGAGCGCGAAAAAAAATTTTTCGTCATTAAAAATTAAAAAAAAAAAATTATAAAAGAAATGATTTTAATCGCTGCAATACAATTTTTAAAAAGATTGAGTGAAAAGTCATGATATAAGAGCGAAATAAATTTTTAAAAAAGTTGCTTTTTGTCGTTTTTATGACGTCATAATCACGTGATTTAAGAAAAAATCCTTTAAGAAATAGAAAGAAGACCTCTATACCGATATGCTGTCCAATTTTCATTCTTCTAACGCATTAGGTTCCCTTGTAACATTAAAATATAAATTTAGGACCTAAGTTCGAATCTTGGTTTTGCCATAAAATCTCAATTTTTTCAAATTTTGAAATTTGAATGCTAGGGTGCACTTCTACCTTCTAAAATACATCTACTGTGAAAATATCAAGAAAATCAGACCAGAATTGAAGGCTCTAGACCGCGAACAAACTTTTGAAGCTGACGTCAAATATGACGTCAATTGACGTCATTGAAAATTAAAAATTATTGAATTTAAAAATTTATACTTTTTTGTCGAAGCATTTTAATTTTCATGTTGCTTGACCATTGGCAACATATATAAATTAACTCTTGAATTAGGTTGGAAGAAGAATAATAATAATAATAATAATAAGAAAAATAAACATAACAAACCCTATACGTTTTCCGCAAGTTTGCGGAAAGCCGTAATAATAAGAACTAGATGTCATTCGTGAAAACGAATGATAGGACTTTCTGCAAGCTGTGTTAATGCAAAAAGCAGGAGATAGAAGTTTTATGTAATGACTCACCTCTGGTAGTATTTCATGTTCATGCTGAACAACTGACATTATATTCCGAAATAAGTGCAAATAATAAGAACTAAGTATTTCACTAATTTTAGCTCTGACGTCACATGACGTCATAGGGTACTGAAAATTCTTTTGTTCAAAAGCGTATACTTTACTTTCATAACTCTGAAATTTTCATTATTCTGAACAACTGGCATCATGTCGAAATCATTGCCCTAAAATGAAAATTAAGAAATATGCTTATGACGTCACATGACGTCATATGACGTCACGACTCAAGATATATGTAGGAATTCTGCAGAACTGCAAACTGTGTAAGTTTCAACTTTCTATCTCATCCTGAAGCTCTTTAATCCTAAAATGAAATTTTCGATCCTATGTTCGAATCTTATTTCAGCCACAGAACTTCGGTCTTTCGGAATTTCGGTTAGCTGAAAGGATATGCACATCTTAGTTTCAAGATGTACCATCTCTGAAAATTTGAAAAAAATTCGACCATAAATGGCGGCTGTAGAGCGCGAACACCATTTTTCACTATTTTAAGCTCAGACGTCACATGACGTATTAGGGTGCTGAAGATGCTTTTGTTCAAAATCGCGTACTTTACTGTCATAACTCTGAAATTTTCATTATTCTGAACAACTGGCATCGTGTTGAAGTCATCGGCCTAAAATGAAAATTAAGAAGTATGCTTATGACGTCACATGACGTCATATGACGTAACGACTCAAAATATATGTAGGAATTCTGCAGAAATGCAAACTGTGTCAGATTCAACTTTCTATCTCATCCAGAAGCTCTTTAATCCTAAAATGAAATTTTCGGTCCTATGTTCGAATTTTATTTCAGCCACATAACTTCGGTCTTTCGGAATTTCGGTTAGCTGACAGGATATGCACACCTTAGTTTCAAGATGTACCATCTGTGTAAATTTGAAGACAATCCGACCATAAATGACGGCTGTAGAGCGCGAACACCATTTTTCACTATTTTTAGCTGTGACGTCATGTGACTTCATAGGCTGCTAATAATCATTGAAATCAAAATTTCCTCACATGACTAATAACCCATAAAAATTTCATCGTCCTAGGACTATTGAAACATATTAAAATAAGCGTTTAGTTAGGAAGAAGAAAAGAATAATAATAATAATAAAATGACGTCACGTGACGTCATATGACGTTTATTTTCATATAATTGTTAGACACCCAGAGACCTACTAACTGACAAAATTTCAACTTTCTATCTCAAATAGGACAGTTTTTATAAGCATTTAAAAATTGACGTCCTTGGTTCGAATCTTGGATCCGCCATAGATGCTTGGACTTTTCGAATTTTGAAAAACGGATACCGGTATACACAATAAGAACGTAATATACACATTCTGTGAAAATTTGATAAAAATCGGCCCATTAATAATGGCTCTGGACCGTGTACAAACTTTCGTAGTCAATTTCAAATGTGACGTCATATGACGTCATAGGCTTCTGAAAATCATTGAAATCGAAATTTCAGCATCTGAATCATGTGTCATTAAATTTTCATTGCCCTTCGACAATTTCAACATATAGAAATACCATTGTTAATATTAGAAATACATTATCATATAATGACGTCACGTGACGTCATATGACGTTTATTTTTACAAAATGTTTAAGACTCCCAGAGACCTATATACTGACCAAATATCACTTTTCTATCTCAAATAGGACCGATTTTATGAGCATTTAAAAATTTACGACCTTGGTTCGAATCTTGGATTCGCTATAGAACTATGGACTTTTCGAATTTTGAAAAACGGACACCGGGATGCACAACTAGAACTTAATATACACATTCTGTGAAAATTTGATGAAAATCGGTTCATAAACAATGGCTGCAGACCGCGTACAAACTTTTGTTGCATATTTCAAGTGTGACGTCATATGACGTCATAGGCATATGAAAATCATAGAAATCAAAATTTCAGCATTTGAAGCATGTGTCATTAAATTTTCATTGCCCTTCGACAATTTCAACATATAGAAATATTCTTGTTAATATTAGAAATACATTATCATATAATGACGTCACGTGACGTCATATGACATTTATTTTCACAAAATCTTTAAAACTTCTAGAGACCTATATACTGACTAAAAATCAACTTTCTATCTTAAATAGGACAGATTTTATAAGCATTTAAAAATTTACGACCTTGGTTCGAATCTTGGATTCGCTATAGAACCATGGACTTTTCGAATTTTGAAAAACGGACACCGGGATGCACAACTAGGGCCTAATATACACATTCTGTGAAATTTTGATGAAAATCGGTCCAGAAATAATGGCTGTAGACCGCGTACAAACTTTTTCACGTGACGTCAAGTCTGACGTTATATGACGTCATATGATTATACAATTCATTGCATCCGAAAGCCCATGGTTTGAAATATATGCCATAAAATTTTCATTGTTCTGAGTCAATGGCAACACCTCGAAATTAACACAAATATAAGAGGAAGAAAAAAAGAATAAGAAGAAGAAGAAGAATAATAAAAAAACAGTACAAACCCAATATGACTTTCTGCCTGTAGGCAGAAAGTCCTAATAAACATAACAAACCCTATACGTTTTCCGCAGGTTGCGGAAAGCCGTAATAACAAACCCTATACGTTTTCCGCCGGTTTGCGGAAAGCCGTAATAATAATAATAAAAACCGAATTTTCATGTACAGGAGATAATCTTTGTTTAAGTTAACATTGAAGTCTTTGGAAATATACAATTTCTGTGAATATGAAAAACTAAATTTGATTTTCGAGAAAAACTCACGGTAGAAAAATGCATCATAAAATTTGTTTTCAAATTTCATGAGAAAGATCATGAGAAAGATCTAAACTAAATTGTAGAGAATGGAGAAAGTCACTTTTTTAGTTTTCAGGGGAGATAACTCGTGACAACAAAATTATCAATCGGAAGTAATAAAAGAACTTCTGTCGCATGTCATGACATGTCAATTTGCCCCTAACATTTCAATTGTTTGGCATTTTAAAGGCTTATATTGTGAATTATATGCATGGTTTTGATGGAATCGATGGCTATATTGTGGCGTTTACCTTTGGATCGGTTTGGATGATTACTATAACATGATGATACGTTAGTTTTTTGTTGGATTTAACGGGGGACGTACTTTTGGTACGTAATTAACTATACGCAAGATTTCTTTGAATATTCTGAACATTATTTCCAGTCGATAAAAAAAATGAAGAATATCCTTCCATCTATAATATAAATGCTTCTTCCAATCAGCAAACAATTAAATATTAATTGTAGAAAACCAAGACAGAACAGTGATTTGAAAGATTGAAAGAAACCGACGTTTCAAAAGTTCACCGACGTGGGTTAATACGACACACTCAATCATCTTATGTTTTTCGGATTAAATTGTGCCATTGCAGTTCATTTTTGAATTATAATTACAGACATGCAAGAATAGGCTCATTCATAATACCACAAACAGTACAAAATACATGTGCCTCAACATTGTCAATTCATAGTTTCAACATACTTAACTAATGAAATGATGATACCGACTCATTTGGGACAAATTGTCTTATTTATGCTATTAATTAAAGTTGGTTAGAAGTTTATTTCTGTAACATTTAGCTCTGGAACTAGACCTACTTTACACGTCCCTTTTGCCATCATGATTTGATCGATGTTTTGTACTTTACGATTGATCAGCGGTGATATTTGATGAAACAATAGTTCGCCGAGCTTTGATTAGAGGCATATGACATTTGTCATGAGATTTTAATATTTGATCTATTTTCTCTCTTGGTGTTTAATTAACCATTCAATTAAACAAACGATACAATCTTTGATGGGATAAGGGAGTGGGAACCCTATGAATAATGGACACAGTCTACCTTCAAGCCTGTAGCATAATTATTACCTCAGTCAAAAGTGTTTGGATTATTTTCATGCAAACAAGACATACGAAAGTCACAAGTAAAAAATGGTACTGGTATTGCTTCCTTGCTTGACGCTCAGCATATAAGGGTAGTTCCAGGACTGCTTAGCCCGGTGTTAGGATAATGTGACTTAGTGTGATATCATGCCACGTGTCTACAGCTTGGTATTGCAGCATGACAGCACTAGATACATCTCATATAGACAAATGTCACAAAATGACTGAAATATTTTCGGTGGGACGTTAAAACCAATAAAAAAGAAATGACACTAAAATGTCTTTTATGAAATAAAATTTTCAATCTATCAAAATCTTTAACCATTTGAGAAGTTAGGATATATATATATATATATACTAAAACGTGATTTGAAATCATAATATTTAGTATAAACTTTACAGAGAGTGAGAAAAAAATCAACTCAGAGATAATCTTTAGTGATACGAGTGAAGATTTATAACTGCTGGACTGAAAATATGGCAACATAATATAATTCGATGTTTTTTAAGTATTTTTCAGTTATTGTCATTTTCGCATCACTTCCATAAAAATGTTGTCAATAATATAAGTAGCCAATCAGATGGAAAACAATAATATAAGTAGCCAATCAGATGGAAAACATTGCTTTTTTATATACAGACAAAGTGTTAGCTGGCTATAAATGAAAAGACGTCCTTTAAATCAGCCAGCTTTTTCCATTCCCATGTACGTTTTATTATAAATTGAAAAATCGGGTAATTTTAACACTGCAATTATGTTGTAAAATGTTATACACAAATTACAAGAATGTATGAGAGATTTTTATAAAATCATATGCATATCTCATGACTTAAAGTTCTCCTCTTAAATCAATATTTGTTTCTGTTATATTTATGGTTTTCTTCTATTTTGCAAGAGCTTCTAGGAATAAGTGGGTAACATCAGCAGAGGATAGAAAAACACTGCTTTAATCTAAGTAACCTGATATTTCGACACTAAATGTCAAATCGTGATACGTGTTGCACATTGCAGTGCCAGGTTATTTTGATATCTGAAACACATTTGGGATTTCAGGATAATACATTAAGAAACAGTTGTATTAAAACATCCAAATATCTAAAATATTGCTGTATTTTTATATTTATTTCTATGTTTTGCTTGTAAAAAAAAAGCGTAATTTTTAAAATATTCCCGGGAAAACGGAATAAAAACCAAGCCGATTGATCTGTTTTACACAACTTTACATGCTCTGAAAACTTGGCTTTTATCTTTAATGGTTACAGCTAGGCGGATCTAAAATTCCAATTTAATAATTTTATTAAGCCTTACTGAGTTTTGTGTAGATTCTAGGCCCACTGTTCTTCCAAAAGCAGTGTATTATATTCAGACAGAAATGCAAAGTGTGTTACAGACTTATTAATAGATGCAGTCTGTATATACGCGTTGACAACATTACAACAATGCATATTAAATAAGAAAAAATATTTTACTAAAGATTATTCAAATTCAAATGTTTACAAAAATAATAATAATAATAAAAAAACTTGATTTGCATATTCCGCATATCTTCGTC
Organism: Solen grandis; assembly: GCA_021229015.1. NCBI lineage: Eukaryota > Metazoa > Mollusca > Bivalvia > Adapedonta > Solenidae > Solen > Solen grandis. Next base: position 11,492,299 of record CM037793.1, on the reverse strand, counting down.
AATTTTTATAGACGTTTATATAGACCATCCGTATGTCTCAGTAACGAATCGCGAGTACATAAATTGATGTCGTAGCAGATAAACAAATTGGCGACGGTTTTTCAAAATTAAATGATTGCCGATTCGGGTATACTAATACAGAATGTTAACAATGAGAGCAATTTACATCCATGTAAAATACTTAATAGCATAATTTGATCAACACTTCAACTCACTGGTATTTTACAGCATATATCTGCACATTATATATATACATTATATATATATGTCATTATGTATAGAAAATATTTGTACTTTATGTACCATTTGTGTTAGTCTACAATATGTCAGTGCTATTTTGTCTTTTCTTTTTTTATAAAAAAATGTATCATTTAGGAATATAATGGGCCTTTAAACCAGTATATAACACTTAGCCTCTTTTTGGTCAGTCTTTTATATCTCCATCTTTTGATTTTGATAACGTCTTCAGTTTGTACTTAACCTGAAAAAGACGTAAATCTAAAACCCGATAAAATATCACTATGGAAGGGTTAGTTCAGAATCAGAATTTCAAATCTTCCGATTTTCAGCCTTAGGTGCACATTGTCTCACTCTAGTGGATTTAATTTAATAGAATATATATCTTAAAGACGATAAAACAACTGAGGTGGCATTATTCCAGATAGTAAATAAAATTACATAAAGTTGACCCAGATATTACAAAGGAAGTGTGAAATTTAATCACTACCATCCAGGCAATAACTTAGAATATAGAAAGTTGACCTAGATATTAAAATTGAAACGTGTAATATAACCACTACCATCCAGATAATAACTTAGAATATAGAGTTGAGCTAGGTATTAAAACTTAGTACATAGAAAGTTGACCTAAATATTACAAAGGAAACGTGTTATATGATAACAACCATCCAGATAAAAACTTAGAATATTGAAATTTGACCTAAATATTACAAGGAAAGCGTGTAAGATAATCACTACTAGACCTTATATTATATTTGATTTTACCCCCTCTTTAGAGAAGTGGAATTTTCAGACGTGTATATCTTGATCTCAATCGTAAAAATATCTTAATGTTTGTATACAGTGAAGATTCGTTTATCCGGAAACGTCCGTTCCCGGCGAAATTTCCGGATTAACGTGAATTTTCCGGATTAAAAATTCAACCATATATGACCATATCATAGAGATGTATATACACATATTCACACTGAAAATACCGAAAACGATCTTTTTTGTTCAAAAATATGCCTTTGAAATGTGTATGTTATTGTGCATGTTTTTAATGTATGCATGAAAATGTAAAAAAGAAATTAAAAAAAACACGAACACATAAACTGTTTACTCTTTATTTCAACGTCAAAAGTGTAGCACAGACATAGCACATACATGTACACTCGATGTACATTTCAGTATAACAGAACACACGCACTAAAAAGTTCACCTCTTAAAAAATTCAGTCAGTTTTGACTGGCGAGACTCTCGACTGCAACGATCCTGCAGCTGTTTCATGATCCGCCACAGATCGTCTAGGGATCGCTTGTTGTTGTTGTCCTGGTCGATAGTGCCGAAGCTCGGATCCGACTGCTCGAAGAACGAGAGTGTTTTAGCCCACACGTTTCACACGTGTCTTCACTTCCGCTTATAACAAAGAACGATTCACACCTCTGTCGGGCGCTATTGTCGTAGGCGCGAATCTCCTGGGGCATGGAGCAAAGACCGGATTAAGGTGTCAAAAACACAGGTAAAATATAGATCCGTCCCCGAAAATGTATTTCCGGATGCGGACTGCGAAATTCCGGACTAAACGTAACAATTTGTGCTTAAAAATTCCGTTCCCTACAAAAATTGTCCGGATCGTGAAAAAACCGGATTACCGGAGCGCGGATTAATGAGACTTCACTGTATACACAAATATAATGTGCTCTCGTTACTTTTTTATTGCTTTCGATATGTTGATTTTATCAATTATGTATTGATAATTTGATTATCAGTAATTTAATAAGTAATCATTGTCGACAACATCAATGTTACATATATCTCGAGATTTCAACCGCGAAATTCTAAACGCAGTGAGTACTTAAGTCCTGCAACGCTTTGATATCAATTCTGTAAATGTATGTCTGGCTGCTCGTCTTGACTGTTAAAACAGTTTATTTTTCTTATTTGATTTGCTTTTCTTTTCACTGGCCACGCCACGTACGATACTTACCAAAGAATTTAAATAGGTTTATTGGACATTTCACTGCGGTTCAGTATTCATTTGTGTTTGTCATTTCTTTAATATTAGTTTTTGTGTATATTTTGAATGTGACTTTTGGCATGGTTTTTTTTGTATGTTTCACAAACATTTTTGTGACAATTATTGTTAAAAAGTGACATCTTCGACAATTACAATGTCACTTTTCTCTCCCTAGACAATACAATGGCACAACATCCTCTCCTTTTTAAGCCACGTATCTTTTGTTTAGTTTGTCAAATCCATTACCAAAATGTCAAGGGTATCTTTAAGCACACTTAACTTTTTTTTTCTATGGAGTATCGGGGGTTTGCTAAAAATCATACATATTCTAGAAAAGACAATAAAATAAATGCATGAACAGCATAACTTATACTTAACATTAGGCATAAAGCTCTTCCCCTCTCTCTTAAACGGACAAGAAATAATGATCAGTTGAAAAATGATATATATATGATTGAAACAATTCATGACGAATACATATTTATTGTATTTGACATTTACCCTGTTTCAGATTTGTTAAAAAAATAAAACGCATTGGAAACAATTATTATTAGAATTGAATTGAATTGAATTGAAACATATTTTAAACATTCTAGAATCAAGTCTGACATCTGCTGTTTCGCTTATAACAGAAAAAAAGTAAACCTGATTAGACTAGGAAACGGTGTCTGTGTTCATTAGCATAAAACAGTTGATTTGTTTATTGTGAAAGAGTGCTAAGAATCGAGTGCATGTCGAAAATCTCGTTCGTTTGAGAACGGCATTAATCCGTTGGAAACTATTTTAGCGCCACAGACAAAATAATGACGTCACCAGACGCTTCTGATTAACGACGCCCACGCCGAAAATTTACGGCGAGTGCCGAAGGCATTATATCTCTTTCTCAAAAGGTGGGGTTCTCTTCTGAGAATAATCGTGAAGGCGTTAGTGATTGGTATAGTCTTACCCTTGATATACACACGGTGACGAACGGAAGAACATTTATTCCCAAGAAAATTTTAATCAGCAAACCAGCTCGCCCATGGATGACGCAGAAAACCAAATGACTGAAAACAAAACGAGATGGTATCTTCAAAAAAACAAAAAAAAAAACAGAAGTGGGCAGCCATACTTTGACTTGAGATATAAAGTAAAATATAAACTGAAATATGCACATGACATCTAAATCGCAAACATCTTAGTAGTTTCCAAGGGTACTTATAGTGTGAGTATTATGGACAGTGCGGGGAGGTATCTCTAGATCAGCAAACATGTAGATATCTTTATAAGTCAATAGGAAGTGAGTCAAACCTTAGTCGTAGGAGGTTGTTTATCCAAAGCACTATAATTAAATGTACATTATTATTTTTTTAATCTTTAGCATTAAAATCAGAGATCTTTGTTGATATTCCTAATAATAAATGTGCATGTTGATGTCTATGATAGTACTTTTTGATTAATTCTTTCTTATAAGTGTTATAACGTTGCATGTTGTGGTTGAGATGGCCTTAACCCACCTTCTGTAACTAATGGATATACGAGTATGTGACACCGGTAAAAATATTTCTTAATATATATGCTTAACTGTAACTTTTTTCCATAACTGAATTTGAATATTAAGGCATTATCATATTTATAAAACGGCAACATTTAAGCATTATTTTTGGCATTCCAATTTGTCATTCTCATTCTGAATCTTCCTTTCCCCATTTTGTCTCAACCATTTGATTCATTCTTCGTCTATTTGTCTCGATAGTTGATAAGTGTAATACACACTGGGGATTCGTGCCATTATAACGTGTCTGCAATCAACATATAGCTCGATTAAATGCAAATGGCATTAAACAGGTCAAATGGTTCGTCTGTTGGATTGACAAGCATAGTTTCAGATCAGACAGTGTCCTTGCACCGTGTTCTCGAAAATGCTTAAGTACGATCTCTGGTTCAAATGTGAGTATCATACACAGACCCTTAAGATTAAGACAAATGGGCATAGTTTGAGTATTAAATTCATGCTTAGTACTGTTTTTATATTTGAGAACACGGACCTGGTATGTTGATTAATTCTGGTGCCGAGTAACACACACATTAAATTACTCGTATGTATAATTAATCCAATCTTGTTCATTCTCTTCCTTTCTTGCTCTGTGGCAATAAACACAAAAGTAAATGACATCTGAGGGAGAAATTATTATTAAATATAATCATTAAATAATAATAAATAATTATTATTTACAATTTGTCATATAATGTCCGTGATATATCATAATGTAGTATAGTATATTATAATACCAAATGTAATTTTGTCTATGAATATGGTCATGTTAGGGAATCATCAACGGAGGATAACCCCCCCCCCCCCCCAAAAAAAAAAATAAAAAAATAATAAATAAATAAATAAAACTAAAGCCGGAAAATCGATATCAAGGACGCCCACCGATATAGTATCACAATTTCCGTCCAAATTCTGTAATGATTGGACATTGCGGTTCTGATAGAAGATGGGTAACTAAATTTGTCGATTAGAGAAGCTCATTTGGGAATCAAATTTGGCGTTCAAACGGGACGCACAAGGTCAGTAATTGAATTTCCGTCATCACAAAAAAACTGAATCGAATGTTATTATTTAATACTATACAGCTGTGCATATTCAAAACAAGTAGTCATTTGATATACAATTGAGCCAAAACTAGCGACCTACAAATTGCAGCCAATTATAATAAAATGACATTTTAGCATCTTGTTATTATGTTGGTTTAATCTACAATTAGTAGCCCCTATGTTAAGTGGTCATTTTCACATGACTGATCGCTAGAGACAGTTTTGACTGTATTTTAATAGTGACTCCTATACTTGGCTTAAAGTCATTAAGTTTATATACATTGTTATAACATTGTGCAAACTATTTTTCCACCATGCCTTTTTCCTGAATACACTGCTTAAGTTATAAATCGCAGAAGCTCTCGAGTACCTATTATACTATTCTATTTTAGATTTCTTATTAAAACACATCTTAGGTTTTGACGTCTAATCAACACGTTTGCATACTAGCATGATTTTACTAAATATAATGTACATACTTGTACCATAACCAGAAATTCCAGCTGGCTTGCGGTAGGTCGGTGGTTCTACCCGGGTACTTCTGTGTACTCGGGGTCTTCCTCCACCTGTAATTAGCTGGACGTCGCTATATGATTGAAATACTATCGCAGCGACGGTAAACCCCAAAACAACAACAACAATAACCAGAAACGTCGAGAGGGACATGAAATCAACTGAAATAAAAATAAATTTGACCAATATTTACAAACTTTTAACAATGTAAATTATCCGGGTACAGACATAAAATAAAAGTTTGCAAGTTTGAGACATGAATGAACTTCTTATTTAATGAACCCATTTGCGTTATGCCAAAATGTAGCTCCTGCGAAAAATCGATTACCAAGTTTTCATTATTTTTCTCCATGCCAAAATCCCAAGGGTATTGTTTGTATTAATCCAAGTGCAGGCAAACAGATGTACATGCCATGTTACACAATACACTGACTGAAAATAAAAAAAAATACATGTAATAAAAAACTCCCAAACTGTAAGATACATGATCCTGTCAAAAATGAATTACTGAGTACATCAATTATTTAGAAGGAAACATCAAATTGAAGCGTTTTGAGATAGTAAAGAAAGAGTCCATTAGGAAAGTACGTGTGGTTACGCATAAATAGTCAAGATAGTTAGTTATAATCTAACCTGTCTATGCACAGGCATGACACTTAGTCGAAGAATATATAAATGAATTTGGCCTCTCTATATATCATTTATTTAAATAGATTTCGATTTTTTCTGGTTTCGTGAACGTTTTTTCACTGAATATCAGGGTCCTGCAGGGTCTATAATTTAAATAACAAGGAAGCAAATACAATGTAAAATAATAAATGTATAAAAACTAGCATTTAAAACATTGGTCTACCTAGCAACTCCGAAAAAAAATGAATAATGGAATAAAACTCTCGACCCCTTGCAGGAAAAATCAAAGCGCTGAAAGCACTGAAGTTGTGTGTGTCTCAAGTGGAAGATGGTTAGTTTAGTTTAAACATATTTATTTCTCCAAAGTAGTAAGTGAATACAATACGTAACAATAACATATACATGTTGAGAATTGGATTAGACTGGAAGCCCAAGGCTTATAAAAGTCTTCTCCATATTATTGTTAATTACATTTGTCGGTGGATACCATAAATTATCATTTTTTTCACAATTTGAATGTATCATAAAAACACTAATCACCAATCAAGTGGAAGATGGTTGACAAGCTGAAATATGCAGGATAACTTAGTTTTTCCAAATATTAAACTTATATCAAAATAATTAACGATTGTTCATTGAAGGCTATAGAAATATAGGAGGAGTAAGAGTGGTAATGTGTTAATTGTTATCAGTCTGTTTAAACAATTGGTTAGTTCATCTAATGACCATGTTAACGCAACGTTAAAGCGGTGTTTTTGACATTGTGCGAAAATTTGATTTTCGATTATCAAATTTACCCTGAAAAACAAAAGAAATGAGACAATTCGGTTCTCTTAGCACTATCAGTGCTTTGATTTGTACTACCGAGCGACGGCACAATTTCTATTTATAGATGCTGTGGCTCCGTACTGTGTGTTTAGTAACTTCGGATAGAAGATATACACCTGTATCAGCCATTCTGTAGAGCAACAAATCACCCCTGGAGATATCTCTGATGTATCTGAGATAGTAGATGTGATTATAAGGAGGCTATACGGGTTTTTATCGTAATTCAAGCTTTCTATATGGACAATTGAAACACCACTAAATAACCGAAACCTGCACATCCACCATCCAAATTCAGGCATAAGACACATTTGCATTCGAAAGAAACTATACTCCTCCGCGTGGTAAAGTGAGTTACGCAACATCCTAGGGAAAATAGTTCTTCTGTGTTTTTATACAACATATTTTTTATTATTGTGTCCAGTAAATATTTATTTTTTACTCAAAATTGAGTTTTCACTACTTTGGCTGAATCTCAGCATATCTGTATTGCAGAATTCTATTCAATCGTTCGGTCATTCATACAAAATCGAGAGGTTATTCGGTTTTAAATGAAGAGAAACGGACCCTCAGAATATAGGTATTATAGTTGTGAGTGACTATGTCACACATAATTAAAAATACTGATCGGGCACTCTTAACTCCACTACCGTAACCCAACTGAGCGAGCACTCTTGTCTCCACTACCGTAAGCCAACTGAGCGAGCACTCTTAACTCCACTACCGTAAGCCAACTGAGCGAGCACTCTTGTCTCCACTACCGTAAGCCTACTGAGCGAGCACTCTTGTCTCCACTACCGTAACCCAACTGAGCGAGCACTCTTAACTCCACTACCGTAAGCCAACTGAGCGAGCACTCTTGTCTCCACTACCGTAAGCCAACTGAGCGAGCACTCTTAACTCCACTACCGTAAGCCAACTGAGCGAGCACTCTTGTCTCCACTACCGTAAGCCTATGGAGCAAATAATGTTATTTATAGAACTGAATCTTAACAGCACTACACAGGTCGACAGTTCACTAATTTACTGCATTTGCTACACCAAACGTTCTTCATATTTCGGTTGCATATTTATAAAATAAACTTTAAATATAACGTATGTAATAAATAATTACAAGCACAGAAGACGTGAAATGTGCTACGATCGAAGCGATAAGTAGGTCATAAACTACATGTGCAAACATCAATAAAATACAAACATCTACTGACTAATAGCTTATTGAATTATTGTCAATCACACGGGAAAACTATTTAAAACAAACACAAATCACGTATTTGATACCCCTAAATAATCACATAGAAACATATCGGTCACTTCAAGTTATTACAATCGACTGCAATATCAATTTGCACATGCGCCAACGGAAGTGTAAACCCGTTTTAACTGTACATACTTATATATATATATATATATATATATATATATATATACACACACAGTACTTAATAACAGTAATATATATACAGCATTGAATACCGTCCAGAAAATGGAATAGTAACAATGGATGTCAAACTAATCTATATGCTCTTCAACTAATGGATGTTCCTCCCAAAAAATAAAATGTTGGTAAGAAGAGCCAGTTTGGTGAGAAGCACTACATGGTACACCATTAATAATTAAAAAAAAGGTTAAGGATAATTCTCTATGTACAATCAATTTATTCATCATTGATTTGTTCATATATAAACATTTTTTTCGTCGTGATAATGTTTATCTTTTTTATCGTCTGAATGCCTTGGATAAAACGCAACCGCGCCAGCGTAATGTATAAGCACCTTCTGTTTAATATATCAAAGTTAACGATCTCACACGATCTCAATAATAGCGTAACCGATTTAACAGCGCAATGAAAAAATTCCATTGAAGTGATTATTTACGCTAATGTAGAACGACAATGATGAGGGCTTTTATTTAAAGGTAATCCACCCATCAATTCATCATCAAATCATAATCATGATCTTTAAAATGCCTTAAAATTCTTCAGTGCAGATGCAAGCACCCATTAGGTTTAATTTATAGGTTCTTTTATAAAAAGTGTATAAAAGGCTTGCATATACATTAAAATTCAAACGAATGGCCACAATTGAATGAGGGATAAATTACATTAAATCAAAATGAATTGACACGCGCAATGACCTACATTCGGCAATGATAAAACTACAATACTTAGTCTTTTACTTTTAGATTAATTGTTTAGCGACAAACAGAATCACAAGAAAAGTAACTGACATAAATTGAGATGCATACTGATATACGCGTATCCCTATCATTTAACATCTTATTTCTGTATTATATGATACTCTAACGATTTAATCATAGTGATTTGAATTATATTCACATGAATGGGCAATCTTACAATAAATAATGGTTTAAATTTCAATAATTTAATTTTTAGTTTAAACTGATTTATTTTACGTCGATTGAGAAACAAGTTCTTACAACTTATACTAATTCTTCTGGGACTGGACCAGTACTTTTCGCCTGGAAAGGTCATGAAAAATCCTTGAACCCCCGATGGCGATCGATACTGCAACCTTCTGTTCCGGTGCCGAGTAAGTTATCACTGGAACACTGCGTCCTTAACTTAACTTGGATCTATATAACAAATCGTTTTCATGTTTACAACGCAGGATATTACAACTGATTGTGGGAATCTAAATAGCGGATATCAAAAGACAATGTCTCTAGCGGGGAGCTATACGTGTATTCTTTTTGATCGTACCATCGTTATGGATACAAAAGATAGAAAATTTTGCAATACGGGTTCCTATTTAGGCATGTGACATTTTGTTTACACATCTTACATGAATAAAATACATACAAATCTTCTTTATACAATTTAATTATTATTTTACTATAGAAGTTTTCAGGGCACACAACTATGCATAAGCGGTAAAATTGTCACGCACGTCTGGCATATAATATGCCCAAGTATATTGCAAATATAATTATGTCGTTCATTGAAGTATGTTCGTTCCTCATAGCAAAATGATCTATAAGCGACAAGATAATCTTATGTGGAAAATCATTCAAACAGTTCCAAACTGCAAGCCAAATGACCTTTTACTTTACTCTGTTTCAGTTCAGTATGAACGCAGCATTAGGATTCTCGGTCCTTTGATTACAATTTAGTAATCACAAGTATCGTGTACGAGATGTGTTATCTATTACAATATACTGATATAGTATGTCATTGTTTAATATTACACGAGTATTATTCCCAACCCCCAATTTAAAATATGATATTATTCAGTTTTGTTATATATCATAACCGCAGACGGTAATATCGATTCTGAAAAAAAAATATCAGCCCGGAAAACACACTGTAAAATTACTCCACATCATATCTTCGGGAATATATTTCATTTCGTCCAACTGATAATTATTGCATTAGTAATTTCTTTTCATTTTAATACAGCATACCATTTATTAGCATAGAACTGCGTAGCCCTTGCATACTTTACAAAAACAGCAAACGCAAAGTGCATTGAACAATTGGTGCAGGTAATTTATAGACATTTAAATAGATATATTGTAAGAACGGGACAGTTCGTGAAATGTGACATCTAAAAATTGTAGATTCGCAGGGGTCGTTCGTTTACATGCAAGTTAAGTAATTTTATGGAAGGAGATACCCGGCCTCTGTCAGAGATCGAGCCCTAGAACCCCTTGGCCCATAGACTTACAACGTTAGAAGGCTAGAAGTAAGGCTTAATTATGTTCTGTAACTGTTACTAATAGATAAATTGAGCGTGGTACAAACCTTCAGAAGTCGGTACAAGGTGTCAATATTGGTGAGATAGCTTGATTGTCAAGTTAGATACATCTTTTGTTCTGTTTCGTTCAATGTTCCCTTTTTTAAAGTTATCAGTACTACTTTTTGACAATCAGATGCCACAGCTGTCATGGTTACATGGTTTGGGTACATCAAATACATTATTCATATGACGATACCTTAACACATACAATGAAATATAACATGGAAAGGTACAAGATACACAAGAAAGGTCAACAATTAAAAAGCAACAGAAGGACAATTATTTAAATAAGCTGGCGGAGAAATAATTTATTCATTTTGTTTAGCGTGTAATCTTTTATATTATTTTACAAAAACTGTATCAGGATGTAAATCATTTACTGAAACAATTGCAGACATACAAACCGATCGACTAGAAGACTCTAAACTGTATGCAAGCAAAACATTCGAAATCATTTACTGAAACAATTGCAGACATACAAACCGATCGAATAGAAGACTCTAAACTGTATGCAAGCAAAACATTCGAAATCATTTATACCATGAATACAGGCTTCCCAGAGAATCGTAGACAATTATAGGATTTCTAAAATAAGCCAGGGCGAGACTTTAAATTACATGTATCTGGTTTCTTTGTTTACCATGGATACTTGAAGCGGGTTCGGGGAAGCATGTTTCTGTATAAATTCAGTTAGTTCAATAAAGTTTTACTGGTAAAATATAAAGTACATGTACATGCAGTTCATTCTTCTCAGGATACTCGATAAGCCTAAATATTTTGGTATATCATAGTTACGAAGATATGGAGTACTTACACGAACTTAGGAAACTGGTATACGTGTAACTAACAATGCTTGCAAAAGTTTTTAGCAGCCATTGGTAACGATTCTTTGTCGGTAATCAACCAACATAGTATAGCTGCAAATAGAACACATCACTGGATATTTATTGTTCAGATCATTTCTGCACAAATAAATATGTTTTACTGCAATATTAAACCACGGCAGTGTGACTGTACCAAAAAAAACAACAACAACAAAAAAAAAAAAAAAAAAAAAACCACACACACACAACACACGCACACACTTTCACTGAATTAGAACACCAATTGGCGTCGTATCAAATTGCTCTCAGCAATGCTAATTGTGAACTCATTTACCAAATCTAGTTTCTTCAATTACATGTACCTAGAAAGTTTCACATTATGTTAGTCGCAGGAAGGAAAGATAAATAAACGTTTATATATCTAAACAATAAAACAGTGGCAAGATGAACATTCTTTGTATTTTCATTGTAATCTAGAGCAGGTAAAATTGATAGTGATTATCGAAATACTTGACATTCGTTTTAGAATAGATATTTTCATTTTAGATGTTCTTCCAAAGTACATGGAAAAAACATTAATCCAATTAAATCAAAGGAAATAACAGCTAAATGAAAATAAAGAATTAGATCTTGCATATCATGTACGTTTGTATTGTTTTTTTTTACGTTCATCTGTCCATCTGTATAAACGAGGGAGGTAATTCGCTCGGCAAGCTGGAGGGAAATACTTTGGTTTTCAGTTTCTACGTCTCAAGCAAGTAATCCAAAAAAAATAAAATGACGAAACACGTGTTAGAATCTAAATAATCTATCTCTGCCCGTGTTTTGTTACGCCCGAGTGATATTATCATTCTGGACAACAAATCTATGTTTCAATACACAACATGGGTAGAGATAGATGATTTCTTAATTATAACAAATGTAAAGTCTAGCTTCATTAACACTCTGACGTCATCAGTGAACATCCCCGTAGATCACCTTTGTTATATTGAGACGATTCATTGCATCTGTAGCTGATTATCGCTGAAATTAAACTCAATCTGCAAAAATTTCTTTGAATATTTTATGTCATTGTCAAAGTTGATTGACAATGCCGTTGCTTTCCGCAAAATTTTGAACTGCATAATAACAATTTGTTTTCTCTTGGGCGATATTGCGGATTTTATCATACGTAAGATCCCGAAGATAGGGGACACACCAGAGGGTTCATAAGCACATCTGATGTAGCATTTTGACATTTTATATCGACATTGCAGTTGTCTAGTTTAAAAGCGAAACAAGTATGTACATGCTCTGAAATAATGCATTTGACATTGCATCGTATTGACACACCATAGGGATAGTTGTATTCGAAAATATTGGTCGCTTTGTTTTATATACATAATAGTAGCTCTAGGAAGGTTAGCCCGTTGTCAGTAAAACCATGTCACATATAGGCTATAGCGTGATATAGAATTTTGATCGCACTATCTATTTATTAAGTGGACAAACAAACCTAAAATGACAGGGTTCGAATATAAGCTCGCATACTTGCTAAGTGCGAGTGGAAATTTATAAAGCGAGTTACAATTTCAGATACATGTACTTGTTTGTTTGCGATTGGAAATAGAGTAGCTAATGTTGAGTTAAAGAACTATAATCCAAAGCCTGCAGTTACAAGATGGTAGATATCTGGAGAGAGACAGAAAGACCCACCACACTGCCATATGGGGCACGACGCTAAAATAACATGCTCAGTTTGTTTTCACTGTATGCTATGGTTCATAGTTCCGCGCTGTGTAGTTAAAACTGACATTTGACTATTTACAAGTAAAGAATTTAAAACTTTAAAATTTCGATTTGATTATTCATTTAGCAGGTAAAAAATGAATACTACTTGCTAAAAATAGCAAGTGCAAAATCTGTCTAAATTCAAACACCGAATGATTCAAATGATGCCCATTGGACGTTAAAACCCAAGCAAAACACACATACACAAACAAAATTTCTCAATGCGTCGTATTTTTGTATCAATATCAACAAATAAAATATGAAGAAATTATTGAAGGAAACGCACCTCCATGCACCAATATTCATAAATTAAATTCAGTTTTCGCTGCCCTTTAAAAGATACATGCGGGCATTTCGTATTATGTACATGTATATGTTGTAACTCCTGTGTCACTGAAGCATGTGGAATATTTGTATATAAACCAAAATATACTGTAATGAACGTATTCAGATTGCAAAACAACGACAAAAAAAATTCTTAAACCAAAACATAACATCTAGTTTTATACGTGACTAAATCATCCCTTTTTTTACAAGGAGATGAAAGCACACACGATCCTAACATTAGTTGTTATGACCCGGAAATAATGCATCAAGACTACATTTCGGTTTGTCAGTAAATCTTCTATGTAGAATTAATGCTCTTCGATTGACTGTGTTTTAGTGTTCCTTTTGGCACGTTTAAAACAAGGGGAACTAGAAATGTTTTCAGAGTGGTATGTGATAAAGAAATACAAAACATCATCTTAATTATGAAAACAATCAAGTGAAAGAAACAATGCGACAATTTTATGAAACGGATAAAACGTCTATCACTGATAATTATGCCTAAACCGTCTCCGTCGGCTGAGTCATTAGAGCGTCCGCCTCGGAAGCGGGAGGTTCGATCCGCGGCAGCGACATACTAAAGTCCTAAAGATAGTACCGCTATAGATCCCATGCTTGACGCTTAGCATGTAAGGGAAGTTCCAGGAACGGTTGGCAAGGATAATGTAACTGAGTTTGGTTATCATGCCACATGTCTATGGCATGATATTGCAGTTTGGCAGCACTATATTTGTGTCAAGCAGACATACGTAAGTCTCAAAATGACTAAAATACTATCGGTGAGACGTAAAACCCAAGAAACAAACATCATGCCTAAGAGTTCTTTTTGCAGTTTAAATTTACCGGTTCCGTCGGCGTTTAAGACTAGAGCTTGCGGGATTTTGTGAAACAAAATATGTGAAAATAGTAAAGATTTACAAACAGAAGTTCTTGAATTACTTAACGAGAAAGTAAAACAAGCACCTAGATGCTAGCTTGAGACGCCTCGTTGGAATCATGTACACTCTTTTAAAACTTAAGTCCAATTGTCACTCTCCAGTCAAAACACTACACACTTCTCTTGAATTCCGTATAAATAAAGTTTCAATACAAATGTGTTCTGTTTGAAATCTACTGTAGTTTGAAGCATTTCTCTTTCCCTTATTGTTTGACGCCATTGCTGATGTTCAGTTCATTTTTCTGTCAGCTGGAACAAATGAAATACAAATTACTTCTTAAGAACACACTTGGATGACTCAATACCACAGTTTCGAAGGATACGTCTGGAGGCAGGAGAAAGTGTGCAGCTTTTATACACTGAAACCACAAATGGCGAAGGCGCTGTTATATTCATTGCACATGTATTTGATAACGACAGTGAAGGCCACGTTCACAAAAATCGGATAAGTTTATTATAAAAAATATAAAATACGAAAATTAACCAGATCTTAACCAAAGACATGCATTCAATTCATTTCAAACTATTCACTCTTAGTTCTGACAGTTTATCAATATATATGTTAGTTTTAAACGCAGTCGAAAAGGAGGAGATGGTTACAAATTAAAGTGCTGCTTCACAAGAATTTGCAACAGCAAACGTGTAATCAATTAGTTTTGGACTCGGAGATATCCACCATTAAAATTAACCATCAAGCGATCATGAGAATTTAATTGTAAATACAAGGCTTTATAGACTTTAAACAAGAACCTACAAATCCAAGTCAATGGAAGTTCGCATCTGCACTGTGAAGTTTTTCTAAAAACATTTGAACATTAAATTATGATTATAATTTAATGATGGATTGGATAACCTTAAGGATTATATATCTGCATACCTCAGTTGTACATGATTGTGTGTCAGAGTTTCTTTGAAGACAAATACATAACAATTTCAAACTGTACAAAACTAAACATTCTCTAAAACGTTTTTCGGACTTAAGAAATAAATTATAGGGACCTTTATAACGTTTTATTAAAACATAATTCGATTTTTTTCGGGAACTGAAAGCAAAATGTATTAAGCTCTCCAAACATTAGAAATATTAGGGCTTTAAGTATAAGCCTAAACTTGTATTTTCTATCAATTCGACTTTAAGCTTCGAATATCAGCAGTTTTGGTTCAGTATAAAGACTGGATATAAGAAAGAAAATGTCAGATTACTTCAGTTTTCACTAGTTTGTGTACTATTACCACCAGATCTGTGAAGTATGTCAAATGTCTATACGTAATTATTTTCGGCGGATCGGAAACATGAAATTTACATTTCAACATATAAAATCAACTGCTTCATTTCCCAAACGGGAATTAAAACAACACACAATTCCGAACGGATTTTTCTGTTAACACCTTCGGAACCAAAGGGACTTCACTTGGTTACACAGCAACATATTTAGCATAATGCATTCCAACAGGTTACATGCCGTCTACATTTACCTTCTAAGTTAGATCGATAGTAACGAGGTTGTAAATGCAGATAAAATGAGACAGACAAACATACTTTTTTAGACAGATGTAAACTTGTCCTAGATATTCCATGGAGACAGGAAGCAGCCAACAACATTGTCTGTAGCACTCCAGACATGAAAACAATCGCCTAACAGTCCTTTTTTCATCCGGAATGATGCAAATCATTGTGTCTAGATATGTATTATATCCAAGCGTCTGTACCGATGACCTACCAAATACATCATAATAAATTAAATAAAAAATAAAAACTTCGCACGATAAAATGAATCTTGTAAGTAAGCCTGTTCTAAAGAATGTCTACTTATGTTTTATTTTCACAGTAGAACATTGTGAAAGATGACCATTTCAATGCATAATACAAACACTACATTATTTGTAAAGAAAAAAAATGTCACAGGAAATGTATTATTTTATACCTGTGAATTTACTCCTATGAAGGTATTTTTTGTACGAAGTTTAGTGGAATCGACCCCTTATCACTGTTTTATGTTCAAGCACTGTTAATACTGTTTGACCGCATTAATTGTCTCTAGTCCTACAGTTAAATGCTGAAACATGGTTTGTTTGTTTGTTAATTGGGATTAGCGTCCCACTGACATTATTTAAGTCATTTAGAAACTTATGTTTAATTCTCACACTGCAGTATAATGCCGTAGACATGTGATATGATACTACAGCCAGTCACATTATCCTGACACCGAGCAAACAAGTGCTGAACTACCCTTATATGCTAAGCGGCAGGCAAGGGAGCTACACCAAGTAAAAAGAAATTTCAATTTCAATATTAAAGACCTTTATCTCCAAGGTGATAAGATTTTGCATGAAAATGCTCATGGTAAGTGAACACAATTGGTGAGTTTCCTATCATCAAAGAGATGTGACATACTTAGGGGAAAAAAATTTGATCATTAAATGGATACACGTAAGACAAGTTTTATTCGTCACCCACTGAGAAGATGATAGGCGCAAACTACATTACAGTATACATGACATTTATAAGTACTTAACATACGTATCATCCACTAAATTTACTCCTTCCAGCTGGCTTGCGGTAGGTCGGTGTTTCAACCCGGGTACCTCTGTGTACTCGGGGTCTTCCTCCACCTGTAATTAGCTGGACGTCGCTATATGATTGAAATACTATCGCAGCGACGGTAAACCCCAATAAACAACTAAATTTACTGAGCTGTCGAGTTCAAGTAACCAATCGGCGACTTTGCTCACATGAGATTGTTTGTGATACTAATTATGAGCAACTGACATTGTCATTAATAGGAAATAATCTCTAAAATATCTCAACGAAATGGGCTAAACTTTCCAAGCGCCAACCTTAAAGATAAATGTGAACTAATGGATAAGTTTAAACTTTATTTATTTTACATCGATTACGAAACAATTTTTCACAACTTATGTTAATCACTCTCGACGGCTCTTGTGGCGGCGTATGTGGTCATTTTTGTGGGAAGGAAACGGAGAACCAAGAGAAAATCCACGTGTCTCGACAGGCAGCTAAGGAATAGTTCCACGTCCTTTTGAATTTGCAATATTGCAAAAGAATGAGTTACATTTTCACCACAAAGATATACACGTGTACCATAGACTATATAGCAATGTTTGTGGGTAAGTTTTTTAATAATCTATTAAAAAGTCACCAATAGGATTTATCCATAAATGATTACATGTACCCAGACAAAATCCATTTATTAAATATGTTATATGCGGACATATCCGAGATGAGGCAAAAACAGCATGACTAGCCTGAGGTTAGTTATTCTTTATCTCATAGTGGCTTGTCGTAATCGGTAAAAAAAAGGAAAAGTAAAAAGTGGCGTCTGTTAGTTATAAAGCAGACAATAATGTTCAACCAGTTCCACCAACTCTGTCCCAATCAGAAAATCTCTGTATGGCCTGCAAACCCATATAAATATTAAAGAAAAAAAGAAAACAAATCTCGGGTACAACACTTCCACAGTTTCATGTAGTGGAGGCTGACGCAGGGGTGAGCTTGATGAATTTACTGTGACTTCTCAAAAACTCAAAGTCTCTGCATCAGAAAATGATGCATCTCTGACAGTGATAACTGTAATGACACTAGTGCAAACACAGTTTGATTCAGAATGTCTAACACATTGACACTGGGTTTGACTGCCTGCAGGATCACTCGGAATAATCTCAAGTGGAAGCCTTGAAGCTGGTATTTCGCGGTTTTATCCGAGACTGTATGTGCATTTGGGGTTTTCCTTAAGCTATAATTAGCTGGACGTCCACAAGTGACCAAAATAGTTTACGGTGACGCTAAATGCCAGTGTGAAAACGTGAGCTTATATCATAGTTGAAACTGTTTGTATATAACACATACGTTGTCCCGGTAGGGACTTCGGATTTTTCATGTGAGGAAGCCTTCCAGCTGGCTTGCGGTAGGTCGGTGGTTCTACCCGGGTACCTCTGTGTACTCGGGGTCTTCCTCCACCTGTAATTAGCTGGACGTCGCTATATGATGGAAATACTATCGCAGCGACGGTAAACCCCAATACAACAACAACAACAACATACGTTGACCGCGTCAAGCACACACTTGTAGTTATGAAACATCCGCATCGCAGAACATAAGAAGCCGCACTCAATGAAACGTATATAGTTTGACATCTCTTTATTTAAATAGAAATAGTTGATGAATTTAACATTGCGTTTTCTTGAGATAAACATGAATTTCTAATGCCAGCTGACACTAGGAATGCATGGCATGTTGATAACATTCCGCATGTTTATGATCCCATTTTCAAGGAAACAAACGGTAACAAATATTAAGTGAACGTAGTTTTTTTTCAGTTAATGGACAACCAGAACCGGATTATTTTACATGTTTTAATGACATTAGCAATACACTTGCCGGAAGTATTGATGACTTCATCATTGTTTTATGAGAAGGTATAGGTTTCAGTGATCAATGTTCATATTACCTTAGAAGGTCAACACAAGCGATAGAGGCTGTACCAATATCATTATGCTAAATAATACATGTACATAGCGATGCAAAACAGTGTATCATATTAAACATTCTAACATATGTCCTTAAACATTCTAACATATGTCATTAATCATTCTAACATATGTCATTAAACATTCTAACATATGTCATTAAACATTCTAACATATGTCATTAACATTCTAACATATGTCATTAAACATTCTAACATATGTCATTAAACATTCTATCATATGTCATTAAACATTCTAACATATGTCATTAAACATTCTAACACTATGCAATATCTGGATAAATGAAAGTGTGATGCCGACAATGGCGTGAAATTAGAATAAACGATTTTTGTTCGATTACTTTCATTTCATAAATAAATGAGTTCAGATAATATATCATTGAAGACTTTCACCGAAAACGTTTATCATCATCATCATCATATATATTTGTTTTTCTTGTTTTTAATTTTTATGTTTTTTTTCCTCAAAACCCTTTAAAAAAATAAAGTTGTATTAAAAATCCTCTTTAAACTTAACTGTACACTTATTAGAAATATCGATAATAAAGAAAACACTGACAATTGCCTTTGGGTTAGATTTAAATAGAGTTATCATTGATGAAACAATTACTGATAAAGGTCTTTGACAGTGTCACAAATGACTACCAGAAAAAAAAAACGAATAATTGAGGAAAACCCTTTCCCTCATAGAGGAAACCATGAAAAAACCTATGCGAACAGCATAAAACCAGATCAGCCTGCGAGTAACTCGCAGGCTGATCAGGTTTTATGCTGTTCGCTGCTCCTCAGTTGTCTGGAAATGAGGACTTTGTAATTAAATTTGGTAAGGTTTAACTGTGGTTTTCTGCTGATCAGGCTTTATGTGGTACCTATTGAGTGCGTCAAAATGAGTCTATATGAGGGAAAGGGTTAAGATACTTGCTTATTGACATTGAGTTTAATAAGTACAGTAAGATTAAGAATAATGAGGAAACATTGAGATTGTGTAAATTCATCCAAAGAACATAAAATCAATGTCTCAAAAAAATTACAAAATGACTTTACATTAAGAGAAAATTAAATCGAACAAGTAACTGCATCTTGAATATGCACAATGCATAAACTTTAAATATCTTGATAAAAATAGCGAATTATATTGTTTGATTTTGATTATATAGTATATTGTATTTGACTATATGCGTTTGTTTGTTTTTTGCTTATCTTCTTATGTCTAAAATTGCTTGTACATTTTGAAATATACTCCTGATTTTCCAATAACACTGCGACAGTATTTTTGACTACATAGCTCAATTCAGTAAATCCGATATATTTTTAATTACCTGTATTTTAAATGTAAACGATACTTTTATTACTGTGTTTTCAGTGCAAGGGTCGTCTTTACGAGAGACACTAATGAAAGGCACTTCGGTCACAGCAGACGCCGAGCCAGACCCGGACATTCAGACGGATATAGAGCTACCACACAGTGACTCACTAATGGCTACCGGGCAACACAATACGGGTACAGACATACAGTCCAACAAGGATACAAACCCAGTCCAGGACATCAACAGATTTAAGGACTTTGACCTGAAGAAAGACGAAAATGTACAGATCACACCGGAAGGATCTCATAAAAGCATGGAAACCGATACATACCCACAGTTGCTGTCGGATTTAAACGTCTCACATAACGATACAAAAACCGACATGTCATGCAGTCTTCATCAAACCATGGCTTGGATCGAATGCGCGAAGAAAGTTTCCTGTCCGTCAGTCTGTTCATCATCTGAAGACTGTACATTCCCTTACTGCAATGCCCTTGGATTTTGCGAATGCAGTAAAGGTAAACTGGGCCCTTTAAAATGCTGTCCGTCGACAAGTCAAAATGATTTCATGAATATTTTTTTTTAATTTAAAATTTTGTCTCGTGGAAGCACGGAAAATAACTTACAAGATCAAAATCTCCTGTACCGGTATAGTTAAAGAATGAAAAACAGTATAGGCAAAGGAACGGTAAAACTGAACTTTGTTATTTCTGTTTATAACACTTTATATGCTTTAATTCTGAAGAGACAATCTTTACCATCCACCAAGTCTATCAACGTTCAAATTGTTGTTGTTGTATTGGGGTTTACCGTCGCTGCGATAGTATTTCAGTCATATAGCGACGTCCAGCTAATAACAGGTGGAGGAGGACCCCGAGTACACAGAGGTACCTACCGCAAGCCAGCTGGAAGGCTTCTTCACATGAAAAATCCGAAGTCCCTACCGGGATTCGAACCCACAGCGGTGAGGGGCTGAGAGATTTGTAGTCCACGACTGTAACCGCTCGGCCACTCCCCCTACTCCCCCCTCCCCCCGTTCAAATTGTACACCGCTTAACATAACAAAGAGGGGTTACATACAAAGCACGCTCGTCACGTTGCATCACGTCTTAAATTCATATTACATGAAGTGATGTTCTGTCGTTGATGACGCCTTCACACTTAAAATAATGATTTATCAATTAGCAGGCTGGTGCAGCTAATGTGTTTTTTTTAAAAGAATTACGTCCCCCTTTTTTGTGTCAATACAGTTAGCGGGGGTATCGATAACCTTCGGTGATAGCTCTAGTTAGTTAATATATTATTATACTATGCTAATCCTCCCTTCTCTGTTATTGTTCACAGCATTTTGTCGGGACGACCGAATGTGCCATTTCTTCCGGATAGAGTGTAAAGGAAAATTCACGTGTCGTGACGAGAACTGCATCTGTCAGCCGTGACACCACGAGCGAAGGCGGCACTGACTTGCGTGACGCATTTAGATGCCGCCGAATCACATCATTACTTCTTTTCTCAGCTACGTTTAAATGATAAGAAACGGTTTTGAATCAAGCACATCTATATTAACTTAATATTATATCATAATTTTATTATAGTTACTAGAAACAATTCATAGTCGTTTATCGTACCGGTAACTTTTTGTAGTTGTTTGGAAAATATGAATAAAAAAAAACTGATTTTTTTTTCATGAGGAACTAATAGCTCAGGCTGACATTGTGATAAAGTAATAAATTATTTCCTAACTGTATTGATTATATATTTGTTTGTTTGTTAGTTTTCCAACTTTCCAGATGTTCATCACATTTTGAAGGGGATGGAATCAAGTCAAGTGAAATATTCAAATCCACATGAGTTTTCCCCCCTTAAAAGTACATTAAATATATTTACAATGTAGTAGAAAACCACGGTGGCACTTAATTGTTCATCAGAATACCGTTCCATCAGCTAGATTCAAAGAACACAAAATGATTCTATACATAGCAATTATGGTAGAAAGCCATGAGGTGACTATCTGTGCCCAATGATGATAAATTCTGACTATTGGTTTCATAGAAAAATATTTTAGGTGGCGATCTAGTTCCCTATAATTGCAGACATTAAGGTGACCATTTGCCAACTACAATTAAATCATGACTCCAGGATCATTCCTACCAAAGGTATTCAATATCTGTGCGTTTCAGAGGAGATGCCGTTTATAGCAAATTGGCGGTAAATTGTTGACGATTAAAGCGAGGAGTAAGAACGTCCAATCACAATATTAAGAAGTACATGTGTATCTTGAAAACAAAAACAATTTCGGGAACCATAATATTAAAAGGGTTAAGGCTAAAGAAATGCTGGATTAAAAAACAAAATCAAATTTCGGAACCACAATATTAAAAGGGTTAAGGCTAAAGAAATACTGGATTAAAAAGTAAAAACAAATTTCGGAACCACACTATTAAAAGGGTTAAAGCTAAAGGCCCGGTCACACCGCAAGAACTTTGCTGGAGCGTTCTTGGAGCAGTGAAAAAATTTCATCACCGCTCGTTACCGTTCACCAGAAGTTGGCCCCCGTTAAGGCAACGCCGTATACGCTCGGCCACCACTTATGATCCCTCCTACCGCTCCGAAAGTTTTGAGCTGCACAAAATATTGCGAGCGGTGAGGAGCGGGCAATTTTCCGCTCCGGCAAAGTTCACCACCGCTCCAACAACGCCCAGTCAAAGTTTGGCACCGCTAGACGCAAGTTCGTGGGCGCTTGGGTCCGCTAGGCCAACGCAGAAATCTTGAACGCTGGACCACCGCTGCTTCGCCAGCTTTGCCCGGGCGGTGATTAAACGTTGCACAAACTTTGGTGGAGCGGTAGTAAGCGTTTTTCGAGCGGACACGGGATTGCTGGAACGGTGTCGGGCGTTGAAGCAAAGATCCATTGCGGTGATGAACTTTGGTTTGGCGTTGGTATGGAGGTGTCAGAGCGGGACCAGAATTTGGCTATAAAAACGGGGAGAAATGGACCAGGAGCCCATTTGGAATCGAGCTGCCGTTGAGTGCAGACCTCATGTACATCGAATTTGCTCAAAGTTACAGTAAAACTGTACTACCATGGATGCTGAGAGACTTGCTATGATTGGTGCACTAGTCCAGCAACAGAATCAGAACCTCCTCAGATTGCAACAAGCTGTTGACAGAAGGAGAAGAGAGAGAAGAAGGAGAGACAGAGTTGTGTGGGTCAGACAGTGGATACTGAGAAGGCCTGAACATGGACTGTATGACAAGCTGATAGTGGAGCTGAGCGATCCGTTCAGCTTCGTAGTCAAAAGCAGTATGCCGCTTAACCAACTTTAAACCCCCGCCGAACCAACGTCCGCATGCGCAGAACGCCGCTCTATCAACGCTCGCGTCACCGCTAAACCAACGCTCGCTACCGCTAGCTACCGTTAAGCCAACGCTATAGTAACGCCGGCTTCAGCGGTGCACCGCTAAGGCAACGCCCGTGTTTTCGTTTTTTTCCCCCATTTTGTGCGCGGTGACGAGCGTTGTCGAAATTCGGTCCCCCTTCCTACCGTTCAAGGAACGCTCCAACAAAGTTCGGGCGGTGTGACTGGGCCTTAAAGAAATACTGGATTAAAAAACAAAAACAAAACAAAGTTAGAATGATTCATTTAACCAAACCCATATGATAAAAATATTCTATGTACAAATCAAAATAAATAATATGCAAACTATCCATGTGACGACTACGTTAAATAATCAACTAATTTTTGGAAAGCACGATACGAATCATTCTAAATCTCTCTTTTCAAAAGACACTGTCTTCCTTTATCATGACTAGAGTGTTTTATATTGCCAGTTTATAAGAATGATGACGAATCAAATAGCGCAAGCAATTGCTGTCTTATTACAATAGTAAGACGTCTCGGAAAACTTGTTCACAATTATTCTAAATCGATTAGTACTTACATGTACCTAGCGCAGAATTATGTACTGAAGTAAATCCAAACAGGTTTCAGACAGGGTCGTTCATGTTCGGGACATACATTTACACTATACACTAGTTAAATCCATGAAGAAGTGCAAAAGGAAAATATACTCTGTATTCACTATTTGTTCGCGTGTGTTTAAGAATGTTTCGACGTCTGGTTTCTGATATAAACTGAACAATAACTCTTTTAATGGTTAATACCTCATTGTTGTTCAAAACAACTATAGCAATATTAAATAGAGACTATTTCAGGATAGGTACAGTGATTTTTTTTTATATCTGAAATAGGTATCCGACAGGGAGAACACTAATCACCTTTACTATTTTCAAACGATCTAGAAGCAAATTTGATAAACCATCACAAAAACGTCCAAGAACATTAGTTAAGTTTAAATAATGTCATTAATAACTTTGAAGATTGGCGATTTTATTTTAAATTAAGGCAATAACTGTTTGTCAACAACATAATAAAATGTTTGAATATAGCATCAAATATAAAATGTTCTGTCATCGGCAAACTACAGTTATTATAGTGTACGCAATTTAGACTTATTTTCAACAGTAAAAAAAAATTTCAAATCAATGGATGCTTGCATCTACACTGAATCATTTGAATGACTTGTTTTCGTGAGTTCTAGTCCAACTGAGACCCTTTTTTTTTTTTTTTTTTTTTTTTGTTGTTGTCGTTGTTTATGTATATATACTTGGGTTATATATTTAGATTTTTCTAATTCTAGTTTTAGAAGAATATTTATTCATATAAATACTTATAGGCCTGTAAATCAACTTCCTAAATCCCACGTACATTTCACTCAGATTCCGTTCCTCTTAATCGTTAACATTTATGAGTGCGTAACGACAGTCGTCGTGATAAATATGTACAGTACTGATAAATATGTACAGTACTGATAAATATGTACAGTACTCGTGTGTTAACAGAAACTATCGCGATCGTCTTTAAGCCAAAACTGAAATAAAATCCAGCTTAACAGTGAACGATCTAACCTTTTATTCCATCAGAAAGCTATTTAAATGGTATCAATACCTTGAATATGCCTTTTTAGAAGCGAAAGCTCCTAAAGTAAGACAGTGGATTTTCTACTTACAGTCACATTACCGCCACTTATCCATACATTCGCGTTGAAAATAGTACCACTGGTTGTAGAAGTCAACATTGCAGTTTTGATAAAAGTTAGATATATTGCAGGAGTTTAAAAGCATTGGGTATAATCACAATTTATGTGCTAATAAAACTGTAAAAAAAGCAAGTTTATAACTCTGTGTTCATCCGCACTTTCATTCATTAAACTTTCATTAAACTACCTGTAAATAATCTTTTTTGCACCACAAATTTGCGGCTGCGGAATTAGCTCAATTGGTAACAGCGTTGTTTAGTATTTTGTTCTTGCAAATTTGCCAATTTTGACCCATACACTGCGAAATGTCCCCCCAAATATTTCAAAATTCGTCTATTTGTTTGTATACCAATGGGACATTTGTCCCCGATTTGAAAATATCAAGGGAAGTCTCAGATAATATTGCTGGCTTAGCTATGATTTAAAGTTTATTCAAAGAAAATCAAGCACTTTAAAATAATCTCCATGATATTTACCACAACTATACACATAACTATACACACTACTATATATTAGGGAGATAATCAATAATTCATTAAGGAAACTAGCCAATGGGGACCTCAATTTTCAAGGGATTAACTTCACTTTAACAAATATGGTAGAGAAAAAATAGGTGACCATTTGTGTCAAATGGAATTATATTCTGAACATTGGTTTCAAAGAAGATATATATATATATATATATATATATATATATATATATATATATATATATACACACACACACACAAAGGAAATTAAATCCGTAATATTGGTTTCAGAGTAGATGTCTAAACATTTTTTCTTAATCAAAATATGTTTGTTGCCATGGTAATGAGAGTTCTGCAGGGATCAAGTTTAGATTTTCGTGAAGGCTCAACCAAGGATGAGTCAACTTTCATCTATTTCTACCAAGTGGTTTAAGAGATCTTTTTAAGGCAAATTGATGACGACGAACGGAGGATGACCCTTATAGTTCACCTTGAACACGGTGTGCTCTGGTGAGCTAAAAATAGACTTAGTTGTCACGCTGACCGTAAACTAATAACAAGGGTGGAACTCATATCTGACGGAAAAAGAGTGACGGACAAGCTCGAAGGACAAAGTTCGACGGGCGCACAGGCAGGAAACGGAAAAGTGATCGCTATGTATCACCTTTGCTTACAGCAAGTGACACTTAAACACTCATATTTTTTTCTAAGGCTTGTGACCTTCTTGTTTTTATTTCATATTTTAGTAGATCAGATAACATACAAACAATATAAAAAGAACAAGTCGAGAACATTCATATGACACTAAGCGTGACGCAACACTCGTTTTGTGATCACGTGATTTCTAATTCTGGATGTTTAACGAAAAAAAAAAAATGAAACTGCCGCGGTTAGTCAATCCATGCAGACGATAACAATTTAATCGCAATTTTAATCAACTGTATCACTTTGCCTCTGAATGTTAACGTAAACATGACATATTTCACCGTTTTCAGGTAAAGATACACAAGACACACAACTTTCAGTTGAAACTAGTTAATTCACATTGTCTTGAT
>CM037793.1:11415356-11465356 GCA_021229015.1 Solen grandis | reverse complement strand
TGTCTGGTTTCTGTACAGGATAGCAAAATTGTGGTTTGTGTCACAGATAGACCGCGTCAACTGACTGCCAGACACAACTACAATACTAGATGTCATTCGTTTAAACGAATGATAGGACTTTCTGCAACATCTGCTTTATATAGTATATATAGAAGATGACATAATAGATAATCTGTCCAAATTGCTACTTTCTATCTCCTCTATTTCTATATAAAATAGCACAAATAGAACACATTCTGTGAATTTTAATAAAAGTCCGCCCATATCTTGCACATGTAGTTTACATACAACATTTCTACTATGTCATATGACATGAAAGAAAAATGAAACAGTTTAAAAATTTATGTAGTTTACATACAACATTTCTACTATGTCACACATAGAATTTCATCACTCCAGCTCAGTTGTAACCTTGTTTAATTTAGCCTCATTAGGAAGAAGTATTGAATATTTGTATAGTGCTATATCCTTTCGACACCTGTAACGTAGTTAATCGTATTTAGCGATTTTGGCGTGTTTGGGCTTCCGTAGTTTTGCCATAAATTCCTGGAATTTCGAACAATGGTGATATTTTGAAAGGTAACATCCCAGCCTACAAACTGATGCAATATGAATATCGTTAGCATAACAATGCAGTTTTTAGATGGTCTAAAATGTGGGGCTGCGTGTGATTTTTTCAAGGCTTGCAAACTGCTCGCTAGCTACATAGTGTTGCAAATACGGATTTTTGTCTTGTGCCGTTGTACATGTATTAACTTCAATGCTTATTTTGGAAACAGTCAACATTCGACAAAAAACAACAACCCAAAAAAAAAAAAAAAACAAATCAAGATATAGCCCATCAATTGCAATTTGATATTTTTTTTTTTTTTTTTTTTTTTTTTTAAGTCGTTGCGCAAGTATTTAAGCTTGGTGACCCCTGCGCGTGACCTTTTCCATATTTTTATGATGCATGATTATGAAATATCTTATTTTCCATGTAACTTTCTTATATGAAGTCCAATTTCAATAAACTTGGTACCGTTAGAAAGCTCTTAAAACATGCTACATTTTATACGCATAATGTATAAACTTATCTTCAGTCGTTTCTGAGATATTGACTGTTAAACCTCAAGAAAACAGCATATTATCAGCAAAATTAGCTTCATTTCATTTAGTTTTTTTGCTTATATCTTTGTATTGCGTAAACCAATTTTAATAAACTAAATATCTTTGGAAACGTCAACTATTCAGCTATAATTCTTATTCATACATATATTTACAAAAATCGATATTTATTGCTACATATATGCAGTAGGGGTGAAATCAAAATTTCCTCACGTGCCTAATAACCCATAACAATTTCATCGTCCTAGGACTATTGCAACATTTTAAAATAAGCGTTTAGTTAGGAAAAAGAAAAGAATAATAATAATAAAAAAATGACGTCACGTGACGTCATATGACGTTTATTTTTACATAATTGTTAAGACGCCCAGAGGCCTACTAACTGACAAAATTTCAACTTTCTATCTCAAATAGGACAGTTTTTATAAGCATTTAAGTATTGACGTCCTTGGTTCGAATATTGGATCCGCCATAGATGCTTGGACTTTTCGAATTTTGAAAAAAAGGACACCGGTATACACAATAAGAACGTAATATACACATTCTGTGAAATTTTGATGAAAATCGGCCCATTAATAATGGCTCTAGACCGTGTTAAAACTTTCGTAGTCAATTTCAAATGTGACGTCATATGACGTCATAGGCTTCTGAAAATCATTGAAATCGAAATTTCAGCGTCTGGATCATTTGTCATTAAATTTTCATTGCAATTCGACAATTTCAACATATAGAAATACTCTTGTTAATATTAGAAATACATTATCATATAATAACGTCACGTGACGTCATATGACGTTTATTTTCACATAATTGTTAGACATCCAGAGAACTACTAACTGACAAAATTTCACCTTTCTATCTCAAATAGGACAGTTTTTATAAGCATTTAAAAATTGACGTCTTTGGTTCGAATCTTGGATCCGCCATAGATGCTTGGACTTTTCGAATTTTGAAAAACGGACACCGGAATACACAATAAGAACGTAATATACACATTCTGTGAAAATTTGATAAAAATCGGCCCATTAATAATGGCTCTGGACCGTGTACAAACTTTCGTAATCAATTTCAAATGTGACGTCATATGACGTCATAGGCTTCTGAAAATCATTGAAATCGAAATTTCAGCATCTGAATCATTTGTCATTAAATTTTCATTGCCCTTCGACAATTTCAACATATAGAAATACTCTTGTTAATATTAGAAATACATTATCATATAATGACGTCACGTGACGTCATATGACGTTTATTTTCACAAAATCTTTAAGACTCCCAAAGACCTATATACTGACCAAATATCACTTTTCTATCTCAAATAGGACCGATTTTATAAGCATTTAAAAATTTACGACCTTGGTTCGAATCTTGAATTCGCTATAGAACCATGGACTTTTCGAATTTTGTAAAACGGACACCGAGATGCACAACTAGAACTTAATATACACATTCTGTGAAAATTTGATGAAAATCGGTTCATAAACAATGGCTGTAGACCGCGTACAAACTTTTGTTGCATATTTCGAGTGTGACGTCATATGACGTTATAGGCATATGAAATTCATGGAAATCAAAATTTCAGCGTTTGAAGCATGTGTCATTAAATTTTCATTGCCCTTCGACAATATCAACATATAGAAATATTCTTGTTAATATTATTTTTTAAAATTCCAAAAACTTTCTATCTTATTTTTAAATTTAAAATTTAACCTTGGTTCGAATCTTGGATTCGCTATAGAACCATGGACTTTTCGAATTTTGAAAAACGGACACAGGGATGCACAACTAGAGCCTAACATACACAATCTGTGAAATTTTGATGAAAATCGGTCCAGAAATAATGGCTGTAGACCGCGAACAAACTTTTTCACCTGACGTCAAATCTGACGTTATTTGACGTCATATGAATATGAAATTCCTTGCATCCGAAAGCTCATGGTTTGAAATATATGCCATAAAATTTTCATTGTTCTGAGTCAATGGCAACACCTCGAAATTAACACAAATATAAGAGGAAGAAAAAAAGAATAAGAAGAAGAAGAATAATAAAAAACATAACAAACCCAATAGGACTTTCTGCCAGTAGGCAGAAAGTCCTAATAAACAGAACAAACCCAATAGGACTTTCTGCTTTAGGCAGAAAGTCCTAACTAGATGTCATTCGTCTAAACGAATGATAGGACTTTCTGCAACAGGTGTTAATGCAAAAAGCAGGAGATAGAAGTTTCATGTAATGACTCACCTCTGGTAGTATTTCATGTTCATGCTGAACAATTGACATTATATTCCGCGAAAAATAAGCGTTTAGTTACGAAGAAAAAAAAATAAGTAGCAGTACTAGTAGTATGCTTATGACGTCATATGACGTCACAACTCAAAATATCTGAAGAAATTATGCAGAACTGCAAACTGCGTAAGTTTCAACTTTCTATCTCATCCCGTTCTTTAACCCTAAAATGAAATTTTTGGTCCTATGTTCGAATCTCACTTCAGCCGCAATACTTCGTTTTTTGGAATTAAGGTTAGCTGACAAAATATTCACACCTTAGTTTCAAGATGTACCATCTGTAAAAATTTGAAGAAAATCTGATCATAAATGGCGGCTGTAGAGCGCGAACACCATTTTTCACTATTTTTAGCTCTGACGTCACGTGACGTCATAGGGTGCTGAAGATGCTTTTTTTCAAAAGCGCCTCCATTTCTGTCATAACTCTGAAATTTTCATTATTCTGAACAACTGGCATCATGTCGAAATCATTGCCTTTAAATGAAAATTAAGATGTATGCTTATGACGTCACATGACGTCATATGACGTCACGACTCAAAATATATGTAGAAATTCTGCAGAACTGCAAACTATGTAAGTTTCAACTTTCTATCTCATCCTGAAGCTCTTTAATCCTAAAATGAAATTTTCGGTCCTATGTTCGAATCTTATTTCAGCCACAGAACTTCGGTCTTTCGGAATTTCGGTTAGCTGACAGGAAATGTACACCTTAGTTTCAAGATGTACCATCTGTGAAAATTTGAAGACAATCCGACTATAAATGACGGCTGTAGAGCGCTAACACTATTTTTCATTATTTTAGCTGTGACGTCATGTGACGTCAAAGGGTGCTGACAATCATTGAAATCAAAATTTCCTCACGTGACTAATAACCCATAAAAATTTCATCGTCCTAGGACTATTGCAACATATTAAAATAAGCGTTTAGTTAGGAAGAAGAAAAGAATAATAATAATAAAAAATGACGTCACGTGAGGTCATATGACGTTTATTTTCACATAATTGTTAAGACACTCAGAGACCTACTAACTGACAAAATTTCAACTTTCTATCTCAAATAGGACAGTTTTTATAAGCATTTAAAAATTGACGTCCTTGGTTCGAATCTTGGATCCGCCATAGATGCTTGGACTTTTCGAATTTTGAAAAACGGACACAGGCATACACAATAAGAACGTAATATACACATTCTGTGAAAATTTGATGAAAATCGGCCCATTAATAATGGCTCTGGACCGTGTACAAACTTTCGTAGTCAATTTCAAATGTGACGTCATATGACGTCATAGGCTTCTGAAAATCATTGAAATCGAAATTTCAGCGTCTGATTCAATTGACATTAAATTTTCATTGCCCTGCGACAATTTCAATATATAGAAATACTCTTGTTAATATTAGAAATACATTATCATATTATGACGTCACGTGACGTCATATGACATTTATTTTCACAAAATTTAACTCTTAGAGACCTATATTTTTCTATCTCAAATGGCCATTTTTTTAAAAATTTCCCCTTGGTTCGAATCTTGGAATCGCTATAGAACCTTGGACTTTTCGAATTTTGAAAAAACGGACACCGGGATGCACAACTAGAACTTAATATAAACATTCTGTGAAAATTTCATGACAATCGGTTCATAAACAATGGCTGTAGACCGCGTACAAACTTTTGTTGCATATTTCCAGTGTGACGTCATATGACGTCATAGTCATATGAAAATCATAGAAATCAAAATTTCATCGTTTGAAGCATGTGTCTTTAAATTTTCATTGCCTTTCGACAATTTCAACAAATAGAAATATTCTTGTTAATATTAGAAATACATTATCATATAATGACGTCACGTGACGTCATATGACACATATTTTCACAAAATGTTTAAAACTTTTAGAGACCTATATACTGACTAAATATCAACTTTCTATCTTAAATAGGACAGATTTTATAAGCATTTAAAAATTTACGACCTTGGTTCGAATCTTGGATTCGCTATAGAACCATGGACTTTTCGAATTTTGAAAAACGGACACCGGGATGCACAACTAGAACTTAATATACACAATCTGTGAAAATTTTATGAAAATCGGTTCACAAACAATGGCTGTAGACCGCGTACAAACTTTTGTAGCATATTTCAAATGTGACGTCATATGACGTCACATGCATATGAAAATCATAGAAATCAAAATTTCATCGCATCAAGTATTTGCCATTTAAAATTTCATGGCCCTGGGACCATTGCAACATGCTTAAATTAACGCTCAGTTTGGAAGAAAAAAAGAATAAGAAGAATAAAAAAACATAACAAACCCAATAGGACTTTCTGCTTTAGGCAGAAAGTCCTAATAAAAAAACAGTACAAACCCAATATGACTTTCTGCCTGTAGGCAGAAAGTCCTAATAAAAACAGTACAAACCCAATAGGACTTTCTGCCGAAAGGGCAGAAAGTCCTAATAAACAGTACAAACCCAATAGGACTTTCTGCCGAAAGGGCAAAAAGTCCTAATAAGAAGAAGAAGAAGAAAAAAACAGTACAAACCCAATAGGACTTTCTGCCTGTAGGCAGAAAGTCCTAATAAAAAATAAAACAAACCCAGTAGGCCTTTCTGCTTGAGGCAGAAAGCCCTAATAATAACTAGATTTCATTCGTTGATACGAATGATAGGACTTTCTGCTACATTTGTCAAATATTTAAAAGCAAAAAAAGTAAGAGGATATGAAATTGCAGCCTTTAACTTGCTTTTGTATGGCCATAACTTAAATGAACTTTGAAAAATAAACCGTTTAACTTGGAGGAAATGGCAAAAGTAACTGAAAATCATATTTTTATATCGATTTATTTAACTTGGACTATTTTCATAATCTATGTTACAAATCAAATTTATTTAAAACGCTTACAATTCGAATTCCATCCTGTAATAATGACTGTAGACCGCGTACAAGAGTGTGTAGACAACGTCAAGTTTGATGTCACATGACATCATAGGCATAAGAAAATCAATGAAATGAAATCTTAAGTATCTTAAATATATCAAGTAATTTTTTCATGCTCCTTGCAACTTTGCAACATATAGAAATTAACGCGTAGATATATTTACATTCTTTTTGACCTTATGACGTCAAATAACGTTAATCCTCACAGAATATAAATAGGTCTTAAAGACTAATATTCAGTCCAAATATCAACTTTCTAAATCATCTCGAAGCGATTTTATATGTTTTTGAAATTTGACGTCAATGTTTCTAACTTGGATTCGCCATAGAACCATTGCCTTTTCGTCTTTTCGAATTTGTAAAACAGGACCCGGGATACACAACTAGAGCGTTACATATACATTCTTTGAAATTTGCTGAAAATTGGTCCAAAAATAATGGCTGTACACGGCGTAAAACCTTTTTGTCCTGACGTCAAATCTGATGTGATATAACGTCAAATTAATATGAATTACATTGCATTCTAAAGCATTTCTAAAGTATATACCATAAGATTTTATGGTCCTGGGAAGTTAACAACATATTAATTTACGCGTATATATCAGAAATAATTTTTGACCTTCTGACGTCATATGACGTCAAATGACGTCAATAGTTCGAATATTGAATCCGCCATAAAACCTTTGCCTTTTTGGATTTGGAAGAACGGACACCGGGATGCTCAACTATAACCTAATATACACTTTCTGTGAAATATTTATGAAAATCGGTTCATAAACAATGGCTGTAGACCGCGTACAAACTTTTGTAGCATATGGCAAGTGTAACGTCATATGACGTAATAGGCATATGAAAACTGTAGAATTAAAAATATCAACGTTTGAAGCAAAATGTCATAAAATTTCCATTTCCATGGACCATTTTAACATATAGAAATTTTCTTGTAAATATTAGAAATAGATTTTCATGTAATGACGTCATCTGACGTCACATGATGTTCATTTTCACAAAATCGTTCAGTCATCCATAAACCTACATAATGTTCAAATATCAACTTTCTATATCATATGGGACCGATTTTATAAGCATTTGAAAATTAACGACCTCGGTTCGAATCTTTGATTCTCCATAGAACCATGGTCTTTTAGAATATTGAAAAACGGATAGCGGGATGCACAACTAGATCTTAATATACACATTCTGTGAAAATTTGATGAACATCGGTTCATAAGTAATGGCTGTAGACCGCGTACAAACTTTTGTAGAATATGTCAAGTGTGACGTCATATGACGTCATATGCCTATAAAAAATATTGAAATAGAAATTATATCGTGTGAAACATATGCCATTAAATTTTTATTGCTCTTCGACCATTTCAACATATAGAAATAATCTTGTTAATGTTAGTAATATATTTTCATATAATGACGTCACGTGACGTCATATGATGCAAATTTTCAGAATATTTTTAAGACTCCTAGAGACCTACATACTAACCAAATATCAACTTTCTATCTCAAATAGGACTGATTTTATAAGCATTTGAAAATTTACGACCTTGGTTCGAATCTTGGATTCGCTATAGAACCTTGGCAATTTCGAATTTTGAGAAACGGGCACCGGGATGCACAACTAGAACTTAATATACCCATTCTGTGAAAATTTGATGAAATTCGGTTCATCAATAATGGCTCTGGACCGCGTACAAACTTTTGTAGCTTATTTCACGTGTGACGTCATATGACGTCATAGAGATATGAAAATCATAGAAATCAAAATTTCAGCGTTTGAAGCATGAGTCATTAAATTTTCATTGCCCTTCGACAATTTCAACATATAGAAATATTCTTGTTAATATTAGAAATACATTATCATATAATGACGTCACGTGACGTCATATGACATTTATTTTCACAAAATGTTTAAAACTTCTAGAGACCTATATACTGATTAAATATCAACTTTCTATCTTAAATAGGACAGATTTTATAAGCATTTAAAAATTTACGACCTTGGTGCGAATCTTGGATTCGCTATAGAACCATAGACTTTTCGAATTTTGAAAAACGGACACCGGGATGCACAACTAGAACTTAATATACACAATCTGTGAAAATTTGATGAAAATCGGTTCACAAACAATGGCTGTAGACCGCGTACAAACTTTTGTAGCATATTTCAAATGTGACGTCATATGACGTCATAGGCATATGAAAATCATAGAAATAAAAATTTCAGCGTTTGAAGCATGTGTCATTAAATTTTCATTGCCCTTCGACAATTTCAACATATAGAAATATTCTTGTTAATATTAGAAATACATTATCATATAATGACGTCACGTGACGTCATATGACATTTATTTGCACAAAATGTTTAAAACTTCTAGAGACCTATATACTGACTAAATATCAACTTTCTATCTGAAATAGGACAGATTTTATAAGCATTTAAAAAATTACGACCTTGGTTCGAATCTTGGATTCGCTATAGAACCATGGACTTTTCGAATTTTGAAAAACGGACACCGGGATGCACAACTAGAACTTAATATACACAATCTGTGAAAATTTGATGAAAATCGGTTCACAAACAATGGCTGTAGACCGCGTACAAACTTTTGTAGCATATTTCAAATGTGACGTCATATGACGTCATAGGCATATGAAAATCATAGAAATAAAAATTTCAGCGTTTGAAGCATGTGTCTTTAAATTTTCATTGCCCTTCGACAATTTCAACATATAGAAATATTCTTGTTAATATTAGAAATACATTATCATATAATGACGTCACGTGACGTCATATGACATTTATTTGCACAAAATGTTTAAAACTTCTAGAGACCTATATACTGACTAAATATCAACTTTCTATCTTAAATATGACAGATTTTATAAGCATTTGAAAATTTACGACCTTGGTTCGAATCTTGGATTCGCCATAGAACCATGGACTTTTCGAATTTTGAAAAACGGACACCTGGATGCACAACTACAGCCTAACATACACATTCTGTGAAAGTTTGATGAAAGTCGGTCCAGAAATAATGGCTGTAGACCGCGTACAAACTTTTTCAGGTGACGTCAAGTCTGACGTTATATGACGTCATATGAATATGAAATTCAATGCATCCGAAAGCTCATGGTTTGAAATACATGTCATAAAATTCTGATTGTTCAGGGCCAATGGCAACACATCGAAATTAACACAAATATAAGAGGAAGAAAAAAAGAATAATAAGAAGAAGAAGAAGAAGAATAAACAGTACAAACCCAATATGACTTTCTGCCAGTAGGCAGAAAGTCCTAATAAGAAGAAGAATAAACAGTAACAAACCCAATATGACTTTCTGCTTGAGGCAGAAAGTCCTAATAATAAGAAGAAAAAAACATAACAAACCCAATAGGTCGTTCTGCTTGAGGCAGAAAGCCCTAATAATAATAAGAAAAAATATAACAAACCCAATAAGTTTTTCTGCTTCTGCTTGAGGCAGAAAGCCCTAATAAACATAACAAACCCTATACGTTTGCGGAAAGCCGTAATTAAATCTTTTAAAATAAATTAAAAGGGCGCTACTTGACAAAAGTGAATTTTTAAGCTGATTAAGTTAAAAGATGTATTTTCTTTAACTAATACTGTCAATTAGCTAATATTTGTATCTATAATTACAGATACATCATAATACTGAGTGGCTGCTACAGGATAGAATTATATATAAGTAAATATTGCATGAAAATATTTTCAAATAAATTTAAAACATATCCTAAATACTGCAGCATCCCCTCTCCATATGATCTTTGGGAATAATTTTAGAAACTTGACTTTTATCGCCATTTTTGTTACAATTGTATATTTATATGTAAATTGTTTAACGAGATAGATGTACTTTTATAAGTCAATAAAATATAATATAATTCTGATATTCTAATTCAAAGTAATGCATGAGACACATAAACGGGACGGACGGACGAACAGAATCACGAACGGTCGAACTCATGGACAGTACAGCTGCTTTATGCCACATTCGATGGAATAAAAACACGAAAATTATACCGATTTCAACAAATGTACAATGATGGTTATCGATCTTATCGCAATTTTAAGTAAATAGTTTTGAGAACAAAGCATTATCTGTAATGTTAAAAATGAAGTTGAATTCTAAGCTGTATATATCAGAATGGTATATTGCGGTATGATCAATTCTATGCATTACTTAACAAAATATATCGATCATGAGAATAAATATAATGGGTTTGAAAATTAAACAGCAAAACTTATTATACTTAATATGCCAATATTATACTATGAATTAATCATGCTAATATATATACTTGTACGTGAGTGAATTTACAATAAAATAACTATCCTCACCCCATTTTCATAAGATATAT
Organism: Solen grandis; assembly: GCA_021229015.1. Classification (NCBI taxonomy): domain Eukaryota; kingdom Metazoa; phylum Mollusca; class Bivalvia; order Adapedonta; family Solenidae; genus Solen; species Solen grandis. Next base: position 11,454,627 of record CM037793.1, on the reverse strand, counting down.
ATATTTATTTTACATCTTGAAATAAAACAAATCAAGGCTCACGATTTGAATAATAAACAGAACAAAATAAATATTTATTTAGACTTGTACAATAAAAGGCACATCGTCATTTTCAAAGGACAACATGAAGCAAATATAATAGCAGTGGCACCGTACTGGCACGTGGATTTAAAAGCAAAATATACATTTATATGTATGTAAATATATAAACATATAATAAACAGCATATTATCATAATTATTAGGGGATAAACATATAACAATGTGTACAGGGAAAATACCCCTTGCTTATAACAACAACCATACCGAGGAACTTATTTGATTTGCAAATTAAAAATTTAAACCCCGTTGTTTGACTGGAAGCTAATATTGTTTTGTTGTTGTTGTTTTTTGGCAGACATAGGACAAAGAATTGTAAATGGTCAATATAAATTATTCGATATCCTGTTGAACATAGGCACGCAATATTGTTTCATCTATTCACTGGACGGGTGGGTCATAGACGGGTGAGGACGAACCTCGGAGGAAAAAGGAGGATGAAACATAATGGAGAGGCTGTAGGGGTATAGCAATATTGTGTCAATGATAAAATATTCCCGTAATTGCCTGATATTTTTAACTCCTCCAGGAGAATGTATGTCAGATTAAACTTCCAGCAAATTCAGTGTCCCTCGCCTTGTTTCTACGTGTTCGCTGTTTTCAGGGAACAGATTAACGGTTAGTTGGTATCCTTTATACTGTACCATTTAGTGCCGCTGTGTACGGACATCCCAGAAAATCACATTTTTTGAGTTATATGCATCAAGTAAGTTGCATTTATATTCTGTACACATGTTGTTGTTGTTGTTGTTTTCGTTCACCCTTGTCTTTGTGTGTGTGTGTTTTTTTTTTTCTTTCTTTTTTTTTACTTTCTTTCTTTTTTTCTTTTTTTTTTTTCTTTTCTTTTTTTTTCTTTTTTTTTCTTTTTTTGTGAAGGTGGAGTTAACTCTCCATCAGTATTTCTTTATGTAGATATTCAGCCACTTGAGAAGTTTGGAAGTGAGTCTAAATTAAGCGGGTAAAATGATGCCTTATTGCGATATCACACTGGTGAAATGTGACGTAACACCTAACCCAATCATATTATTCTCACACTGGACTAATCAGTCCTAATATTGACCTTATAAGTAAGTAAATATCTGATATTTAATTGTAGTGATATGTGCAAACAACACCTTCATAACTTAGCGTGCAAATACAGAACAGAATAGAACATAACTTTCTTTTATTGCATATCCGTTCATCGTTTTACAGAGACAAATAAATATACATGCACGAAACGGCAATGCGAGAGTGAAGACAACATGACAGAATGCAACAGATCAATACATATGTTTAAATATGATTAATACATTTTAATTTAGAATTCTAGTTTTCCGTAAAATGCGAATGGTTTGTAAACAATTCTTTACGCAAGTTAAAGGCTTTTTTAACAAAACATACTAAGCTTGTACAATAATTTTACCTTATTAGTATTAATCAGTTCAATAAGTTTGGACATACTTGGATTTTATAAAAATACATGCGAACATATGGTTCTATAAGTTACCTGTTTAATGCCTACACTCAGCATTTAAAAGCGTTTGAACAGCGTGTGTCTTTTTTTTTTTCTTACGGACAGATTTTTCTAAACTTTTGCACATACTAATGAACTTAACATACTTATATATAGTCTAAAATACGTATGTGCAAAAGTCACGACAACATTGGCAAAATTTGTTATAGTGTCTGGACGAAAATATATACGAAACTACCAAAAACCTATGAAATTTTATAAAAAAAAAATTCTTGAAAAAAATTAAAAGGACAGATTTCCTTTATTTATTTTCAGATTCAATCTTCTGATATTAAGACTTCCTGAAATTGTAAAAGAAATGTATGGGGCCTCCGTGCCCGAGAGGGTAAAGTCGCTGACTTTTACACTCACTCAGCCCCTCACCGCGTGGGTTCGAATCCCGGCAGGGCCATTCGGATTTTCATGTGAGGAAGCCTTCCAGCTGGCTTGCGGTAGGTCGGTGGTTCTACCCGGATGCCTTCGTGCATTCGGGATCTTCCTCTACCTGTAATTAGCTGGACGTCGCTTTATGACTGAAATACTGTCGAGGCGACGGTAAACTCAAATAGTCAAGTCAAGTCAAGTTAAAAGAAGTGTATACCACATATTCACATTTTCAGCAGAATACATCGTATAACATACAACAATGCATTTCTTGAATATTAAGTATAAATATATCAAATTTCCAACTTCATTTTAACAAATAAGGTCTTCCTGTATTCAAAGTATGCGCTTTAACCAAATATTTTTCTTGGATAACAGTTAATCTGAGCCACTAAATTTGTGAAATGATTACGGAATATTCAAATACTGAGCTCAAATTAAAATAACACTAGATAAATAAAGATAGTTTGACATTTAGCCAAGCATACAGGTTCAAGAAATTTCGTCATGAAGCAAAAAAATAAAATAAATAATAATAATAATAATAATAACAAAATAAATTAAAAAAAATAATAATGTGGATCAAGGGAAACACCGGTAAAGCGCAAATTTATCATTCTCAGTTATGTTTCACGTTTGATAAATATTTCTCTACATACGAATGGCAGCGGCGTTGCTCAAAATCGCAAATAATATTTTTATCTATCAGAGCTAATCTCGAACTATAAGGACCCACGATTTGACATCATTACTGCGTGACGGAGGTCTACGCCAAGGAAACCTATTAACTTGCTTCTTTTCCGGTCAATGAATGTATTTCTTGCTTCAAAACAATATTAAGCATTTAGATAAATTGTTTGGAATGAGTGAATTATTTTTGATAATTTGTGTTGTAAAAATTGGAATGTTAATTGTATTTAGAAACGAGCAAAACAGGATAGAGCTGCCACAACACAGAACTGATCGGTCCATCTTGTTTTCTTTCGTTCGTAATTAAACAATAACTCAGTGGTAGAGTGTCCGCTTCGCGTTCGGGAGGTCTGGGTTCGAATCCCAGCCCGGGCACTTCCACCGGTGACCGCGTCAAACCAAAGACGTATAAAATTGGTACAAGATGCACCCTGGCACTCGGCAAAATGGGGTTGCTATGGTAACTCGGATTACTAGGTAATAGTTATACTCAGGAACTTGTCTCCAGTGTATCAGTTTTATTCACCGTGCACGTAAAATAACCAAGGGGTCTATTTACAAAATAAGCTAGGTATCGCACCCGGACTCCCTTGTATCAATCTACTGTCACTTCCGATGCTGTCTCTTTAATGAAAGAAAACAGGACCCCCACGTGGGAAATCCTTGACCGTAAGGTCTAAAATATGGCCATAATAATCAGAAAATGTTTGCTAGCCATTAAAATAAAAGAAGAAAAAGAAAGAAAGACAATGACAAGCAAGAACAAAGCAAAACGCAATAAAATATGTTTTAAGTAATATTTAGTTCCTTATTTACTAAGTCACCACGTGACACACGGTTGTATCTCTATTATACATTATTAATCTAGGTGAATTCGCCGCTTTAGCCATCCCAACTCTGATTGGTCCGAATGTCACTTAGGGGCGTTGTTTCCGAGTACCTGGACTACAGCACGATTCATGGACTCGGCAGAATCCGGAATGCTCCGTACATTATCCTGAAGATGGTGTGGCTGGTAGCACTGGGGGCGGCCGGCTGTATGATCGTCATACAGGTCAAGGATCTACATAAAAAATTCGTCAGGTGCGTCGTCTTAATCTTTATCCTCATCATCTTCTTTTGCTTTTCTTCTCTTCCTTAAAAACCATTCTATTTTCTTCTTTTTTTTTAATTAAAAAGTAGTTTCCTTTTTCTTTAATTATTTTAACGGCATTGCTTAGAAACTCAGTTATGTGGTAGCATATATTTCTGCATCGGACAACATTTCGGGGCTATATTGAGAAACTATATTTCCCCCCTTTTTACTATGCGGAGATAAAGTTCCAAATTTTGTTTCCTGTCTTATCACTATGTGGTATTCATTATGAGGTTTATTTAAATGCTTTATGGAAGTTGAAACTGAATTAAAATGTGTTTATAATCGAATCGGAGATAACGTGTTTAAGAACCTATGGTTAAATGGTAAATGCGCCGGTGAGTCCATCGCAATTTTGAACCATCTCTTGGAATGCCTGCAATTTATTTATAACGTTACACCTTTATCAAAGCTACTGTTCTAATAGCCCAGTCCGTAGTTAAGTCGAGAATTTTGAAACCGAGCGATGCAAGGAAGGGTTGCGGGTTTGAATCCAGCTCGGTGACCTTTTCTTAAAATATTTTTTTTTGTAAAATAAAATTTTAAAGATCTATATATATATATATATATATTTAAATACTTTTCTTATATCGAATATCATCAATTTAACTATTCGTGTATTTAGAATAAAAATAAAAAACTGATACCATATTTATTTAAAATAAATGAAAGTTTGTCGGTTTTTATTGCTTCTTTTTGTTAAATATTTTGATATAAATCTTATAAACTGAGGCAAGAGAAATAAGGAGAATAAGAGTGCTTGTTGTTAGCAGTCCAATGAAACAAAAGATTTCTGTATACAACTGTATTTACGCAAAGTAAAAGCGCGTGTATACCATCAGATTTGTTGGCATCGCTTAAACATTTGATCTTCCTTTATCAGATTTATTGTAATGAACCAAAGAAATGCGATATTATCACGTTAAAATGGACGGAAAATGACTTGGTATAGATTCTTACAGCGAGCCGATCGGTACCTCCATAGAGCTGAAGACCCCGGAAACGGTACCGTTCCCGTCAGTTACTTTCTGCAACACAAATCCCGTCAAATACTCAAGCATTAAGGACTTGGATAACAACTTGTATCAGACGCTTGTTGCCGCATCCGAGAAATTCAAAATTAATCTTAACACCTTCAATAATGACGTAAGTCATAGCCATTCATTTTCACCTGATTTACTCATTTTATTTATTCTTAATTCTTTTGTCAATTCAGTCAACAGTCATTTGAAAAAGATGGAAAAGAAGAGAGAGAAACCCTCTTCTCTCTCTTTCATTCTTAAGAGTTTGTAATTGAATAAATAATGATTAAAAATTGGATCAGTCGAATATTCTACGATTCGAATTATATGCACATGTATAAAGTTACATGATATATGTACATGGTACCGTTTAAGTAGAAATAATGAAACCATCCTTAGAATGTTAAACGGCATTATTTACAGGACCCTTTCGGATATGTTCCCGGAAATGTATCCGGTAAGTGATCTCTCTCTCTCTCTCTCTCTCTCTCTCTCTCTGTCCCTCTTCTTTCTTTCTGACTGTCTGTCTCTCTGTATTTATAATACATGTAATATATGTCTGTTTCTTTTATCCATTTTATTTCTTTCTTCCTTGCTGTCATTTCTATTAAAATCGTTTTCGTAAGGACTCGAGATTTAGGTCAATGACATATACAAAGAGGTATATTATTTCGGCAGAAATTTAAGATATTGATCCCTGAGAATATGAAAGAATTTGCCAATGTGGTACTATATTCCAACTAATTGTATTTTTATTTTATGTCGGATCTTTTAATCCTGGCTGCGCACTTAAAGATGGTTAATTTAAATACCCCTCTAGATGGTGCACTTGCGGAAGGCTTGAAGGAACTGACGAATGAGTTCAATATGATAATGAGCACACTTGACGATGAAATACTCGCCAATATCTCTCAGACTATAGACGAGTTTGTCTTGCTATGCTATTTCGCCGGGGAACCGTGCATCAAGTAAGTCCCCCATGTCCCCTTTTGTCCGCCTCAGCTGCTCACAGAAAGCAACTTACAAACAAAACTGTACTAATTATGTGGTTATCAACCCCCTGTTCTAAGCAGACATCTCGAAAAAAGCATTAAAAGAGATTGCAGAAAACACCTTTTACCGTAGTTGTTACAGTGAGCCCCGAACATAAACGATGGTCCCCGATTTCGAAATCGGTGAAATACGTATAAATCGTGCGAGTTCATATATTGTTCAAGAAACATAAGGAACATTTTTTAGGTTTTGGTCAGTATTAAATTGTTGTCATGGTGACATGATGTTTGATCTGTACACAAATTATTTCCTAATTTCGCAAATCTGGGTAATGTTAAAGAAATCAGGACTTCCGGTGGTCGAAAGGGAAAAGCGTCCGCCTCAGGAGCGGGAGGCGACATACCAAAGTCTTTAAAAAGATACATATATACAGGATTGTTCCATGACTTATGATAATGTGATTGGGTGTGGTATCATGCCATATGTCTACGGCGAGATATTGCAGTATGGCGGCATTATATATGTTTCAAATATACAGAAATAACAGAAATGCTGTCGGTCAGACGTTAAATCCACAAAATAAAGACCTGCGTAGCAAGTTTTCTGAAGTTTTTTACAATGCATATTACGGTTATATCAAGTCAAACTCAGCCGTAAAAGGAAAATGTATTCTCGATCCGCGAAGTAGTTCAACCGAGTCTAACATGAGAAAATATTTTCTCGCAGAATCTACACGGAGCCATGGACTGGATTTTTCCCCGACTTGCATTAATATTATTACGACAAACTAGATACCAGTGTCCGCTTATAAATGCCATAAACAAGAAATATCTTTTTTAAAAAAATATGCGGATTTTATGCAGATTAAAGTAATAAGGGATGTAGAACGGTTACATGATATATAAATCATTATCTATGAAGCATTTCATCCTAGGAAGTCAAAATAAGCATATTAAAAAAAACTCGGCGGAGTAAATATTGAAATTCGTACTAAGTAAATGTTTCTGCTAGTTGTCAATTGAAAAAAAGGAAGAATAATGTGGCTTTAAGGGTAGTTCCATTAACTTGCTGTTATGTGACTCCCTGATTTACCGTATCATCATTGTATGCACGTATCAACTGACGCCGATCTTAAACAGCACTTGGTTATATGTCATATTTAGAAAACCAATAGCCTGGAATAGCATCTGGCCAATCGTCGAAGAGGCAGTGAAGATATTCTTAAACGGCGAATTTATTTTTGTTATAATTTTGAGAAAATATGTGGAATGATACAACACCCAGTCACATAAATCTGTTAGCAAGCTAACCAATCCAGGAAACATCAATATATACCGAGCGCAATGCAAGGGAGCTATACCAGTACCATTTTTGACAACTGGTTTGCCTCGACCGGGGATCGAACTGGTCTACCCATTCGCCCTCTGGGACCGGTTTGTAAAGTTTATCTTCAATTATTCTGTGGGGTTTCCGTCATCTCAACAACTTGTCTGAAATACTGTATTGTGATAGAAGGGTGTTCAGACACGCTAAAAATCCCAATTTACACATTTAACTGGTAATATTCACAGTTCAAAGTTTCGCGATCATTTGATATTCAATATGTCGCGAGCAACTTGACTCTATGATTGTGAATTTTACTTTAAATTCTCAAATACATATTACCAATTTGCGAAATAATTAAATACATGAAGTATTTTATGTGGACAGCTACAAAGACGTGCTGCAACTGAAGCGAACATTCGACTATGGAATATGTGTGGAATTTCACCCTGAGAAAGTTTTTACAACTGGAACACCCCACACTGGCGCTCCAGACCAAGGTCCGCCTATCTTATCTAGCATTGGTCTCTATCAAAATGTCTCCCCATCTCTCTCTCTCTCTCTCTCTCTCTCTGTATATACCTGTTTAACAAAGGTCACTAACGGAAACTGAAATCTGGCCTTCATCTGGGGGTTCGCCTGCCTGCTCTTTAGGGGTCAACTTCTCTAATAATCCAATCCTGAGAACCCATTAAATGACCTTTTATAGACACGTGTCTTTTAAACTTTACTGAAACAAGATGTATTTGAAAAACACAATGTCCCGCTCGAGTCAAATAATTTATGTCAATTGAAAGCCATTCATTGGTGGAGTAAGTTTGTCAAATATTAAATATGTGTCCCTTATAATAAATGAGTAATCACTAAAAATAAATAATGGGATATGAAATAATAACAGGACCGGGTAGAGTTCTGGTTCATGGTCATTGCACTTCTCCACTTTAGTCGTTATCTTTTATATCATACGCTTCAAATCAACACCTTATATTGTCTATGAGTTATACCCCCAATAAAATATACTGTTAGGGATATAACGAAATAGTAGGTCAGTTGAAGATCAGTATTTTTTCGACTTTGAATAAAAAGATAACCACCGATGAATCTACCCGTGTTTTGGTAGAAATGAATTATAATTCAGAATAATTTTAACATTTAGTTTGTCTTTATAGAAAATAAATCAATCAATCAATCAAAACTGCTAGCTCACAGTCCCTAAACCTGTGGCCACAGGCCTTTGTTTATTATGCGAGTAGTTAATGGGTACGGGAATCGTTCAAACTTTTATAATTTTATAAAAGAAGTTTTATTTCTCATTTACCAATATCAGTAAGATTTACTTAAATGAAATTTATTACAGCAGACAAGTTTGATGTTCATTACCAGCTGTTTAAATTGTTATATAACTGAATATGTAATGACTCTTAGTCATTACTAATGAAATAATGATTATAGCGATAAAAAATACGTGTATGTCCACCCAGGGCTAGACATTGTATTCAACGTGGACCAGAAGGACGTCCTGCCCTTCGTGACAAGCTCTGCTGGCGTATTCGTCCAGCTCCACGAACAAAGAGAATTTTATTACGGGGAAGGGGATATCGTACCCACGGGGTTTGAGGTGTCCCTTTCCGTCACTATGGTAATGCATGTGTCTGTATATTTCCCCTATTATTTTCACTGTATCTTTTAGAGATTGCGTACTGTAAGTTATGTAATTTTCTGTAGGTTAATTGATGTGACTGTATTTTTTCATTAATATTGCAATTTCAATTAAGGAATTCGCCTCTTCAGAGTGCGAACAATTATTGACATTCTTCCCAATAAAGTGCTGCCTAGGAAACTATATTTTTTTTTTTTTTTTTATTCAATATAAATGTTACAAATGATTATACAATCGTACATACAGAAAACATGAACATGAACAACAGCACAATAGTACATATTTAAATTTGTGATCTAGGGTTGTATATTCAAAAGTAACAATATAGAAAATAATAATTTTAGGTTGCCTCTTATCATAACTTTTGTATAAATCATAAAAAAAAATCAATTATGTTTAATTATAATAATTATAATAACTATAATAATTGATAGGATGTTTTCTGGTCAGTATTTAAGCAGTATATCGTACTTGGTGTGAAAACTATGTAATTGATCATTGTGCAGGGCAATTTCTTTTTCAATCATTAGCCTAGACTCAATATAGGAAAGATAACATACAAAACTTGGTATTCTTTTTTTATATTTCATTCTAAAAATAAAAACTTTCATTAATAATATCAAATAATTTATGGCTTCGCTATTATTCGTTTTCTCTAGTATACCAAAAGAAATAAGTTCATAGTTGAAGAAAATATGTATTTGTTTTGCTGATAAAAATTTAGACAAACAGTTCCATATATGTTGTGTGAAGGAACATTTCCAGAAGAAATGTTCCATATATTCCGGGTACATATTGCAAAAGTCACATAACTCTGAATTAGATATTTTACATTTATACAAGTATGTGTTTGTTGGGATTAAACGCATTATGAATTTATATTGAAAAGACTTTAGACTTGTATCAGTTTTTTTTTAAAACATGCCATTTTTTTGAAGATGAAATTGTTTTATTCTCTTTATTGATTATCTGGTACATATAAAGAAGTTTGTTGGGTTTTTTTGTTTCAATAATTTTATCTGTAAACGATTTTTCTCTAATCTCAGTCAGGAAACGTTCGTTAATTATATTTACTAAGTTAGGCGGAATATTTCTGATCAATTTGTGATATTTTAGAAAATCTGCGTTGTTTATGTCGTATAGGAATTGAAGTTCAATAAATGTGTAATATTTATTTGATCTAAAATCAAATAAGTGATCGATATATTTTATTCCTTTTTCGAACCATTTCTTCCAGAATATTGTCTTTCCATCAACACGAATTTTAGAATTATTCCAAATTATATGGTTATCTTTTTTGTTTTTTATTGAATAACTTGTTTTTATTTTATTCCAACTTTTAAGAACATCTTCTAAGAATGCATTATTTTTACAGATTTTTTTTATATCACTCGGATTAAGATTAGAATCAAATAAAAGATCACCGCCATAATAACTAATTATATTATCGTAAAAACATTTCCAACTTCCATTATTCTCTTTATTTAGTATTCTCTTCACCCAGCTGCTTTTAATCGAATTTAGAAACATTTCAACATCAGTTAAGTTTAACCCCCCATCACTGTAATTTGAATAAAGTTGCTCTCGCCTTATTTTTTCTGGTTTGCTATCCCAAATAAAGTTAAACATAGTTTTTATGATATCTCGAACAATGTCTTCAGGTGGATTAGGTAAAACTGTAAATGGGTATACTAATTTTGGCAACGCAAACGTTTTAATAACTGTCACTTTCCCCATTAATGTCAGTTTTCTATGCTGCCATTGCTTAAGACATGTTTTAAAATCATTCAGTTTTGGTTCTAGATTTGATATTATAGGAAACTATATTACCCAAATAAAACAGTCAAGAAATTTTATGCACACAATGACACTTAACTTAGATCACATCGTCGAGGATATTTTCCAACATGCTCCAGTTTTATGCATGTAGGGCGAACCTCTTTTTTACTGACATGTAACTGGTATTAACATCTCACAGAATACATCAAGTTTAATTTTTTATTTCACTTTATGGTATTGCATTATGAATTATTCACATTGACAGACGGAGCAGACCCGGGCTCCTGGTGGGGACGGGCACCGATGTAGCAAGAACAACCAGCCGTACAAGGTATCTACTTTATTGCTCTCATTCCAGATGACGTCATCAGCATTACGACTAACTCAGATTTTATCTTTACATATTTCAAATCACTATTTCAATTTTTTCCAATACTTCCTACATGTTTATATCTAGTTACTTGGTCCACAGGAACAATTGATCTAAAGTATCAAAACACTATTGAAATATATAGGCAATTTGTTATACCAGTATGGTTTTATTCCCTTGGTACCTTTTTTGTGTATGATTGCTGTACATTCAGAATAAAAGTCTCAGTCTGTTTTAATCTCTACCTTGTACACAAAATGAAATCGCTAAATTTTAATACATACCAGATTTAAAAGCCATCGAGCGCGTGTTTGTTGTTGTTGTTGAAGTCTATATAACAATAAAGCTTCATATTGGTAATACATTGTTTAATAATACACTGCAGTAAAATTCAAGTGTTAGACGCAACGTTTTCCATGCTCCTTTCTTTAATGTCATTGGCCTTACATTTCTTTTCCTTATTTTCAGGAATGTTTGCATTTTTGTCAGCAGTTGCACATTGTAGAAGATTGTGGCTGTTACTATCATTTCTTTGAGTTAGGAGGAGGTCTTGTGAACAACTCACAGAACATCAATGAAACATATGACCCGACCACCGGATATAGACCGTGCCACACCCCGCGGGACCTGTTGTGCATTAGTAACATCACGAAGTCCTACATTCTGAAACAGTGTGAAGGATGCATTGTACCTTGCGAGTAAGTATGGCCTTTATAAAACCTAAGGCCAAACTCTCATCAAGATACCTTGATCGAGCTAAAATCGTACGCTACGTCCTTTTAAAATATATGACTCATATATTCGGAGAATGGCTGTAAAATACCAAATGTGTTGATACACACCAGAGAAACCCTAACACCCAGCCTTGTGTTAAACTAAACAGTAGTTCAAGCGGTAAAACTACTTAAAAATATCAAGTCCGAGCCGTGAAACTAGCTTTGAAATAAAATATATCTATCCGAGCGGCCAAAATTAAACAATATATGAAATATATGAACAGTTAAAATGTAAATGTATGACATATGAATTTTCCTTTGAGCTATCCTGCCAGCCGAATATTATCAATGATTTGACAATAATAAAAAAAAATACGAACAAAAAATTATCAACAATCAACTAATCTTTACAAGAACTATGATCTACTTGATCAACTGCTAAGGTTCAACATTGTCTTATATATCGCAAATGATGAAGATTGACAATATATAACCAAAACCTATTTATAACTTCCTGAAATATCGTTGAAACATAATAACAATATTCTTAATGAAAACTCTAGATGAAACACAGTGTTCATCTATTAAGCCGAAACAAAATTCCATGAAATAAGATAAAGGCCCGTTATGCTTCCAAAGGTAGTGTATATTCTTCTGACAAAAAAAGCAAAGTGTGTGTACAGGTTTGTCCTTACAAACTCGCTGACGTTATAACAATGTAGCAGTCATACAATGTAGCAATACATAATATAACGATGCAGCATGCATGCAATGTACATAGCAACTCAGCAAAACAGTCATAAAATATGCAACAATATTATGCAGCAGTAAATCATAGTAACAAAACACTGTAGTAGTCATACAATGTAGCATGCATACAATGCAGCAGTCATACAATGTAGCAGTCATACAATGTATGGGATCCGTATATCCCTAAATACGTTCCCTTTATTTTCTGCCTCAGAGAGCTGGTGTATGGCAAGAAAATAACCATGGCAAGCTGGCCTGCAGCGAACTACGTGCCCTACTTGAAGACTCTTCTAGCTTCGAACTCCTTCCTCAATGTGTCCGGCTTTACACGCAACTTTGCCCAGTATGTGACCCTCTCTCTCTCTCGCTGTCTTTTCCCCTAGATTTAACAGCAACTTGTTGTTGCTGTTACTGATAATTGTACTAAGCATCATAATTGTACTGATTGGTATCATTATCATCATTATTATCATCCTTTATGACGAATTAAATTTTAACCAAGGATAGCTGTATGGTAGCTATTAAAGAGCATCCATGAATGGTCTTTTATTGTCTTACAGCGCATTGCTATACCAAAGAAACACAGCGTGGTTGCAACTGACTGCATCATTTATCTCTCGGGAATATAATTAGAGTCTTTTTTTTTTCCAGAGAAAATCTTGTTTACCTGAAAGTATTTATGCCTACTCTTACGTACCAAAGAATTACTGAGGAATACACATATACGGTATGTACCCCCCCCCCCTTCTCTCTCTCTCTCTCTCTCTCTCTCTCTCTATAAACTTATCAAGTAATGGGCGCGCGTTTTTACGTATTATGATTTTACTATATTATAAACGAAATTCAACAGAAAACGGAATTATCCATCAACTTTATTTTTCGATTGTAAAAAATATACGAGCGCATTCCATGTCAGATCATCGAATGTAGGCATGAAATATAAATCTTCATGTATAAACTGTTATCACGTCCTTAACCAGCCACTGTATCTATATATAAGTATATAGAGTATTTGTTTTACCGCATTGTGTTTATTACCCACATGCTATGCACATTATTTGTTAATTTGTAAATGATATACCTTTAGTTAAAGTACCTTTTATTGCAACAGAAAATACACATCGAAACGCCGTGTACACATTTTTTTTCATCTTATAGTTCAAATTCGCACACATTTTCGTGAGCGTATTGAACTATATAGATTATAAAAAAAATTTTAACTCTTACAATGCTGTGAGCACTTGTTACTGCTTTTGCGACCAGTGCAGACCAATATCAATCTGCATATTCAGTTTCAGCAAGCTCCCTCATAAACAACTAATGGTACAGTCAAAATGAAAAAGAGCAAGTTCAATACAGAAATTTAGCATGGTAAAGGTTAAACGAAAGAATTTGCAATGAAGTGTATATAATGTTAAAAGTAAAATAGTAAGATGTTGCGATTTACATAAAAACTACAGTAGCTAGCATCTCGAATATGTACATTTCGTATTGAAAGGGCTGTCACCGCTTTCATGAATATCCGTTCTCTGCGTTACAACATTTGTCTCAACAGGTGAGTACACAAAACCGGTTTGAAAACGGTTAAGGTCACGTGACAGGCTATTGCCTAATGTGGTCAGTTCTACGCAGACCACTGTACGGTTAATATCTTGCTTTCATTTAAATTCATTTTCTTTAGGAATCAAGTTTTTTTTTATATTTGTTTGGTATATTGTGTATCTATTTGGCATGTCTGATTTGGTTCTGAGTATTTGGAGGAATAGTCTGAGTATTTTCAACGCTTTTTGCGTTGGCTACGGAAACACGTTTCCTCCTCCTATACGTTGTCATATATATGGAGTTTTTTGTTGTTGTTGTTGTTTGTTTGTTTTTTTTTTTTTTTTTTTTGGGGGGGGGGTCGTGGGCGGCTAGTATTCCGTTAGAGAAATATACAATCGAATTTGTTGGTGTTTTTTGTTTGTTTTTTTTTCTAAAATTTTTAAAGCTGTATTTTTTTCAAGTAATGGTAAAACAGTTCTCTATCTTCTTTATTGCAATCTTCACAGATTCGATTGTAACATGCTTCGAAATAGATATGATGAAAGTTGTTTTAATGAGAAAAAATTTTTAATGAGATTACGATAATTTGATTAATGAGTGACGATGAAGTTATTATGAGTTGACGACGAAAATTGTTCAATGATTTTACAATGAAAGTTATTTAATGAGACGACAAACACCTCACTCAAAACCAGCGTCGACTTTGACGGTCATGTTTTTTCCCCCTAAAAACTGCGATATTAACATGATATTAATTATTTTTCTTTGGTGTGTACAGTCGGTAAACTTCATCAGTGATATCGGTGGCCAGCTTGGTTTGTGGGCGGGGTTATCCGTCCTCTCCCTCCTCGAGGTGATAGAACTAGTGATTCTGCTGATTGCGCGGGTCATCCGCCAATCTTCCGCCACTAACGTCCAGCCGGTTGGAGATAAAGACACCAGCTGATTGGAATTGCGACTTGTTGACTATACTACTGCGCATGCCAATGTATTTTGTCAGTGCTGTTGGGTGGACCTTTACTGTGTTTTAAATGTATATGTAAATTTACGAATAGGCTATTCATTAGCTAAACTAGCTTAACATATAGTCATTGGTTGACCAGGTTTACACAAAAGAACGCATAGTATTGTTTTTGATACTTTTTATGAATAGTTGACCTAGCCTATGGAAATAGCGGGGCTTAACTTACTACTGTTAAAAACTGAAAAAGTGAATTCAACAACCATTTTATTTGCTGGCAGTGCGCATGCGTTAATATTTTTATCTGAAGTCTGACTTTTATTAGTTATGTGTGATGTTAACCACTCAGGAATTTACTAAACACTTTTCAAGCCTCCGATACCAAAGAAGCTCCCAATGTTGTAAAATTTATCTAAAGATTGATCATAACTCTACAATATATCTACAGTTTTGCTTTAAAAAAGTATTGAATATTGTGAAAAAGAAATACAAGGTAAAATATTGTTTCCGACATGAAACCCCTATAGAACTACATCCCTATTCTGATGCGTACCTGTAACGTTATCTCCCACGCGGATGAATACATGTACTTTGTTTTGATCATGTGATTTGTGCAAAGAGGCTCGTAACACATTTTTGGATAGTGGATATACAGTTGTTGCTTTTTCTTATTTTTTTGTTATTTTATAGTGCTACAATAACCCATAAAGGTATCTGAGATAGAAAACTTGAAGTCCGATACAGATGCGTTAAATATATATACTAATATTAATAATATCAGGCTATCGACCATAGATACCTCCATGGGTTATTGAAACATCAAACATCAGCCTCTTTGCCTGTATCACTGATTTTCCAGCATTGCAGCAAAACATGCATTATTGGGCATTGGATATTTGATACAAGCGCCAGGCCAATGACGGGATGGATAATATCTCGAAGGGTTTTATTAAGTTGAACCCCGTCAAACCCTCTTTCGCTTTTGAAATTCAGACATTAGCACAACTCCAGCGCCTTCGTCGCATTTTTTTTTTATGTAAGTTTGAATTTTTCTATAACGTGAAATTCTGTAGAGATTAACATATTGATGACTTGAGGAAGATGAATATCAGTTTACTGGCCTTAAATAGTATTTGAAAAAGTCACTGGCGCTAGAGTCGCACCTCTTTTTCTCTCGTATATAACATATGTAGAACCGCATTCCCTCCTTTTTTCCCTATAAAACATTATAAAGAAACAATATATGTTACATATAGGGGAAAAAGGGTGGGGGAGAGAATGCGCCTGTAGCACCATGTAATATATAGCGGGGGGAGGGGAGAGAATGCGGATCTAGCGCCATGTTACATACAGAGGGGGGAAATGCGGCTCTAGCGCCATGTTACATATAGGGGGGGGAGGGGGGTGAAAATACGGCTCTAGCGCCATGTTTCATATAGGGGAAGGCGTTGGGGGGAGAGAATGCGGCTCTAGCGCCATGTTACATGTAGGGGAAAGGGGTTGGGGGGAGAATGCGGCTCTAGTGCCATGTTACATATAGGGGAAAGGGGTTGGGGGGGAGAGAATGCGGCTCTAGCGCCATGTTACATATAGGGGAAAGGGGTTTGGGGAGAGAATGCGGCTCTAGCGCCATGTTAAATATAGGGGAAATGGGTTGGGGTAGAGAATGCGGCTCTAGCGCCATGCTATACAAAGGGGAAAGGGGTTGGGGGGAGGATACGGCTCTAGCGCCATGCTACATATAGGGGAAATTGGTTATGGGGAGAGAATGCGGCTCTAGCGCCATGTTCCATATAGGGGAAAGGGGTTGAGGGAAGAGGATGCGGCTCTAGCGCCATGTTACATATAGGAAGGGGGGAGAATGCGGCTCTAGCGCCATGTTACATATAGTGGGAGTTTTGGGGGAGAGAATGCGGCTCTAGCGCCATGTTACATATAGTGGGTGTTTGGGGGGAGAGAAAATGCGGCTCTAGCGCCATTGAAAAAAAGTCGACTTTGTTTTGCCCTGCACACTGTGTAGAGTCTGAGTTGAAATGATGTTTAAGCAAACCTATGAGATACAGGAAATTGTGTTTTTGGTCTATTGTTTCAAACCAACAAAGTTATTGGTTAGCTTGCAGTTTTCATCATTTAAACGTTTACTATATTTTGTTTTGTTTTTTAAATGTTTATGAATAAAATTATAAAATGATTTGTCTTTGTCCACTGTTTAACTATCACCCAAAATTACACGTCTTTCTGATTGTTTCAGATAAATGATTCAGATTCGGGTTACCTTCATATCTCTTTAATATGCAAAACAAAGTAATAGAAGGGCAAAGGTATCCGGTACGTTACGGTACGTACCGAAAAACTGCCGCATTAAAAAAATCAATGACCTTATTTCTAATAAGCTTATCATATATAAGGTCAAAGATTTCTTAATAAGCAGCAACGTACCGGGTACCTTTGGAGAAGGGTATCTGTTGGTTGGTTTTCTCATGGTCGGACCGTTGATCTGTATGTCTGTAGCAAAAAATAATTAAATAAATAAACACAAAACAAAACTATACTCTAAGATTGAATTCATATATATATATATATATATATATATATATATATATATATATATGCATTTATATTTATTTTCAGTTACATTACGCTTATCAGTAAAGCATTTAAAATTAAATCGTACCTCATTAACAGTTCTACACAACCCTATTTCTATATCACTCATACACATATGTACCCAACACCTTTTTACGCCGTGATATTTTGCTGTTTTAGCAGCAGCATTTATTTTTTTTTTTTTACATACAAGTAGGATCGTTTTTCATCGAAATACAACAATGTCGTAGATGGTAAATATTTTCGAAAATATCATGTATCGAATGAACGAAATTTAAGTCCTCGATTAACACAATTATTTATTTTATCTTATTTTATTGTATTCATTTCATCTTTTTTCCCTTGGAATTTTTCGTCAGTAAAGTTTTCGTCTGTCTGCAAAAGTCTAATCTGACTTTTGAACTATTGACACTAATTTGCCTAAGATAAGTTGAGGCTTTGGAGAGAATAAGCTTTAGAGTGTTTGTTATTAATCTGATGCTGGACTAGGGCATGTTTTTTACTTCGTCATACTTAGACTTCAAAAGATGGCAGAATGCGCGGTTTAGATGAATAATGACAACGTACTATATTTTCCCCCAGGTAGTAGACAATAATTATTACCCTTCGTAATAAATGCAATTAAAATTTCCTTTTTAGTGCCAATTATCTGCACATAATTATGTTGATACTTATTACTTATTAATAGTCGATTGTTAATCATGACTTGTGCCGGTTTTGAACATTGCGTGACTACGTCTGTGTTACACACACACGCTAAGGTTTGTCGGCAAAATCAAAGGATGCTTGGGGAAAACATAATGGGGTAAAACTTTTACCGACAAAGGCAAAGCAGGGCACTGTCTGAAAGGGTAGGGCGGAGATCAAAGGCAACAGGGCCTAAAGGCAAAAGCGGCAAGGCGCGGCGCCCTGCCATTTCGGCCTAGCTGGTGAAGGCTTAGTATTTAAGCGCTATGCTATAGTTGTTTTGATGAGGGATAAGGGAATATGTGGTTCAACCCCTGAGCTCATTAAATGTAATATATATATGAAATGAAACGGGTTACGGTAAGAGTTGTTGTAATATTGTAATGCACTATGTATATTACTATATGTAATTCCAAATAATTCAAAATGATACTCTATTTTTGTTGATATTAGGTATTTTTCATGTACCGGTGCATTTATAATCATGTCTTTCTTTTTCGCCTGGAGCTTCTCTCCCTTTACTATGACGCATGTCTTGTGGCTCTGGTTGCCAGGGGGAGCATCACTTCGGTCTTCTTAGAACTTATCGTGTGACCAAAGTTTTCGCAGGCATATGAAACGCTGTCTACCCCCAGTTGCATTGTGTGCTTTCTTAGGACACTGGGTTCACAGTCGTCAGCGAGGAGAAGGTCTCTAATAACAATAATCTCCATTCAGTTTGTAAATGTGGAATATTACGGCATTTCTGAACTCCTGTGACAGTCGCTCCTGTTGCCACATCGTCAGAAAGTGGTTGGTAAGGCATGAGAGGAGGGTTCGGCAACCTGACTTGAATACTTTAGCGGGGATGGCATCAGGATCAGAGGCTTGTCAAGATTAATATGAATGTGAATTGTTTTGTATAGTAGTCTAATAACCATATTTAGCATAACTTTTAAATATAGATATATACATGTACTCGTAAATGTAGCATCCTAGCTTTCTCTGTGCATGTTTATATGCACGGGCTGCATTGCGACACAGGAAAGACAGGTGTCGCCAGTGTGAGACAAATACAGGCTTCCACGTTGTTTAATTTTTTCTTCAAGTTTTATTTGTGTGTTGGCGCTTACCGTCGCTCGGAAAGTCGTTCAGTCATACAGCGACAGGAATTGCAGGAACAGAAGAGAAAAATCACGAGTAAACATATACACAGGGTTCTATAACGTTCTAAAATCTATATTTGTCAACAATAAGGCGTCCTCTTATTCATCTCTTACAGTCATATACGTGCTGCTCAGAAACGCTATTATTTTCCCCACGAAGTTCAATCTCTGTTATTTTATTGGGGTTAATAATGCAATGCACTTTCCTTCTGTTTATTTATTTAGCTTTTTTTTTTTATTATTATTTTAGCCGCTTATTAGTTTATAAAGTAAAGATGTGGCTTGCGACCAATTCGGTCATCGTGCAACGGAATACATTAATGCATTTCTCTTTGTTTCAAATAATTCAACAATTAAAAAAATGGGCAGGGCTGTTATGTGCAAACTCCACCAAACAATTTTAAGCGTTAAGTAACTCTTAAATTCTGAAGATGGGTACAAATGCATTCCGCCAATAATTCATGTTTTATGAAATATTCAAGTTCATGACTAATCTGATATAATTATCACCTTAAAAAAACACCATTTGTGAAGGATTGAAATGCTTGGGTATTTCTGTTAAAGAAACAATAAGAATGAGGTTTTACTTAGCACTAAGTATTGTAACTTTTCTCTTTCCATTATTCCTTCGAATTGCTGTGTTCTAAAAAAAAAAGTGAAACAAGTTCTTTCAACATTATGCTTTATCCGTCACAACGGTTCCGCTATGTTGGACCATTACTTAGTCTCTAGGGAAGCAATCTACAACAGGTTTGAGCCTCTGGTTGTTAGCACTGGGCCACGGAGGGGAACTAATTAAGTAATCGTAGGCCTTTGTAAGCAGCTATTCATAAAGTTTAAACTTTATTTATTTTACAATGATTTAGAAACAAGTTCTCGCAATCTATATTTATCGCTCTCGATGGCTCTGGTGGCGGCGTATGTGGTCATTATTGTGGGAGGAAACGGGAGAACAAGGAGAAAACCCACGTGTCTGGTCGGGGACCACTGTACCCTCTCACGTGCGTGACCAGGAATCGAACTCTGGACGCGTTGATAAGCTATCCTGGCAGTTATAACCACATGGTCAAGGGAGGCCCTAGTAAATATGGAAAGAATTATCCCCACATGGTTAAAAGAAAGAAAACCCACAAGTGCGTGTATTAAGAAGCTGTGTTTATTCAATTTACAACATATGGAGGAGATAAGATTTCTCATAAACAGTTTTTACCAATCTGAAATTTAATCCAAAGTGGCAATATTTTAAAAAGACATTGTCAATATAGAACTTATATGGAACAAAGTGGTTCAGTTTTCATACCTCGATGATCCGAATTAAAAAATGCCCCAGTATGTCTACATGTAATGTTACCATACACCAGTGTCTTTAGTCAGACATCTTGCAGACACGTGCATACATATTTCTAATCTAATTTCAATCACTTTCATAAATACATCCCATGAGCACTGTATACAAACTTACCAGGCACGTGCATTCACACATCTTGCATAGACATGTACACACGCATTTCAGACATGTGTCATGTGTCAACAACAAGTGTTTATAACCATCGCAGACATGTGTAAATATATATTCAGTAACATCTTTCTGTGCCTTATATATACACTTATGGCCGCCAGACCTGTTTTTACAAATGCCCAAGGCATATGTTTACCTCAGTAGCCTATCAAAATTTTAACAAATGCCCAAGGCATATGTTCACCTTAGTAGCCTATCAGATTTTTTACAAATGCCCAAGGCATATGTTTACCTTAGTAGCCTATCAGAATTTTTACAAATGCCCAAGGCATATGTTTACCTTAGTAGCCTATTAGAATGCTACACATGTACATTAAGTAATTCATTTATACAGTAACATGATGAACGACATATCTCACAGATATGTGAATACACACATCGCAGATAAGTGCTTCACTAAACATGCATGGCAAAGAAAAATGTAAAAAAAATATTCATTAAGTCATAAATGTGTATATAAATATTCATGAGGCAAAGGCTTAAAAGCAAAAGATACACAAGTTAAAAGCATTTATTCCAGACGGTCATAGACCACAGTGTGACTCATGCAACATGACTAGTACTAGTACATTATATCACATAAACAACTCTTACCACAGAGAGCAGAAAAATTGATTTGAATTAAAAAAAATATAAAGATCTATCCATATTAGATAAAGGAAAAATAGATTCCTATTTATTGAATTGGTTTTTTTCCTGGCAAATTAACTTGGCATGTGTTGATCACATTACAAAACAAAATGCTATTTAGTAACATAACTTCGGTGAAATCGGTTAAATATATAATACAGTATCCCTCGAAGCAGGTGTTTGCGTTACCATATGACACGTTCCGCAACATAATTTCTTCAAGCAATTTCATAAGTTCAGCCTTTCAAGTTAGCACATACACAAAGAGTGAATGTGATTAGCCAAATAAAGGCAAATGAAAATAGAAAAACCTAAATATAGGTTATATCATTCTAAATATTATAGTTTCAATACCTCTGTGACAATTAATGATAGTTAAAAATCAAATTCTTAGTCAACGACCATCTGTGAACGAGCTGCTTTAAAGCTCTTGAAAAATGTAAATTCTTCATAAGTAAGAGTGAATTCTTTGAATGGGTAAAATCGGAATTTGACTGCAAAAATTTTTTAAAAGCTGTGTAACAATGTTGCAATAATTCTAAACGTCTGGAAATCAATTTCTCAAACACAAAAGAACATGACTGAAATTCTTTTTTTATGGATAATATGATTCATTGGAATCACCTCCCTGAAAGTGTGGCATATGCTGGTTCAGAAGAGGCATTCAAAGATCTCTTGAACAATCAACACCAAAAATAGAGCAGAGCTCTCTATTCTGTTGTTTAAAATCCAATATCAGCAAGTAGGCTTGCTATTTATAATTGTTGTGAAGTTGAATGAAATTCTAACCAATGGCAGCTGAGAAATAGTGCATACAAAATATCTTCAATAAGTATAACAAAGGGCCATAACTCAATTAAAATCAACCCAGTCAGGACGTGCCAATGATATGTGCAACTAGACTTGGCACTGATATTAATACTGTGAAGTTAAATCAAAATCAGACTAAAGGTAGCCGAGAAATAGTGCGGACAAAATCTATATATTTATAACAAAGGGCCGAAACTCATTTAAAATCAAGCCGATATGCCAACTATATGCACAACTGGGCTTGGTACTTACTAACACTGTTAAGTTAAATCAAAATCCAACCAAAGGTAGCCAAGAAAAAGCATAGAAAAATTTCTTCTATAGCCAAACTGATCAACTGACCAACAAACAGATGTGACTCCAATATTGTAAGTTTTTACTATGTTGGCTTGCCAAAATGCTTGCTTCCTAACGCTTTTCCTAAAGTATAGAAATGATCTTACATAAAACAAAGTCTGTATGATATTTAATTTTAATGAAGTACGGTGTCTTCAGTAAAATTTACTAAGCTCCATATTCAATGATTACCTAGGCTAATTTGTTCCAGCAACAGCCAAAAATAATTTACACCATTAGTACTTGGTTTGTCCCTCAAATTGTATTTTTATTACAGATTTAATATAAGTTTACTAATATGTAACTGATACCATTTCCACCACACACACAAACACACATACACACACACAATGTCAACATACAGAGGGTGTATTAGTTCAATTATGTGTACACGCATGCATGTGCCTATTTCATAAATTTGATATTTACACAATAAGTTGCAAAATTGTAACAGAAACAATCAATTCACTATACATATATGACATTTATCAATGAATAAAAATACTGTTTCCTTTACTTACATTGTTGTGTCAAATACGCTTAACTGTGAGAAAGCACACAAATGGCCTTTGTTCTAAGATCTATTAATGAAAATAAGCAGTAAAGAAAATACATGCCTTGGTTTGAAATAAACAAATTTAGAGACAAAAAAGGTTAAATGAACTAAATCAAGCATGCTGTGTTTACAGTAAACAAAAATACAGTGAACACATTACAGATTAAATAAAAATGTACAATGAGATAGCATATGTACACTGTTTACACTGTATACTTTGAGTGATGGTTTACTTAAGGTAGTACAACACAGTGACAGTGTACTCACTTTAGTAGTACAGAGAGACAATGTGGTACATAGCAACATTACCCTCAGTTTACAGCGTACAGGGTGACACCTTACTTAGTTATAGTGTATACAAGATACAGTTTGCATTATTTCATAAATTAATACAGTAAAACCTGTATCGGCGGTCACCTGTATTAAGCGGTCAATCTGCATTTAACGGTCAGTTTTAACTTTACCAAATAAGCATTCTGGTATATGTTTAACCTTCATTTAGCGGTCATCTCTGTTAAGCGGTCACTTTCTAGTGTTCCCCTGACTGACCGCTTAACCCTTTCCCTCATATAGACTCATTTTGACGCCCTCAATAGGTATCACATAAAGCCTGATCTGCAGAAAACAACAGTTAAACCTTACCAAATTTAATTATAAAGTCCTCATTTCCAGACCACTGAGGAGCAGCGAACAGCATAAAACCTGATCAGCCTGCGAGATCTGGCTTTATGTTGTTCGCATAGGTCTTTTCATGGTTTCCTCTATGAGGGAAAGGCTTAAGACAGGTTTGACTGTATATTCAATGCAGTTAAATACAGTGTACTGTGAACAATTCATAGAAAAAAAAAACATTAACAGTATTCACTTAATTTAATATACATGTATATACAAATTTTACAGAGATTTTACTTCAAAGTGTAGGAGTAAAAGTAACACACTGTAACATCAGAATACGTTAATACGAAATCTTAAAATTTTTTTATTCATAGATTATTAGTACAATAATACTGATACAAAATATGCAAACCGTGACAAATATTTGCATAAAAGTTTAGTAGTATTACCTTAAGAGAGAGAGAGAGATGTTTATTCAAAATCCAGTAAGCACAATGGCCCATGTGGTACAATCATAAATATACAGCAGACACGAACTTAAGAACTGTTAAGTTATAAGTGCATGTAATTTGTGCAATTATTAATGCATGAAATTATAAACAATAATTCTTTGGGAATAGAGCATGATCTTAAGTATTACACAAACCCCTGCAGGTAATCCGAACGAATAAAAATGATCCACACAAGATTGAGGACAGTATTTTACACCATAGTTTACATTTTATATCTTAACCCTTGACCTCACAGAGATTCATTTTGATACACTGGAAAAATAGAAGAGACCAGGGTCTACTCTGTTTGCTCATACAATAATTTTGCTCTGATTCAACACAGTCTGTACGTCAAAGAAAAAAATCATGGTTTTATGTACCATTTAAAGCTCAGTTTATTAATATTCATCAAGTCATAAGTTGTACATGAATATTCATGAGGTAAAGGGTTAAACTGGATTTCCGTCAAATATGGCAACTAAAATCCCAAATAAAACCACTACAAATATTAATAAGTTATAATTTATAGAAATGATTCAAGGAAACATTTGACAGTAGAGTACAGATGTACTGGTGATGATGGTCTAGATTATTCTCTGAACACATGGCCTGGTCCCACATACAGTTAGACCAAAGACCTTAACCATGAGATCAGCTACTCGGCCAAATATTGTATATTCTCAGCATAAATTCTTGGAGGTGCGCGCCAGAACGAGCAATAGCAAAACAATGATAAATAGAAGTTAATATATTTGACAGGAATATATTGATGCATTCGGGAATATACAAATTTCACTGGGTGAGAAAATGTGCAGCTGGACTGGGACTCGGACCTGGGACCTTTAAATTAAAGGGTGAATGCTCTACCGAATGAGCTACCCCGCCTTATATGCACCTTATTAAAAGTAGCCAGAAAGTTGTCAATCAGTTAACACAACTCCATGCAGTAGTTTCTTCCCTTATAAGAATGTTCAAGCAAATCAGCTTTTTTTTCCCCCACAAAATCACAGTCACACCGAGAGTAGACAAGATTTTCCTCACACGTTTCTTTGAGTGGTGAATCTGTTGGTTTAGGTCTTTGGTTAGACTAATAAAGTGCTTGTACCTGATCATGCAGTTAAAGTGAGACAGAAAATACTTCCACCTCCCCTGTACAAGCATAAACATATGAAAATCAATCGCACAAATAAACATCATCTGTACATGTACTATAGAAACTAGCATATACAACCTCCTAGGAACAAATCAACCAATCACAAAATCCAATCAACCAATCACAAACTCCAATCAACCAATCAAGATTGACCAATCACACACCTCCTCCTCCCATGAAGATCTACTGAAGAAACCAATCCCATTTCAGCAGCCTTCCATGTAGATGAATATCTAAAACATCTTCACTTGTACAATTAAACTATTAACTGACACAGTCATATACTGTTCATTCAAAAACACTGACCATTTGGTCATTTACACAAGTTTACTAAAACAAGAGGACCAAGAAGGCCCTAGTTTACACACCTGAGTACCAGTGCTCTTGAAGATGATGAATACATTTTATTTCAAAGCTTCATTTTGCTTTTGAATTTAAGATGATGAAGACTTTTAACATTGGGAAAAAAAACAGCATTTATAATACCCAAGCAATAACTGCAAACCAACTTACCTGCCAAATGTAGACACTCAAGAGTCAACAAAATAAATGGGGCCTATGATATGACTAACTAGCAATAAAAAAGTGCCATGGTCCTATGGTAATGCACTGTGCATCCAAAGGTGGAGAGTTCAAACCCATCGGTGACAGGAATTTTACTTGGTACTAGTCCAACCCAGGAACCGTCAAGTGAGATTAATATAAATTGTATGAACTTGTTTGCCTTTCAACGTAAAATAAAAGGTTTAAACCAATTATGCAAATTTGACATAATCCTACTTCAGCACTGGCCCTACATTGACATTGGTTAGAACTAACTACTGTATACATTGAATTGATATTTATGTAGGTTTGACATATGAAATTAGACAAAGTAAGTCTACTATTCTCTTGGCATTCTTGTTTATTCAAGGGCAATAACTCCTAACTTCAATGTCCAACATCAGACAAAATTGAGCTTTGCAGGTATACTTGCCTCCAAATCATTGTTTGAAAGTCTGATTATTCTTTGAATAATAAAGAAGGATGTTAATAAAATAAAATCTTATATTTTTCTATTATGCAATGGCCATAACTCTATGGTCATACACACTGATTCTTAGCTTCTGAATTAAATATGTGTTTATAAAATAATTTGGACTAAATGGATGACAGACACCCAACAATCCAAATCATATGCACAGGTGAGATAAAAAAAAAAAGAGAGACATATGACATTATACTTACACTCACAGTACAAACCCATTCAGATAACATAGAACACCCCACATCTATCTTTTTAAATGCACATAATATATAGACACTCTTTAAAGATTTACCCTAAAACTAAAACAGGTTTTACTCTTCATTTCTTTCTATGGCAGACATCTGGTATTTCTCTGAAATGAGTTTCCAGTATAAAGTGTTCTTCTATTTTTATTAAATCTCATAATTCAGTTCCTACACGGCGGCCTTCACTCAGTGAAGCACACTAGTAAGGTCCCATATCTGCAATACAAAGTACATAAAGATTAACCCTTTACCTCATGAATATTCATGTTCCAATATCGAATCATCCATTGAAAGCCAGAAGGAGCTATCAGCCTTCTTTTTACACATGCTGATAGCCCTTTCTGGCTTTCAATTGACAAAATTATTGAACTTTACATACTGTATGAAAAATGGATTTCAAAGCTGCCTGATTTGAGTCTACTCTGTTTGTCACGGTGTCAAATCCTAACAAGATGAGGTCTAGGATTAATTATTAACATCAACAGAGCTATTAATCGCTTTTGATACTGTGAAATCATTAATTTTTGTGGGACACTAATTTTGGTCGATTTCATGGAGGGTTTTATCCACAAATATTAATCCTCATGAAGACTTGTCTTTTATATAGACCTCATGTGTTCTAGAACATAAATCTACAAATTAACTTGACTATTTAAGTTTACTGTTGCTTCGACAGAATTTCAGTCATATAGCGATGTCCAGCTAATTACAGGTGGAGGAAGACCACGAATGTACGGAGGCATCCGGGTAGAACCACCAACCTACCGCAAGCCAGCTGGAAGGCTTTCTCACATGAAAATCTACGAAATAATGTACCCATGAAATTTCCTAAAGTATGTAATCAACAAAATTTAATGTCATTGACAATTAATGATTTTACAGTAACATGCTGTAACATGATGTTATGAGATAAAAGTTTTTGGCCTGTTTTCATTTATTTTTTTTGTCTATCACATATAACCCTTTCCCTCATATAGACTCATTTTGACACACTCAATAGGTACCACATAAAGCCTGATCTGCAGAAAACCACAGTTAAACCTTACCAAATTTAATTACAAAGTCCTCATTTCCAGACCACTGAGGAGCAGCGAACAGCATAAAACCTGATCAGCCTGCGAGTTACTCGCAGGCTGATCTGGTTTTATGCTGTTTGCATAGGTCTTTTCATGGTGTCCTCTATGAGGGAAAGGGATAAACAACTGGTTGTTCTCCAATTGGGTAAATCCTACTTGACTATATTTCTGATTTTTTGTTTTTAAAATATAGGCATTTCCTTTATCAAACAATGTCTCAATATGGAAAAAATGTATATAGTAAAATATTTAACGGATCAGCCTTAAAAGTAATTATATGCAAATGAAATAAAACTTACTGTTTGATAATTATAATGTATGAGAATTTATGTATTATAATTGTATACATGATTTTATACCATAAGAAATGAATCAGCATTAGTTGGTTCAAAAAGGAATAAAATTTCTTTTTAGAAGGAAGGTTTGCCCAGTTTATTATTAGCCAATATAACCAAAACATATGTTGCTTAACCACAAACTGTTTTTGTTCTTGTCTTGGCCCCAGTATAATAACCAAGTACCTTGAAATAGACTAAACGTTTGACTCTAGCTTTCACAAATCAAAGCAGAGTACCAGAACAAGCTGTGAATTTCTGATTGGTTGTTTGTTCTTTCCCACAATTCAGGTTAACTTTGGGAAACCCACATATGGTATGTACACAGATATGTACAAAAACAGATTATGTTGTTTATCTGTCAAATGCAACATGTCAAAAATGTTACGAGAAAGTTTGTTGGGTTTAACGTCCTACCGACAGTATTTCAGTCACTTGGAGACAGTGTCTACTTAAAACAGATATAGTGCTGCAACACTGCAGTATAACACAATAGATATGTGGCATGATACCACACCCAGTCATAATATTCTGACACATGGCCAATCAGTCCTGGAACTACCCTTATATGCTACCAGTAAGTGTCAAGTATGGGAGCAATACCAGTACCCTTTTTTACAACTTTAGTGTGTAGCGGCAGGAGATCCAACCCAAGATCAAGATCGCCCCCTCCAGAGGTGGAGGGTCTATCCACTTGGTCACCGGGGTCAGTGTTATGAGAAAGATATGGGCTGCCATAACAGAATTACAAATCCAAATGAATATATGGCTTGTGGCCACAAAAAAAGGATCCTCTTCATCATACTCATCATTATTACCTTTATCACTCTGTCCTTGCCCACTGTGACGAGGCGTTTCCTGGTTTCCTCTAGGTACATGTATATAACACCATGTTTGGTGTCATGGAACGTGGCCAGGGGAGCCCGACTGTAACAAGCAAGCAAGAGTCACTGTGGGGCTCTGCAGCAGTGTTCCACTGTATATCATTTGAATATCTAAGCACAAGGAATGGTCAAGCAAGGCCAACAAAGGTATACACAAATGATATGTTTCTTTTTACATGTATTAATTTTTGGTGTCAGTGATTAACACACTGGCTTCTCAATTATGTTATACAAGTTCAATCCCAGGTTGGTCTGATATTAGTATGTGTATGATTATTTTGTTGCCTGTTCAGACATGCGTGTTTTTCCCAGGTACTCTGTTTCCTCTGACATCTACAATAATGCCCTACTATCTCTCCTATCAGTGCCAATGAAAATATTTCAAAAGCCATATCTCAATGTAAAATAACCAAGGGCTGTCTGTAAGACATCACCTCAACTGTTTGTTGGTAAAATCATATCGTTTATTTTAATTCTTGTCCTTTAAATTAAAGTAAAAAATTATCTACTTTGATAGTATGATACCCCTGAACATGCTTCAGAAGTCTGAAATCAATCCCATGCCTAATAACTGAAGATATAAGCATGAAAGTGTTCTGTATGCAAAACTTCACCAATTTTTTTAATTTAACAAGAGCTGTCTGAGGACAGCACGCTCGACTATTCAAAATGCTTGTTGGTAAATCAAATGAAATCTATTTCAATTCTTGCCCTTCACATACACTGTACATAATAATAGTCAAAAATGATATACCTTAATAG
Source organism: Solen grandis (assembly GCA_021229015.1). Taxonomy (NCBI): domain Eukaryota; kingdom Metazoa; phylum Mollusca; class Bivalvia; order Adapedonta; family Solenidae; genus Solen; species Solen grandis. Next base: position 11,424,831 of record CM037793.1, on the reverse strand, counting down.
TCTGATACCCCTTAATATTTTTATGAAGTCTAAAATCAATCCCATGCCTTGTTACTGAGACATAAGCACAATAACACTTTGCACGCAAAACTTTAACCAAAAATCCAAGTTAGAAAAGGGCCATAATTTGCATAAAATTCAGTCCAAAAGTTATCCTCCTTGGTTTTCTAATGCCCCTGAAGACACTCCTTAACTTTCTATTCAATTCCACAAGCAGATTCTAAGATATAAGCTGGATAGTAGCTTGAATGCAAAACTTTAACCTAAATTCTAAGTTAAAAGGGGGCCATAATTTTTAATATATTCCAAAGAGTTATCTACCATGAAAGTATGATACCCCTAAACATATTAAAGATGTTTCAAATCAATCGCATTCCTGGATACTGAGATATAAGCATGAGAGTATCTTGCATGCAAAACTTTAACCAAAATTTCTAAGTTAAAAAGGGCCATAATTTGTAATATATTCCATCAAGAGTTATCTACCTTGGTTGTCTGATGCCCCTAAACATATTCATTAACTTTCAAGTCAATACCATGAATGGTTACTGAGATACAAACTGGATAGAAGCTTGCATGCAAAACTTTAACCAAATTTTCTATTACATGCAAAACTTTAACCAAAATTACTAAGTTAAAAAGGAGCCATAATTTGTAATATATTCCATCAAGAGTTATCTACCTTGGTTGCCTGATGCCCCTGAACATATTAAAAAACTTTCAAGTCAATACCATGAATGTTTTTTGAGATACAAACTGCATAGTAGCTTGCATGCAAAACTTTAACCAAATTTTCTATTGCATGCAAAACTTTAACCAAAATTTCTAAGTTAAAAAGGGGCCATAATTCAAATTAAATTCCGTCAATAGTTATCTACCTTGGTTACCTGATGCCCCTGAACATATTTATAAACTTTTAAGTCAATACCATAAATGGTTATTGAGATATAAGGTTGATGGTAACTTGCATGCAAACTTTAACCAAAAGCTGCAAAGCCAACGTTGACGCCAGGGCAACTACAATAGCTCTCATATTCTTCGAATAGTCGAGCTAAAAAGGGGCCATAATTTGTATAAAATTCAGTCAAAATTATCTTCCTTGGTTGTTGGATGCCCCTCATTAACTTTTAAGTCAATACTATGAATGGATATTGGAATAAACTCGATAGTAGCTTGCATGCAAAACTTTAGCCAATCTACCACCCCGATGCTGATTTCTATGACAACACATGGGTGATTGCAATAGTGCCCAGTTTCTTCAAAAAATGGAGCTAATGAAACAATAAATTAACTTTTTTTAAGCTTCAATTCTGCAGGACAGCAATATTGCTGTATGAACATAATAAACCTTTATAATTATATTCCAAATAAACCTCTCCAATGTTTATAGATGTATTCGAAATAAACCTCTCCAATGTTTATAGATGTATTCCAAATAAACCTCTCCAATGTTTATAGATGTATTCCAAATAAACCTCTCCAATGTTTATAGATGTATTCCAATTAAACCTTTCAACAGTCTATCGATATATTCCAATTAAAACTTTCAACAGTCTATCGATATATTCCAATTAAACCTTTCAACGGTCTATCGATATATTCCAATTAAACCTTTCAACGGTCTATCAATATATTCCAATTAAACCTTTCAACTGTTTATAGGATATATTCCAATTAAAGGCCAGACTATCCAATAGCTATATTCCACATTATTGTCACTTGACCAAGTTTATACAAAAGAACATAATGAGGGCTGAATGCAAAAATATATAAATAAATAGATGGACATTTTCATGGTCAACCCTTGATATTGGTTTATTTCTGACAAAGTCTGGGAGCACTTGGCCTTATCATTATGAGAAAATAATTACAATTAGGTTAAAGTCTGGTTTAAATATTCACTGCTTAACCTGGAAAGGTCCATTATTAATCTAGTACATCAATATACCAGTAATGATTGAAGTGGAATTTGCCGTCTTGCTTTCTCAATTTTATACGCAAAGCAAATGCTCTTTCACTGTCAGGGTTAAACATCCTACAGACTGTTTTCAGAAACTGTGTCTACTTTAGACAGATATGGTGCAGCCTCATTGTGATATCATACTTACTCATATTATTCTAACACTGGGCTAATCAGTCTAATCAGACCTTAAAACTATCCTTATATATTAAGCAAAAAGCACAAGTGAAGAATACCAGCACCATTTTCTAAAAGCTTTGATATGTCACCTGGGGCTGGGGGCATAAAAAATAGACTCATTTTTATTTTGTTCATATGGAAGATGGTAGAGGCATTTTGAAATGGGACATAGGTTTTGGTAGTCATAATGTGACATCATTTTAGGGATACATTTAAATACACAAACTATACTCACTCTTCATCTGTAATTTTTTCAAAGCAATCGTCGCACACCCGGACATCATATTCATAACCCATTGGTGTTATCGTTGACTTCTTGCTGCTACATTTCTCGCAGACCGCCTTCCCACATTTCCGGCAATGGTGCTACCAAGCAGAAGGAACCACAAAATATGTCAGAATAGTAGAATACTAGAATATCTGAATATTTACCCGTATGTAGTTTTCACACACCATTTTTATCCAATAATCAGTTCCACTAATTTTCAAACTCATATGCCTGAGGTAAAATCTGCTGGTGGAAAGTCATGTGAAATGGTCCCAAAGTATAAAGCAGGGTCTAGAAAGTTTGGATTTTTTTGTTATAGGATACCTAATAAATTACTGAGATCTAAATTGCTACTTTTGACACTTTTAGTCAAAAGTTTCCAGAGCAATTTGTTTGCTTGTTGGGTTTCATGTTGCACTGACAATATTTCAGTCATCTGGAGACTATGTCTACTTGAGATATATAGTCCTGCCATACTGCAGATTAAGCCATACACATGTGGCATGATACCATACCCAGTCACATTATCCCAACACTGAGCCAACCAGTCCTGGAACTACCCTGTATATATGCTGAATGCCAAGCAGAGAGCTACCTGTACCATAATTTAATTGAATTACCTGCGTACAGGTATATATTTATCTACATAACTGCCTGTCAGTACAACTACTAGCGGTGTTAAAAAAGTATCAGGAAAAGTTCCATTACTTTTTCATTGATATAGTTATTAGAATGAAATTTTCAAAAGTGATACTTCAATCTATTTTGAACTTACCAAATGAAAAAGTAATACAAATTGCACTGATGCAAATTCCACAGTCATGTTTATTTTATAAAACTTTAGTTAACATTACCTGTCTAATCCCGATTGTCTTTTCCTCCCACATTTTCCGGAAATTCCAGAAGAAGGGTTTCTCGCATTTCTGACACAAATCATTTTCCGCCCACTCTGGTGTCTGGAAAAGGAGATAAACCAGTAATGAACTTGGTATGTTTACTGACTGGGGGCCCATGAAACAGGCAAAATGCAATTATTACTGTCCAACCAAATATGAACAGGACTTACAATAAATTAACATAAAAGATCACCCAAAACTAAAATGACATCAAAAATGAATAAAAAACATGTTGTTGTTGTTGTTGTTGTATTGGAGTTTACCATCGCTGCGATAGTATTTCAATCATATAGCAACATCCAGCTAATTACAGGTGGAGGAAGACCCCGGGTACACAGTGGTACCTGGGTAGAACCACCAACCTACAGCAAGCCAGCTGGAAGGCTTCCTCACATGAAAAATCCGAAGTCCCTACCTGGATAAAAAACATATCTGAGGCCATCACTAAAAAATTGTTGGTTTTCAGTTGCACTTTCCATTTTTTTTTTCAGTCAGAGTGAAGGTAGGCATATTTTTAAACATTTTTTTTAATACAAGATTTACATGATGTTTTGATCATATGTACATTATTGCATTCACCAGTTATCAGTAAAACCCTCATCATGACGGGAGCAAGGAACTAATCTTACTTCAATTCTCTTTGCGTCCATGTCCCAGATGCAGAGGATTTTGTCGTCTGCTGCAGACAACAGTTGTTTGGTTGCTGACGAGTAGGTGAGGGCCTGAACTTTGTCACTATGGATACAGAATGTCATCCTTATTTAAAATATTCTTGTTTCTATATGGAGGTTAAAATTTTCTTTATAAATAATAGCACAAGAGTGTTCTTTGGAACATGTGTCACCTGCTGAAGCATGATGGAAAAAGTGTGACAGACAGACGATGGAAAAATGATCCCTGTGTGTCACTCTAGCATACAGCAGGTGACACGAAAACTACTTATCAAAGATAAACATATCAAAATAAAGATAGTGACTTAGACTATATTGTAATATATGCATTTTTTTTGGCAATATAGATAAAGTGATAATAAATCAAAGAATTTATCTATTTTTGAATTTTGCAGGTTGGTAATCTATGTAAAATAAAAAGGTTAGTCTAATTTATTTAATAATGATTATTTGAAAGGGGCAATGGACGAAGCGTACCATCACCGAAGCGTACCATTACCGAAGCGTACCATTTTTTGTCAAAGCGTACCACTTTTCAAAATAGGTAATTTAGCGCTAATATTTTATGTTTTGTTATTTAAATTGAATTGATTTAAAGATGATATATGACAGAATGGAATAATATTTTGTCAAACATGCAATATTATAATAATAAAAGGCACGACATTGAGTGAAAAATCGAGTGATATACCGACGATAATGTCAGATTACATATGCAGATAATCTTCTTTTTTTTTTCGTGTTTATGACGTATTTTAGTCAATACGGGATCTTGTTGTTACTATGAAAATGCATGCATGTAAGTACCTAAATCAATATCGGAATAGGATTAATATATTAAACATACCAGCATGATTTTGAAAAACTGCAATTTGGCATTAAGAAATCCATGTCTCTTATTCATTACGGATCCAAATGTAGTATCCGTATGCGATCGAAAAGGAACTGATGTCTTTAAAAGAAAAAAAATCAACAAACAAAAGGTCGTGCTTCCTCAAATGCCTACCTGAGATATTGCTGATTTAATTGTGTACTGTCTACTCGACACACGCCAACCCCATGACCCTGTGACGTAATTTGATTCTGTGCAAAGCTAGGTGTTAAAGTTCTGTTCTGTTAACACGCGCTGTACATAGTGTAATCGGGTTGGATATGGTTAAAGGATTTGGCTTTCTTTGAAGTATATTGACTCCGTCCAGTAATGTTCAAAGAACAGTCGATACACGGATAGTCCGACATGATGAGTGCATTCTATTTCTATGCACACCATTTTATACGATGCGAATTGTTGTTTGAGTAATTCATGTCGGTATGATTTAATTTATGTGTGAAAACCGATAAAGCAAACCGATGTCATTAACGATTCGCGGTTTTGGTAATACTGACACTAACCTATGATGATTGCTAATTAAAGCAATTAATCAATCATAATTGATTTGATAATAGTAATTAACAGTCGGCTTTTGATGTTTGTACATAATTATTGCCTTTAATGATTAAAAGGTTCGGCATCATGCTTGCATGTATATGGTTTCGGAACTTTAAGATAAATTATAATATTGCGTTGGCATTTTTCGTTAAATATTAACACAACATGAATGCATTTAGATAAATGTAGGATGATAATGAAACACTTATGATATATAAAACTGAATTTGAAATTAAATGACATTCCCCGGTATATAGTTTATATCCTGTTGCCGTGTGAGGTTCCGCGTCTTATTTTTTTCTACAAAAATCGATGTCGCTGTTTTCAAATAAGTACATAAACATCAAATATGAAATAAATTCAAGTTATGGATGCTTAATGAACATCAGCAACATAAACTTATTCATATTCAAGCAATTTCCCAATATAATTTTTAAAGTGGTACGCTTCGACCGCATAAATGGTACGCTTCGTCCTGGTACGCTTCGGTAATGCTACTCTTCGTCTATAATCCTTTGAAAGTACAATACTGTTTCTAAATTTCAAACAAAAAAACATTAAATACATATAATATCAGAAATTTGTCAAGCTATACTCACTGGTGACCTTGAAGTTCAAAGGCTGTTCCCTGCCGACCCCCAATGTCCCACACTATGATAGACTGGTCATAGCTCCCTGAGAACAGCAAGCTCCGTGTTGGATCCCAGGCTAGACTGCGTACACTTCCTAGAAATATTGTGAACCCATTGTGACTAAGATACTTCTTTTTATACCAGCTTGGGGGCTGACCAGCAAACTATTGTAAGTAGTTTAACCCTTTCCCTCATATAGACTCATTTTGACGCACTCAATAGGTACCACATAAAGCCTGATCTGCAGAAAACCACAGTTAAACCTTACCAAATTTAATTATAAAGTCCTCATTTCCAGACCACTGAGGAGCAGCGAACAGCATAAAACCTGATCAGCCTGCAAGTTACTCGCATCTTTGATGATCTAGTTTTCTAGGTCTTTTCATGGTTCCTCTATGAGGGAAAGGGTTAAGGGAATGAAACAGTTTTGTGGTAAACCCTTAATTTTCAAACATTGAAAATCAAGCTACATGCGAAATAAGTTTTTACAGAGTTTTCCTGCAGTCAAACCTGTCTAAAGCAGTCAATCAAGAGAACATGAGAAAGTGGCCAGTTATCAGAGGTGACCACTGAATGAAATTTAAACATATTACAAAATGTACATATTACTGGTATTAAAACTGACAGTCAATACAGGTTGACTGCTTAATACAGGTGGCCACTAATACAGGTTCAACTGTATTTCTAAGACAATGATGAGTCGCAAAAAAAAAAAAAGATTGTCTGTTAGTTGCAGGCTGATTTGGTTTATATTTGTTGCATAGGTCATTTTTTCCAGGATCTATCTTATCTGGGTCTACTCTGTTTGCTAGTGCATATAAGCATATAGCTAGTACCTGAACGAAAGGAACACTAGTAAGAACATCCTTTCTAAACTCTGCACAAGAAACACATTTTGAATACAAGTTATTATTAGGAATTTCCAATTTCATTTTTATAGCTGACGCAACAGATTTTCACTTTAACCATGTCAATTGAAAATTATCTATTTCTAATAAACCATTACTTTCTGTGTTATGGGCAAATCAAATTTTTGTTTGTTTATTAGATTTAATGTCCCACCGACATTATTTCAGTCATTTGGAGACAATGTCTACTTGAGACAGATATAGAGCTGCCACACTGCAATATTGCACTGTAGACATGTGGCATGATACCACACCCAGTCACATGATCCTGACACCTGGCCAATCAGTCCTGGAACTACCCTTATGTGCTGAGCGCCAAGCAAGGGAGCTATACCTGTTCCAATATTTACGACTTTGGTATGTCATGGCTGGGGATTGAACCCATGACCTCACAATTCCAGGGTGGACACGCAAATAAAATGTGTAATCCAAGTTACCACAATTATGGATAAATTCAGCCTTAAGTTCTATAAAGATTTCTGAATATAGCACGGTAGTTAGACAGATAATGGGCATCACAGGGAAACAATACTTAAAAGGGGACATAACCATAACAATGGTCTCTTACCTGAGTGACCCTTCAGTGTAGTAATGTGGTTAAAGGTCTGGTTTGTAATCTTCAAGACTGAGATCTGGCCGGAGTAATCTCCCACAAACACGTAGTTGGACTGCTCGTCAAATCTGACACAGCTGTGAAGGAAACCTTTTTTTGTTGTTTGTTTTGGAGTCACACAGTAACATCCAGCTAATAACAGGTGGAGGAGGACGGTATGTTTCAAAGAGGCATCCGGGTAGAACCACTGACCTATCACAAGCCAGGTGGAAGATTTCCTAAAAGTGACCAGGCCAGGATGCAAACTCACAACCATGGGGCATATTAATGACCTGTGGACAATGTATGTAAACATCCACAATGTCCATGCTTTGTTTTAGGGCATATAAGATGCAAATGATCAAATGTTTGAATAACCACAGCCCTATGATTTTTCATAGATGCTGGTATTACAAAAAAAATTCACTTTTTATTTTGTTGTCATACACAACTGTGCCTTATTATGATGGAAACAATGTCTATATATGTGTAGACATCTCCATGATTGGTCAATTCAATGGAGCTCAATGAAGAGAAAAAAGAAACTACAATATGTAAGGATGGCCCTTTATTGCTCACCTGACTACTACTGCTGTCTCTGAGCTAATGATACACATAAGTGAATTAACCCCAAATTCAGTCAGGATTGCTCAAGAATACTAGGATGTAAACATTTTTATTATGGATGATGGTGGAAGGATTGCTGATGGACATCCAACAATGATGAAGGCTTACCCTGACCACCTTGTCGTTGGATGAGCTAAAAATTAATATTGCAGACAAGTAATGTGAAAAAAGTGGTAGCCAAGGATACTCAAGGCAGAGGCACCAGGCAGAGGCCTGATATCCACCCAGCCGACGCCCAGTCTCAGAACAATGCCACTGGAAATACTTGTCCCTCCCACAACTCAACACCCACTCACACTGCAGGGAAAACTGGACAGCCGTCACCCTGCTCTGGTGGGCTGAAACAGCACAAAACACAAAAATTTCAGGGCTTCTGCTGCCATGAGCCAATCTCTAATTTATTTAAAGTGGCTCAAATTTTTTTAATTTGGCACATTCTAATGTTGCATGATTTTTACTTTTGTGAATCACCTAAGCAGTCAGTCTGGTTATCAATTTTGCTCACCCTGATATACCTTGGACAAAGAAAATTGATGAGCAATCTACAACACGACCTTGAAAATTATCATCATTATAGAGTCAAACATTCATCTTCGTGGGTTATTAATTTTTTTTACAATTTCATGGCTGGTTAAATTTATCAACAATTATTAATCTCATAAAAACTGTAATACACAAACATAAAGCTGACTATTATAGACCATTTCAAAGAGGATCAGCAATACCTGGTATAGTTTGGTGATTTATATTGACCAATCAGTGACTAGGGGAAAATTAAAGTGTATGTTTATTTCCCATTGAACAATGTGTGAAACTTTACACCAGCATGTACCGTAGGTGACATCAGGCCAACCAGTTCTGAAACTACCTTTATATGCTGAGCACCATGCAATGATAATCATTACCATTGTTAAAGGCACCAAGTTCTCACAACCAGTAATTAATAAAATATATTGACTTTTTATTCATTTTTAAACTGTTTGCCTTTATCACTTTCAAAATGAAAATCCAATACTTTAAACAAATCATGAAACTGGAAGGTTATTTTTATTTATTAATTGATTAACAAACTTGCAAGAGTACATTTGTACAGACACCAAGTCACATACCCAGGTAATCCCTGGCCTGACTCATCCGATTAAAATCTTCTGACAACACAAACTCCTGAAATATAAAGACATCACTTTGAACATATACCTATCATTGGTTTATTCACTGACACATGCATAGGAAAGGTTTTTTTTTTTAAAGAAAAGAACAGTAAATTTAATAAAATTAATCTTTTATTTTTGGATCCTTATTTAACATTAAA
>CM037793.1:11368902-11415256 GCA_021229015.1 Solen grandis | reverse complement strand
CTTTCAAATAATCATTATTAAATAAATTAGACTAACCTTTTTATTTTACATAGATTACCAACCTGCAAAATTCAATAATAGATAAATTTTTTGATTTATTATCACTTTATCTATATTGCCAAAAACAATGCATATATTACAATGTAGTCTAAGTCACTATCTTTATTTTGATATGTTTATCTTTGATAAGTAGTTTTCGTGTCACCTGCTGTATGCTAGAGTGACACACAGGGATCATTTTTCCATCGTCTGTCTGTCACACTTTTTCCATCATGCTTCAGCAGGTGACACATTTTCCAAAGAACACTCTTGTGCTATTATTTATAAAGAAAATTTTAACCTCCATATAGAAACAAGAATATTTTAAATAAGGATGACATTCTGTATCCATAGTGACAAAGTTCAGGCCCTCACCTACTCGTCAGCAACCAAACAACTGTTGTCTGCAGCAGACGACAAAATCCTCTGCATCTGGGATATGGACGCAAAGAGAATTGAAGTAAGATTAGTTCCTTTCTCCTGTCATGATGAGGGTTTTACTGATAACTGGTGAATGCAATAATGTACATATGATCAAAACATCATGTAAATCTTGTATTAAAAAAAATGTTTAAAAATATGCCTACCTTCACTCTGACTGAAAAAAAAAAAGGAAAGTGCAACTGAAAACCAACAATTTTTTAGTGATGGCCTCAGATATGTTTTTTATCCAGGTAGGGACTTCGGATTTTTCATGTGAGGAAGCCTTCCAGCTGGCTTGCTGTAGGTTGGTGGTTCTACCCAGGTACCACTGTGTACCCGGGGTCTTCCTCCACCTGTAATTAGCTGGATGTTGCTATATGATTGAAATACTATCGCAGCGATGGTAAACTCCAATACAACAACAACAACAACAACATGTTTTTTATTCATTTTTGATGTCATTTTAGTTTTGGGTGATCTTTTATGTTAATTTATTGTAAGTCCTGTTCATATTTGGTTGGACAGTAATAATTGCATTTTGCCTGTTTCATGGGCCCCCAGTCAGTAAACATACCAAGTTCATTACTGGTTTATCTCCTTTTCCAGACACCAGAGTGGGCGGAAAATGATTTGTGTCAGAAATGCGAGAAACCCTTCTTCTGGAATTTCCGGAAAATGTGGGAGGAAAAGACAATCGGGATTAGACAGGTAATGTTAACTAAAGTTTTATAAAATAAACATGACTGTGGAATTTGCATCAGTGCAATTTGTATTACTTTTTCATTTGGTAAGTTCAAAATAGATTGAAGTATCACTTTTGAAAATTTCATTCTAATAACTATATCAATGAAAAAGTAATGGAACTTTTCCTGATACTTTTTTAACACCCATAGTAGTTGTACTGACAGGCAGTTATGTAGATAAATATATACCTGTACGCAGGTAATTCAATTAAATTATGGTACAGGTAGCTCTCTGCTTGGCATTCAGCATATATACAGGGTAGTTCCAGGACTGGTTGGCTCAGTGTTGGGATAATTTGACTGGGTATGGTATCATGCCACATGTCTATGGCTTAATCTGCAATATGGCAGGACTATATATCTCAAGTAGACATAGTCACCAGATTACTGAAATATTGTCAGTGCAACATGAAACCCAACAAGCAAACAAATTGCTCTGGAAACTTTTGACTAAAAGTGTCAAAAGTAGCAATTTAGATCTCAGTCATTTATTAGGTATCCTATAACAAAAAAATCCAAACTTTCTAGACCCTGCTTTATACTTTGGGACCATTTCACATGACTTCCCACCAGAAGATTTTACCTCAGGCATATGAGTTTGAAAATTAGTGGAACTGATTATTGGATAAAAATGGTGTGTGAAAACTACATACGGGTAAATATTCATATATTCTAGTATTCTACTATTCTGATATATTTTGTGGTTCATTCTGCTTGGCAGCACCATTGCCGGAAATGTGGGAAGGCGGTCTGCGAGAAATGTAGCAGCAAGAAGTCAACGATAACACCAATGGGTTATGAATATGATGTCCGGGTGTGCGACGATTGCTTTGAAAAAATTACAGATGAAGAGTGAGTATAGTTTGTATATTTTTAAATGTATCCCTAAAATGATGTCACATTATGACTACCAAAACCTATGTCCCATTTCAAAATGCCTCTACCATCTTCCATATGAACAAAATAAAAATGAGTCTGAACTATTTTTTATGCCCCCAGCCCCAGGTGACATATCAAAGCTTTTAGAAAATGGTGCTGGTATTCTTCACTTGTGCTTTTTGCTGAATATATAAGGATAGTTTAAGGTCTGATTAGACTGATTAGCCCAGTGTTAGAATAATATGAGTAAGAATGATATCACAATGTGGCTGCACCATATCTGTCTAAAGTAGACACAATTTCTGAAAACAGTCCGTAGGATGTTTAACCCTGACAGTGAAAGAGCATTTGCTTTGCGTATAAAATTGAGAAAGCAAGACAGCAAATTCCATTTCACTCATTACTGGTATATTGATGTACTAGATTAATAATGGACCTTCCCAGGTTAAGCAGTGAATATTTAAACCAGACTTTAACCTAATTGTAATTATTTTCTCATAATGATAAGACCAAATGCTCCCAGACTTTGTCAGAAATAAACCAATATCAAGGGTTGACCATGAAAATGTCCATCTTTTTATTTATATATTTTTGCATTCAGCCCTCATTATGTTCTTTTGTATAAACTTGGTCAAGTGACAATATGTGGAATCTAGCTATTGGATAGTCTGGCCTTTAATTGGAATATATCCTATAAACAGTTGAAAGGTTTAATTGGAATATATTGATAGACCGTTGAAAGGTTTAATTAATTAAAGGTTTACATTGGAGAGGTTTAATTGGAATACATCTATAAACATTGGAGAGGTTTATTTGGAATACATCTATAAACATTGGAGAGGTTTATTTGGAATACATCTATAAACATTGGAGAGGTTTATTTGGAATATATCTATAAACATTGGAGAGGTTTATTTGGAGTATAATTATAAAGGTTTATTATGTTCATACAGCAATATTGCTGTCCTGCAGATTGAAGCTTAAAAAAAGTTAATTCATTGTTTCATTAGCTCCACTTTTTGAAGAAACTGAGCACTATTGCAATCACCCATGTGTTGTCATAGAAATCAGCATTGGGGTGGTAGATTGGTTAAAGTTTTGCATGCAAGCTACTATCGAGTTTATTCCAATATCCATTCATGGTATTGACTTAAAAGCATCCAACAACCAAGGAAGATAATTTTGACTGAATTTTATACAAATTATGGCCCCTTTTTAGCTCGACTATTCGAAGAATATGAGAGCTATTGTAGTTGCCCTGGCGTCAACGTTGGCGTTGCAGCTTTTGGTTAAAGTTTGCATGCAAGTTACCATCAACCTTATATCTCAATAACCATTTATGGTATTGACTTGAAAGTTTATAAATATGTTCAGGGGCATCAGGCAACCAAGGTAGATAACTATTGACGGAATTTAATTTGAATTATGGCCCCTTTTTAACTTAGAAATTTTGGTTAAAGTTTTGCATGCAATAGAAAATTTGGTTAAAGTTTTGCGTGCAAGCTACTATGCAGTTTGTATCTCAATAAACATTCATGGTATTGACTTGAAAGTTTATGAATATGTTCAGGGGCATCAGGCATCCAAGGTAGATAACTCTTGGGAAATTACAAATTATGGCTCCTTTTTAACTTAGTAATTTTGATTAAAGTTTTGCATGTAATAGAAAATTTGGTTAAAGTTTTGCATGCAAGCTTCTATCCAGTTTGTATCTCAGTAACCATTCATGGTATTGACTTGAAAGTTAATGAATATGTTTAGGGGCATCAGACAACCAAGGTAGATAACTCTTGATGGAATATATTACAAATTATGGCCCTTTTTAACTTAGAAATTTTGGTTAAAGTTTTGCATGCAAGATACTCTCATGCTTATATCTCAGTATCCAGGAATGCGATTGATTTGAAACATCTTTAATATGTTTAGGGGTATCATACTTTCATGGTAGATAACTCTTGATAGAATATGTTACAAATTATGGCCCCTTTTTAACTTAGAAATTTTGGTTAAAGTTTTGCATGCAAGGTACTTTCATGCTAATATCTCAGTATCCAGGCATACGATTGATTTGAAACATCTTTAATATGTTTAGGGGTATCATACTTTCATGGTAGATAACTCTTGATAGAATATGTTACATATTATGGAACCTTTTTAACTTAGAAGTTTTGGTTAAAGTTTTGCATGCAAGGTACTTTCATGCTAATATCTCAGTATCCAGGCATGGGATTTATTTTAAACATCTTTAATATGTTTAGGGGTATCATACTTTCACAGTAGATAACTCTTGATGGGATATATTAAAAATTATGGCCCCCTTTTAACTTAGAATTTAGGTTAAAGTTTTGCATTCAAGCTACTATCCAGCTTATATCTTAGAATCTGCTTGTGGAATTGAATAGAAAGTTAAGGAGTTTCTTCAGGGGCATTAGAAAACCAAGGAGGATAACTTTTGGACTGAATTTTATGCAAATTATGGCCCTTTTCTAACTTGGATTTTTGGTTAAAGTTTTGCGTGCAAAGTGTTATTGTGCTTATGTCTCAGTAACAAGGCATGGGATTGATTTTAGACTTCATAAAAATATTAAGGGGTATCAGACTATTAAGGTATATCATTTTTGACTATTATTATGTACAGGGTATGTGAAGGGCAAGAATTGAAATAGATTTCATTTGATTTACCAACAAGCATTTTGAATAGTCGAGCGTGCTGTCCTCAGACAGCTCTTGTTAAATTAAAAAATTTGGTGAAGTTTTGCATACAGAACACTTTTATGCTTATATCTTCAGTTATTAGGTATGGGATTGATTTCAGACTTCTGAAGCATGTTCAGGGGTATCATACTATCAAAGTAGATAATTTTTGACTTTAATTTAAAGGACAAGAATTAAAATAAACAATTTGATTTTACCAACAAACAGTTGAGGTGATGTCTTACAGACAGCCCTTGGTTATTTTACATTGAGATATGGCTTTTGAAATATTTTCATTGGCACTGATAGGAGAGATAGTAGGGCATTATTGTGGATGTCAGAGGAAACAGAGTACCTGGGAAAAGCACGCATGTCTGAACAGGCAACAAAATAATCATACACATACTAATATCAGACCAACCTGGGATTGAACTTGTATAACATAATTGAGAAGCCAGTGTGTTAATCACTGACACCAAAAATTAATACATGTAAAAAGAAACATATCATTTGTGTATACCTTTGTTGGCCTTGCTTGACCATTCCTTGTGCTTAGATATTCAAATGATATACAGTGGAACACTGCTGCAGAGCCCCACAGTGACTCTTGCTTGCTTGTTACAGTCGGGCTCCCCTGGCCACGTTCCATGACACCAAACATGGTGTTATATACATGTACCTAGAGGAAACCAGGAAACGCCTCGTCACAGTGGGCAAGGACAGAGTGATAAAGGTAATAATGATGAGTATGATGAAGAGGATCCTTTTTTTGTGGCCACAAGCCATATATTCATTTGGATTTGTAATTCTGTTATGGCAGCCCATATCTTTCTCATAACACTGACCCCGGTGACCAAGTGGATAGACCCTCCACCTCTGGAGGGGGCGATCTTGATCTTGGGTTCGACCTCCTGCCGCTACACACTAAAATTGTAAAAAAGGGTACTGGTATTGCTCCCATACTTGACACTTACTGGTAGCATATAATGGTAGTTCCAGGACTGATTGGCCATGTGTCAGAATATTATGACTGGGTGTGGTATCATGCCACATATCTATTGTGTTATACTGCAGTGTTGCAGCACTATATCTGTTTTAAGTAGACACTGTCTCCAAGTGACTGAAATACTGTCGGTAGGACGTTAAACCCAACAAACTTTCTCGTAACATTTTTGACATGTTGCATTTGACAGATAAACAATATAATCTGTTTTTGTACATATCTGTGTACATACCATATGTGGGTTTCCCAAAGTTAACCTGAATTGTGGGAAAGAACAAACAACCAATCAGAAATTCACAGCTTGTTCTGGTACTCTGCTTTGATTTGTGAAAGCTAGAGTCAAACGTTTAGTCTATTTCAAGGTACTTGGTTATTATACTGGGGCCAAGACAAGAACAAAAACAGTTTGTGGTTAAGCAACATATGTTTTGGTTATACTGGCTAATAATAAACTGGGCAAACCTTCCTTCTAAAAAGATTTTTTTTTCCTTTTTGAACCAACTAATGCTGGTTCATTTCTTATGGTATAAAATCATGTATACAATTATAATACATAAATTCTCATACATTATAATAATCAAACAGTAAGTTTTATTTCATTTGCATATAATTACTTTTAAGGCTGATCCGTTAAATATATTACTATATACATTTTTTCCATATTAAGACATTGTTTGATAAAGGAAATGCCAAAATTTAAAAACAAAAAATCAGAAATATAGGCAAGTAGGATTTACACAATTGGAGAACAACCAGTTGTTTATCCCTTTCCCTCATAGAGGACACCATGAAAAGACCTATGCAAACAGCATAAAACCAGATCAGCCTGCGAGTAACTCGCAGGCTGATCAGGTTTTATGCTGTTCGCTGCTCCTCAGTGGTCTGGAAATGAGGATTTTGTAATTAAATTTGGTAAGGTTTAACTGTGGTTTTCTGCAGATCAGGCTTTATGTGGTACCTATTGAGTGCGTCAAAATGAGTCTATATGAGGGAAAGGGTTATATGTG
Source organism: Solen grandis (assembly GCA_021229015.1). Taxonomy (NCBI): domain Eukaryota; kingdom Metazoa; phylum Mollusca; class Bivalvia; order Adapedonta; family Solenidae; genus Solen; species Solen grandis. Next base: position 11,408,468 of record CM037793.1, on the reverse strand, counting down.
ATAGACAAAAAAAAAAAAATGAAAACAGGCCAAAAACTTTTATCTCATAACATCATGTTACAGCATGTTACTGTAAAATCATTAATTGTCAATGACATTAAATTTTGTTGATTACATACTTTAGGAAATTTCATGGGTACATTATTTCGTAGATTTTCATGTGAGAAAGCCTTCCAGCTGGTTTGCGGTAGGTCGGTGGTTCTACCCGGATGCCTCCGTACATTCGTGGTCTTCCTCCACCTGTAATTAGCTGGACGTCGCTATGACTGAAATTCTGTCGAAGCAACAGTAAACTTAAATAGTCATGTTAATTTGTAGATTTATGTTCTAGAACACATGAGGTCTATATAAAAGACAAGTCTTCATGAGGATTAATATTTGCGGATAAAACCCTCCATGAAATTGACCAAAATTAGTGTCCCACAAAAATTAATGATTTCACAGTATCAAAAGCGATTAATAGCTCTGTTGATGTGAATAATTAATCCTAGACCTCATCTTGATAGGATTTGACATCGTAACAAACAGAGTAGACTCAAATCAGGCAGCTTTGAAATCCATTTTTCATACAGTATGTAAAGTTCAATAATTTTGTCAATTGAAAGCCAGAAGGGGCTATCAGCATATGTAAAAAGAAGGCTGATAGCTCCTTCTGGCTTTCAATGGATGATTCGATATTGGAACATGAATATTCATGAGGTAAAGGGTTAATCTTTATGTACTTTGTATTGCAGATATGGGACCTTACTAGTGTGCTTCACTGAGTGAAGGCTGCCGTGTAGGAACTGAATTATGAGATTTAATAAAAATAGAAGAACACTTTATACTGGAAACTCATTTCAGAGAAATACCAGATGTCTGCCATAGAAAGAAATGAAGAGTAAAACCTGTTTTAGTTTTAGGGTAAATCTTTAAAGAGTGTCTATATATTATGTGCATTTAAAAAGATAGATGTGGGGTGTTCTATGTTATCTGAATGGGATTGTACTGTGAGTGTAAGTATAATGTCATATGTCTCTCTTTTTTTTTATCTCACCTGTGCATATGATTTGGATTGTTGGGTGTCTGTCATCCATTTAGTCCAAATTATTTTATAAACACATATTTAATTCAGAAGCTAAGAATCAGTGTGTATGACCATAGAGTTATGGCCATTGCATAATAGAAAAATATAAGATTTTATTTTGTTAACATCCTTCTTTATTATTCAAAGAATAATCAGACTTTCAAACAATGATTTGGAGGCAAGTATACCTGCAAAGCTCAATTTTGTCTGATGTTGGACATTGAAGTTAGGAGTTATTGCTCTTGAATAAACAAGAATGCCAAGAGAATAGTAGACTTAATTTGTCTAATTTCATAGGTTTACATTTGTGATCAAACCTATAATTATAAATATCAATTCAATGTATACAGTAGTCAGTTCTAACCAATGTCAATGTAGGGCCAGTGCTGAAGTAGGGTTAATGTCAAATTTGCATAATTGGTTTAAACTTTTTATTTTACGTTGAAAGGCAAACAAGTTCATACAATTTATATTAATCTCACTTGACGGTTCCTTGGTTGGACTAGTACCAAGTAAAATTCCTGTCACCGATGGGTTTGAACTCTCCACCTTTGGATGCACAGTGCATTACCATAGGACCATGGCACTTTTTTATTGCTAGTTAGTCATATCATAGGCCCAATTTATTTTGTTGACTCTTGAGTGTCTACATTTGGCAGGTAAGTTGGTTTGCAGTTATTGCTTGGGTATTATAAATGCTGTATTTTTTCCAATGTTAAAAGTCTTCATCATCTTAAATTCAAAAGCAAAATGAAGCTTTGAAATAAAATGTATTCATCATCTTCAAGAGCACTGGTACTCAGGTGTGTAAACTAGGGCCTTCTTGGTCCTCTTGTTTTAGTAAACTTGTGTAAATGACCAAATGGTCAGTGTTTTTGAATGAACAGTATATGACTGTGTCAGTTAATAGTTTAATTGTACAAGTGAAGATGTTTTAGATATTCATCTACATGGAAGGCTGCTGAAATGGGATTGGTTTCTTCAGTAGATCTTCATGGGAGGAGGAGGTGTGTGATTGGTCAATCTTGATTGGTTGATTGGAGTTTGTGATTGGTTGATTGGATTTTGTGATTGGTTGATTTGTTCCTAGGAGGTTGTATATGCTAGTTTCTATAGTACATGTACAGATGATGTTTATTTGTGCGATTGATTTTCATATGTTTATGCTTGTACAGGGGAGGTGGAAGTATTTTCTGTCTCACTTTAACTGCATGATCAGGTACAAGCACTTTATTAGTCTAACCAAAGACCTAAACCAACAGATTCACCACTCAAAGAAACGTGTGAGGAAAATCTTGTCTACTCTCGGTGTGACTGTGATTTTGTGGGGGAAAAAAAAGCTGATTTGCTTGAACATTCTTATAAGGGAAGAAACTACTGCATGGAGTTGTGTTAACTGATTGACAACTTTCTGGCTACTTTTAATAAGGTGCATATACGGCGGGGTAGCTCATTCGGTAGAGCATTCGTCCTTTAATTTAAAGGTCCCAGGTCCGAGTCCCAGTCCAGCTGCACATTTTCTCACCCAGTGAAATTTGTATATTCCCGAATGCATCAATATATTCCTGTCAAATATATTAACTTCTATTTATCGTTGTTTTGCTATTGCTCGTTCTGGCGTGCACCTCCAAGAATTTATGCTGAGAATATACAATATTTGGCTGAGTAGCTGATCTCATGGTTAAGGTCTTTGGTCTAACTGTATGTGGGACCAGGCCATGTGTTCAGAGAATAATCTAGACCATCATCACCAGTACATCTGTACTCTACTGTCAAATGTTTCCTTGAATCATTTCTATAAATTATAACTTATTAATATTTGTAGTGGTTTTATTTGGGATTTTAGTTGCCATATTTGACGGAAATCCAGTTTAACCCTTTACCTCATGAATATTCATGTACAACTTATGACTTGATGAATATTAATAAACTGAGCTTTAAATGGTACATAAAACCATGATTTTTTTCTTTGACGTACAGACTGTGTTGAATCAGAGCAAAATTATTGTATGAGCAAACAGAGTAGACCCTGGTCTCTTCTATTTTTCCAGTGTATCAAAATGAATCTCTGTGAGGTCAAGGGTTAAGATATAAAATGTAAACTATGGTGTAAAATACTGTCCTCAATCTTGTGTGGATCATTTTTATTGGTTCGGATTACCTGCAGGGGTTTGTGTAATACTTAAGATCATGCTCTATTCCCAAAGAATTGTTTATAATTTCATGCATTAATAATTGCACAAATTACATGCACTTATAACTTAACAGTTCTTAAGTTCGTGTCTGCTGTATATTTATGATTGTACCACATGGGCCATTGTGCTTACTGGATTTTGAATAAACATCTCTCTCTCTCTCTTAAGGTAATACTACTAAACTTTTATGCAAATATTTGTCACGGTTTGCATATTTTGTATCAGTATTATTGTACTAATCAATGAATGAATAAAATAAATTTATTGATTCATGACTTGAAGGATCGGCAGTTAAGACTTTCGTATTAACGTATTCTGATGTTACAGTGTGTTAGCTATTTACTCCTACACTTTGAAGTAAAATCTCTGTAAAATTTGTATATACATGTATATTAAATTAAGTGAATACTGTTAATGTTTTTTTTTTCTATGAATTGTTCACAGTATACTGTATTTAACTGCATTGAATATACAGTCAAACCTGTCTTAAGCCTTTCCCTCATAGAGGAAACCATGAAAAGATCTATGCGAACAACATAAAGCCAGATCTCGCAGGCTGATCAGGTTTTATGCTGTTCGCTGCTCCTCAGTGGTCTGGAAATGAGGACTTTATAATTAAATTTGGTAAGGTTTAACTGTTGTTTTCTGCAGATCAGGCTTTATGTGATACCTATTGAGGGCGTCAAAATGAGTCTATATGAGGGAAAGGGTTAAGCGGTCAGTCAGGGGAACACTAGAAAGTGACCGCTTAACAGAGATGACCGCTAAATGAAGGTTAAACATATACCAGAATGCTTTTTGGAAAAAAACTAATACAGGTGACCGCCGATACAGGTTTTACTGTATTAATTTATGAAATAATGCAAACTGTATCTTGTATACACTATAACTAAGTAAGGTGTCACCCTGTACGCTGTAAACTGAGGGTAATGTTGCTATGTACCACATTGTCTCTCTGTACTACTAAAGTGAGTACACTGTCACTGTGTTGTACTACCTTAACTTAAGTAAACCATCACTCAAAGTATACAGTGTAAACAGTGTACATATGCTATCTCATTGTACATTTTTATTTAATCTGTAATGTGTTCACTGTATTTTTGTTTACTGTAAACACAGCATGCTTGATTTAGTTCATTTAACCTTTTTTGTCTCTAAATTTGTTTATTTCAAACCAAGGCATGTATTTTCTTTACTGCTTATTTTCATTAATAGATCTTAGAACAAAGGCCATTTGTGTGCTTTCTCACAGTTAAGCGTATTTGACACAACAATGTAAGTAAAGGAAACAGTATTTTTATTCATTGATAAATGTCATATATGTATAGTGAATTGATTGTTTCTGTTACAATTTTGCAACTTATTGTGTAAATATCAAATTTATGAAATAGGCACATGCATGCGTGTACACATAATTGAACTTATACACCCTCTGTATGTTGACATTGTGTGTGTGTATGTGTGTTTGTGTGTGTGGTGGAAATGGTATCAGTTACATATTAGTAAACTTATATTAAATCTGTAATAAAAATACAATTTGAGGGACAAACCAAGTACTAATGGTGTAAATTATTTTTGGCTGTTGCTGGAACAAATTAGCCTAGGTAATCATTGAATATGGAGCTTAGTAAATTTTACTGAAGACACCGTACTTCATTAAAATTAAATATCATACAGACTTTGTTTTATGTAAGATCATTTCTATACTTTAGGAAAAGCGTTAGGAAGCAAGCATTTTGGCAAGCCAACATAGTAAAAACTTACAATATTGGAGTCACATCTGTTTGTTGGTCAGTTGATCAGTTTGGCTATAGAAGAAATTTTTCTATGCTTTTTCTTGGCTACCTTTGGTTGGATTTTGATTTAACTTAACAGTGTTAGTAAGTACCAAGCCCAGTTGTGCGCATATCGGCTTGATTTTAAATGAGTTTCGGCCCTTTGTTATAAATATATAGATTTTGTCCGCACTATTTCTCGGCTACCTTTAGTCTGTTTTTGATTTAACTTCACAGTATTAATATCAGTGCCAAGTCTAGTTGCACATATCATTGGCACGTCCTGACTGGGTTGATTTTAATTGAGTTATGGCCCTTTGTTATACTTATTGAAGATATTTTGTATGCACTATTTCTCAGCTGCCATTGGTTAGAATTTCATTCAACTTCACAACAATTATAAATAGCAAGCCTACTTGCTGATATTGGATTTTAAACAACAGAATAGAGAGCTCTGCTCTATTTTTGGTGTTGATTGTTCAAGAGATCTTTGAATGCCTCTTCTGAACCAGCATATGCCACACTTTCAGGGAGGTGATTCCAATGAATCATATTATCCATAAAAAAAGAATTTCAGTCATGTTCTTTTGTGTTTGAGAAATTGATTTCCAGACGTTTAGAATTATTGCAACATTGTTACACAGCTGTTTCAAAGACAAATATTAGTTTGCAGTCAAATTCCATGATTTTACCCATTCAAAGAATTCACTCTTACTTATGAAGAATTTACATTTTTCAAGAGCTTTAAAGCAGCTCGTTCACAGATGGTCATTGACTAAGAATTTGATTTTTAACTATCATTAATTCAGTCACAGGCAATTCCGTCACAGAGGTATTGAAACTATAATATTTAGAATGATATAACCTATATTTAGGTTTTTCTATTTTCATTTGCCTTTATTTGGCTAATCACATTCACTCTTTGTGTATGTGCTAACTTGAAAGGCTGAACTTATGAAATTGCTTGAAGAAATTATGTTGCGGAACGTGTCATATGGTAACGCAAACACCTGCTTCGAGGGATACTGTATTATATATTTAACCGATTTCACCGAAGTTATGTTACTAAATAGCATTTTGTTTTGTAATGTGATCAACACATGCCAAGTTAATTTGCCAGGAAAAAAACCAACTTCAACATCAATGAGGAAATTTAGAATTTCTACCTATTATCTGTGAACTAGCTGCTTTAATGTCAAATTGATCGTTGTCTTATCAAGTACTTTCAAGTCCTATTGTTTCCATAAACTGTGATAATAGGATAGATCTTTATATTTTTTCTTATCTCACACGTATATAATTCAAATCAATTTTTCTTCTCTCTGTGGTAAGAGTTGTTTGTTTATGTGATATAATGTACTAGTACTAGTCATGTTGCATGAGTCACACTGTGGTCTATGACGGTCTGGAATAAACGCTTTTAACTTGTGTATCTTGTGCTTTTAAGCCTTTGCCTCATGAATATTTATATACACATTTATGACTTAATGAATATATTTTTTTATCAAACATTTTTCTTTGCCATGCATGTTTAGTGAAGCACTTATCTGCGATGTGTGTATTCACATATCTGTGAGATATGTCGTTCATCATGTTACTGTATAAATGAATTACTTAATGTACATGTGCAGCATTCTAATAGGCTACTAAGGTAAACATATGCCTTGGGCATTTGTAAAAATTCTGATAGGCTACTAAGGTAAACATATGCCTTGGGCATTTGTAAAAAATCTGATAGGCTACTAAGGTAAACATATGCCTTGGGCATTTGTAAAAAATCTGATAGGCTACTAAGGTAAACATATGCCTTGGGCATTTGTTAAAATTCTGATAGGCTACTGAGGTAAACATATGCCTTGGGCATTTGTAAAAACAGGTCTGGCGGCCATAAGTGTATATATAAGGCACAGAAAGATGTTACTGAATATATATTTACACATGTCTGCGATGGTTATAAACACTTGTTGGTGACACATGACACATGTCTGAAATGCGTGTGTACATGTCTATGCAAGATGTGTGAATGCACGTGCCTAGTAAGTTTGTATACAGTGCTCATGGGATGTATTTATGAAAGTGATTGAAATTAGATTAGAAATATGTATGCACGTGTCTGCAAGATGTCTGACTAAAGACACTGGTGTATGGTAACATTACATGTAGACATACTGGGGCATTTTTTAATTCGGATCATCGAGGTATGAAAACTGAACCACTTTGTTCCATATAAGTTCTATATTGACAATGTCTTTTTAAAAATTTTTTGAGAAATCTTATCTCCTCCATATGTTGTAAATTGAATAAACACAGCTTCTTAATACACGCACTTGTGGGTTTTCTTTCTTTTAACCATGTGGGGATAATTCTTTCCATATTTACTAGGGCCTCCCTTGACCATGTGGTTATAACTGCCAGGATAGCTTATCAACGCGTCCAGAGTTCGATTCCTGGTCACGCACGTGAGAGGGTACAGTGGTCCCCGACCAAACACGTGGGTTTTCTCCTTGTTCTCCCGTTTCCTCCCACAATAATGACCACATACGCCGCCACCAGAGCCATCGAGAGCGATAAATATAAATTGCGAGAACTTGTTTCTAAATCATTGTAAAATAAATAAAGTTTAAACTTTTTGAATAGCTGCTTACAAAGGCCTACGATTACTTAATTAGTTCCCCTCCGTGGCCCAGTGCTAACAACCAGAGGCTCAAACCTGTTGTAGATTGCTTCCCTAGAGACTAAGTATTGGTCCAACATAGCGGAACCGTTGTGACGGATTAAGCATAATGTTGAAAGAACTTGTTTCATTTTTTTTTTTAGAACACAGCAATTCGAAGGAATAATGGAAAGAGAAAAGTTACAATACTAAGTGCTAAGTAAAACCTCATTCTTGTTGTTTGTTTAACAGAAATACCCAAGCATTTCAATCCTTCACAAATGGTGTTTTTTTAAGGTGATAATTATATCAGATTAGTCATGAACTTGAATATTTCATAAAACATGAATTATTGGCGGAATGCATTTGTACCCATCTTCAGAATTTAAGAGTTACTTAACGCTTAAAATTGTTTGGTGGAATTTGCGCATGACAGCCCTGCCCATTTTTTTAATTGTTGAATTATTTGAAACAAAGAGAAATGCATTAATGTATTCCGTTGTACGATGACCGAATTGGTCGCAAGCCACATTTTACTTTATAAACTAATAAGCGGCTAAAATAAAAAAAAGTTAAATAAATAAACAGAAGGAAAGTGCATTTCATTATTAACCCCAATAAAATAACAGAGATTGAACTTTGTGGGGAAAATAATAGCGTTTCTGAGCAGCACGTATATGACTGTAAGAGATGAATAAGAGGACGCCTTATTGTTGACAAATATAGATTTTAGAACGTTATAGAACCCTGTGTATATGTTTACTCGTGATTTTTCTCTTCTGTTCCTGCAATTCCTGTCGCTGTATGACTGAACGACTTTCCGAGCGACGGTAAGCGCCAACACACAAATAAAACTTGAAGAAAAAATTAAACAACGTGGAAGCCTGTATTTGTCTCACACTGGCGACACCTGTCTTTCCTGTGTCGCAATGCAGCCCGCGCATATAAACATGCACAGAGAAAGCTAGGATGCTACATTTACGAGTACATGTATATATCTATATTTAAAAGTTATGATAAATATGGTTATTAAACTACTATACAAAACAATGCACATTCATATTAATCTTGACAAGCCTCTGATCCTGATGCCATCCCCGCTAAAGTATTCAAGTCAGGTTGCCGAACCCTCCTCTCATGCCTTACCAACCACTTTCTGACGATGTGGCAACAGGAGCGACTTTCACAGGAGTTCAGAAATGCCGTAATATTCCACATTTACAAACTGAATGGAGATTATTGTTATTAGAGACCTTCTCCTCGCTGACGACTGTGAACCCAGTGTCCTAAGAAAGCACACAATGCAACTGGGGGTAGACAGCGTTTCATATGCCTGCGAAAACTTTGGTCACACGATAAGTTCTAAGAAGACCGAAGTGATGCTCCCCCTGGCAACCAGAGCCACAAGACATGCGTCATAGTAAAGGGAGAGAAGCTCCAGGCGAAAAAGAAAGACATGATTATAAATGCACCGGTACATGAAAAATACCTAATATCAACAAAAATAGAGTATCATTTTGAATTATTTGGAATTACATATAGTAATATACATAGTGCATTACAATATTACAACAACTCTTACCGTAACCCGTTTCATTTCATATATATATTACATTTAATGAGCCCAGGGGTTGAACCACATATTCCCTTATCCCTCATCAAAACAACTATAGCATAGCGCTTAAATACTAAGCCTTCACCAGCTAGGCCGAAATGGCAGGGCGCCGCGCCCTGCCGCCTTTGATATACGCCCTGTTGCCTTTGATCTCCGCCCTACCCTTTCAGACAGTGCCCTGCTTTGCCTTTGTCGGTAAAAGTATTACCCCATTATGTTTTCCCCAAGCATCCTTTGATTTTGCCGACAAACCTTAGCGTGTGTGTGTAACACAGACGTAGTCACGCAATGTTCAAAACCGGCACAAGTCATGATTAACAATCGACTATTAATAAGTAATAAGTATCAACATAATTATGTGCAGATAATTGGCACTAAAAAGGAAATTTTAATTGCATTTATTACGAAGGGTAATAATTATTGTCTACTACCTGGGGAAAAATATAGTACGTTGTCATTATTCATCTAAACCGCGCATTCTGCCATCTTTTGAAGTCTAAGTATGACGAAGTAAAAAACATGCCCTAGTCCAGCATCAGATTAATAACAAACACTCTAAAGCTTATTCTCTCCAAAGCCTCAACTTATCTTAGGCAAATTAGTGTCAATAGTTCAAAAGTCAGATTAGACTTTTGCAGACGAGGAAAACTTTACTGACGAAAAATTCCAAGGGAAAAAAGATGAAATGAATACAATAAAATAAGATAAAATAAATAATTGTGTTAATCGAGGACTTAAATTTCGTTCATTCGATACATGATATTTTCGAAAATATTTACTATCTACGACATTGTTGTATTTCGATGAAAAACGATCCTACTTGTATGTAAAAAAAATAAATAAATGCTGCTGCTAAAACAGCAAAATATCACGGCGTAAAAAGGTGTTGGGTACATATGTGTATGAGTGATATAGAAATAGGGTTGTGTAGAACTGTTAATGAGGTACGATTTAATTTTAAATGCTTTACTGATAAGCGTAATGTAACTGAAAATAAATATAAATGCATAAATTCAATCTTAGAGTATAGTTTTGTTTTGTGTTTATTTATTTAATTATTTTTTGCTACAGACATACAGATCAACGGTCCGACCATGAGAAAACCAACCAACAGATACCCTTCTCCAAAGGTATCCGGTACGTTGCTGCTTATTAAGAAATCATTGACCTTATATATGATAAGCTTATTAGAAATAAGGTCATTTATTTTTTTAATGCGGCAGTTTTTCGGTACGTACCGTAACGTACCGGATACCTTTGCCCTTCTCATACTTTGTTTTGCATATTAAAGAGAAGTGAAGGTAATCCGAATCTGAATCATTTATCTGAAACAATCAGAAAGACGTGTAATTTTGGGTGATAGTTAAACAGTGGACAAAGACAAATCATTTTATAATTTTATTCATAAACATTTAAAAAAAGACAAAATATAGTAAACGTTTAAATGATGAAAACTGCAAGCTAACCAATAACTTTGTTGGTTTGAAACAATAGACCAAAAACACAATTTCCTGTATCTCATAGGTTTGCTTAAACATCATTTCAACTCAGACTACACAGTGTGCAGGGCAAAAAAAAAGTCGACTTTTTTTTCAATGGCGCTAGAGCCGCATTCTCTCTCCCCCCAAAGCACCCACTATATGTAACATGGCGCTAGAACCGCATCCCCCCCCCAACACCCACTATATGTAACATGGCGCTAGAGCCGCATTCTCTTCCCCAACCCCTTTAAGTAACATGGCACTAGAGCCGCATCGTCCCCCCCCCCCCTATATGTAACATGGGCTGCCGCATTTCCCCCCTCTATATGGGCGCCCCCCCCCCCACAGACGCATTCTCTCCCCCACCCTTTTTCCCCTATATGTAACATTGTTTCTTTATAATGTTATATAGGGAAAAAAGGAGGGAATGCGGTTCTATATATGTTATATACGAGAGAAAAAGAGGTGCGGCTCTAGAGCCAGTGACTTTTTCATATACTATTTAAGGCCAGTAAACTGATATTCATCTTCCTCAAGTCATCAATATGTTAATCTCTACAGAATTTCACGTTATAGAAAAATTCAAACTTACATAAAAAAATGCGACGAAGGCGCTGGAGTTGTGCTAATGTCTGAATTTCAAAAGCGAAAGAGGGTTTGACGGGGTTCAACTTAATAAAACCCTTCGAGATATTATCCATCCCGTCATTGGCCTGTCGCTTGTATCAAATATCCAATGCCCAATAATGCATGTTTTACTGCAATGCTGGAAAATCAGTGATACAGGCAAAGAGGCTGATGTTTGATGTTTCAATAACCCATGGAGGTATCTATGGTCGATAGCCTGATATTATTAATATTAGTATATATATTTAACGCATCTGTATCGGACTTCAAGTTTTCTATCTCAGATACCTTTATGGGTTATTGTAGCACTATAAAATACCAAAAAAAAAAAAAAGCAACAACTGTATATCCACTATCCAAAAATGTGTTACGAGCCTCTTTGCACAAATCACATGATCAAAACAAAGTACATGTATTCATCCGCGTGGGAGATAACGTTACAGGTACGCATCAGAATAGGGATGTAGTTCTATAGGGGTTTCATGTCGGAAACAATATTTTACCTTGTATTTCTTTTTCACAATATTCAATACTTTTTTAAAGCAAAACTGTAGATCTATTGAAGATTTATGATCAATCTTTAGATAAATTTTACAACATTGAGAGCTTCTTTGGTATCGGAGGCTTGAAAAGTGTTTAGTAAATTCCTGAGTGGTTAACATCACACATAACTAATAAAAGTCAGACTTCAGATAAAAATATTAACGCATGCGCACTGCCAACAAATAAAATGGTTGTTGAATTCACTTTTTCAGTTTTTAACAGTAGTAAGTTAAGCCCCGCTATTTCCATAGGCTAGGTCAACTATTCATAAAAAGTATCAAAAACAATACTATGCGTTCTTTTGTGTAAACCTGGTCAACCAATAACTATATGTTATGCTAGTTTAGCTAATGAATAGCCTATTCGTAAATTTACATATACATTTAAAACACAGTAAAGGTCCACCCAACAGCACTGACAAAATACATTGGCATGCGCAGTAGTATAGTCAACAAGTCGCAATTCCAATCAGCTGGTGTCTTTATCTCCAACCGGCTGGACGTTAGTGGCGGAAGATTGGCGGATGACCCGCGCAATCAGCAGAATCACTAGTTCTATCACCTCGAGGAGGGAGAGGACGGATAACCCCGCCCACAAACCAAGCTGGCCACCGATATCACTGATGAAGTTTACCGACTGTACACACCAAAGAAAAATAATTAATATCATGTTAATATCGCAGTTTTTAGGGGGAAAAAACATGACCGTCAAAGTCGACGCTGGTTTTGAGTGAGGTGTTTGTCGTCTCATTAAATAACTTTCATTGTAAAATCATTGAACAATTTTCGTCGTCAACTCATAAAATAACTTTCATCGTCACCTCATTAATCAACATTCATCGTCATCTCATTAAACAATTTTTATCGTCATCTTATTAAACAATTTATATCGTCATCTCATTAAAACAACTTTCATCGTATCTATTTCGAAGCATGTTACAATCGAATCTGTGAAGATTGCAATAAAGAAGATAGAGAACTGTTTTACCATTACTTGAAAAAAATACAGCTTTAAAAATTTTAGAAAAAAAAAAACAAAACAAAAAACACCAACAAATTCGATTGTATATTTCTCTAACGGAATACTAGCCGCCCACGAACCCCCCCCCCCCCCCAAAAAAAACAACAACAACAAAAAAACAACAACAACAACAAAAAACTCCATATATATGACAACGTATAGGAGGAGGAAACGTGTTTCCGTAGCCAACGCAAAAAGCGTTGAAAATACTCAGACTATTCCTCGAAATACTCAGAACCAAATCAGACATGCCAAATAGATACACAATATACCAAACAAATATATAAAAAAAACTTGATTCCTAAAGAAAAAGAATTTAAATGAAAGCAAGATATTAACCGTACAGTGGTCTGCGCAGAACTGACCACATTAGGCAATAGCCTGTCACGTGACCTTAACCGTTTTCAAACCGGTTTTGTGTACTCACCTGTTGAGACAAATGTTGTAACGCGGAGAACGGATATTCATGAAAGCGGTGACAGCCCTTTCAATACAAAATGTACATATTCGAGATGCTAGCTACTGTAGTTTTTATGTAAATCGCAACATTTTACTATTTTACTTTTAACATTTATATACACTTCATTGCAAATTCTTTCGTTTAACCTTTACCATGCTAAATTTCTGTATTGAACTTGCCCTTTTTCATTTTGACTGTACCATTACAGTGTAGTTGTTTATGAGGGAGCTTGCTGAAATTGAATGTGCAGATTGATATTGGTTTGCACTGGTCGCAAAAGCAGTAACAGTTGCTCACAGCATTGTAAGAGTTATTATTTTTTTTATAATCTATATAGTTCAATACGCTCACGAAAATGTGTGCGAATTTGAAGTATAAGATGAAAAAATGTGTACACGGCGTTTCGCTGTGTATTTTCTGTTGCAATAAAAGGTACATTAACTAAAGGCATATCATTTAAAAATTAACAAATAATGTGCATGGCATGTGGGTATTAAACACAATGCGGTAAAACAAATACTCTATATAATTATATATAGATACAGTGGCTGGTTAAGGACGTGAGTACAGTTTATACATGAAGATTTATATTTCATGCCTACATTCGATAATCCGACATTGAATGCGCTCGTATATTTTTTACAATCGAAAAATAAAGTTGATGGATAATTCCGTTTTCTGTTGAATTTCGTTTATAATACAGTAAAATCATAATACGTAAACACGCGCGCTCATTTACTTGATAAGTTTATCGAGAGAGAGAGAGAGAGAGAGAGGGTACATACCGTATATGTGTATTCCTCAGTAATTCTTTGGTACGTAAGAGTAGGCATAAATACTTTCAGGTAAACAAGATTTTCTCTGGAAAAAAAACAAACTCTAATTATATTCCCGAGAGATAAATGATGCAGTCAGTTGCAGCCACGCTGTGTTTCTTGGGTATAGCAATGCGCTTCAAGATAATAAAAGACCATTCATGGATGCTCTTCAATAGCTACCATACAGCTATCCTTGGTTAAAATTTAATTCGTCATAAAGGATAATAATAATGATGATAATGATACCAATCAGTACAATTATGATGCTTACTACAATTATCAGTAACAGCAACAACAAGTTGTTGTTAAATCTAGGGGAAAAGACAGAGAGAGAGAGAGAGAGGGTCACATACTGGGCAAAGTTGCGTGTAAAGCCGGACACATTGAGGAAGGAGTTCGAAGCTAGAAGAGTCTTCAAGTAGGGCACGTAGTTCGCTGCAGGCCAGCTTGCCATGGTTATTTTCTTGCCATACACCAGCTCTCTGAGGCAGAAAATAAAGGGAACGTATTTAGGGATATACGGATCCCATACATTGTATGACTGCTACATTGTATGACTGCTGCATTGTATGCATGCTACATTGTATGACTACTACAGTGTTTTGTTACTATGATTTACTGTAATATTTTTTTTATGACTGTTTTACTGAGTTGCTATGTACATTGCATGCATGCTACATCGTTATATTATGTATTGCTAAATTGTATGACTGCTACATTGTTAAAACGTCAGCGAGTTTGTAAGGACAAACCTGTACACACACTTAGCGTTTTTTTTGTCAGAAGAATATACACTACCTTTGGAAGCATAACGGGCCTTTATCTTATTTCATGGAATTTTGTTTCGGCTTAATAGATGATCACTGTGTTTCATCTAGAGTTTTCATTAAGAATAGTGTTATTATGTTTCAACGATATTTCAGGAAGTTATAAATAGGTTTTGGTTATATATTGTCAATCTTCATCATTTGCGATATATAAGACAATGTTGAACCTTAGCAGTTGATCAAGTAGATCATAGTTCTTGTAAAGATTAGTTGATTGTTGATAATTTTTTGCTCGTATTTTTTTTTATTATTGTCAAATCTTGGTTATAATCGCTGGCAGGATAGCCCAAAGGAAAATCCATATATTATACCTTTACATTTTTAACTGTTCATATATTTCATATATTGTTTAATTTTGGCCGCTCGGATAGATATATTTTATTTCAAAGCTAGTTTCACGGCTCGGACTTGATATTTTTAAGTAGTTTTACCGCTTGAACTACTGTTTAGTTTAACACAAGGCTGGGTGTTAGGGTTTTTCTGCTGTGTATCAACACATTTGGTATTTTACAGCCATTCTCCGAATATATGAGTCATATATTTTAAAAGGACGTAGCGTACGATTTTAGCTCGATCAAGGTATCTTGATGAGAGTTATAAAGGCCATACTTACTCGCAAGGTACAATGCATCCTTCACACTGTTTCAGAATGTAGGACTTCGTGATGTTACTGATGCACAACAGGTCCCGCGGGGTGTGGCACGGTCTATATCCGGTGGTCGGGTCATATGTTTCATTGATGTTCTGTGAGTTGTTCACAAGACCTCCTCCTAACTCAAAGAAATGATAGTAACAGCCACAATCTTCTACAATGTGCAACTGCTGACAAAAATGCAAACATTCCTGAAAATAAGGAAAAGAAATGTAAGGCCAATGACATTAAAGAAAGGAGCATGGAAAACGTTGCGTCTAACACTTGAATTTTACTGCAGTGTATTATTAAACAATGTATTACCAATATGAAGCTTTATTGTTATATAGACTTCAACAACAACAACAAACACGCGCTCGATGGCTTTTAAATCTGGTAAGTATTAAAATTTAGCGATTTCATTTTGTGTACAAGGTAGAGATTAAAACAGACTGAGTGGACGAAAAAATAAAAAAAAAAGGTACCAAGGGAATAAAACCATACTGGTATAACAAATTGCCTATATATTTCAATAGTGTTTTGATACTTTAGATCAATTGTTCCTGTGGACCAAGTAACTAGATATAAACATGTAGGAAGTATTGGAAAAAATTGAAATAGTGATTTGAAATATGTAAAGATAAAATCTGAGTTAGTCGTAATGCTGATGACGTCATCTGGAATGAGAGCAATAAAGTAGATACCTTGTACGGCTGGTTGTTCTTGCTACATCGGTGCCCGTCCCCACCAGGAGCCCGGGTCTGCTCCGTCTGTCAATGTGAATAATTCATAATGCAATACCATAAAGTGAAATAAAAAATTAAACTTGATGTATTCTGTGAGATGTTAATACCAGTTACATGTCAGTAAAAAAGAGGTTCGCCCTACATGCATAAAACTGGAGCATGTTGGAAAATATCCTCGACGATGTGATCTAAGTTAAGTGTCATTGTGTGCATAAAATTTCTTGACTGTTTTATTTGGGTAATATAGTTTCCTATAATATCAAATCTAGAACCAAAACTGAATGATTTTAAAACATGTCTTAAGCAATGGCAGCATAGAAAACTGACATTAATGGGGAAAGTGACAGTTATTAAAACGTTTGCGTTGCCAAAATTAGTATACCCATTTACAGTTTTACCTAATCCACCTGAAGACATTGTTCGAGATATCATAAAAACTATGTTTAACTTTATTTGGATAGCAAACCAGAAAATAGGCGAAGCAACTTTATTCAAATTACAGTGATGGGGTTAAACTTATGATGTTGAAATGTTTAATTCGATTAAAGGCGCTGGGTGAAGAATACTAAATAAAGAGAATAGGAAGTTGGAAATGTTTTACGATATATAATTAGTTTTATGGCGGTGATCTTTTATTTGATTCTAATCTTAATCGTAGTGATTATAAAAAATCTGTAAAAATAATCATTCTTAGAGATTTCTTAAAAGTTGGAATAAAATAAAAACAAGTTATTCAAAAAAAACAAAAAAGATAACCATATAATTTAGGATAATTCTAAAATTGTGTTTGATGGAAAGACATATTCTGGAAGAAATGTTCCCGAAAAAGGAATAAAATTATCGATCATTTTGATTTTAGATCAATAAATATTACACATTTATTGAACTTCAATTCCTATACGGAATAAACAACGCAGATTTTCTAAATTTCACAATTGATCAGATTTCCCCTAACTAGTAAATATATTAACGAACTTTCCTGACTGAGATTAGAGAAAAATCGTTCAGATAAATTCTTGAAACAAAAAACAACAACTTCTTTATAGGTACCAATAATAATAAAGAGATAAAACATTCTCTTCACTGAAAATGGCATGCAGTTTTATGAAAAATGATCTAATTGGAGAAGTTTATCTGTAAAAAGTGTTACAACTGATACAAGTCTAAAGTCTTCAATAAATCTAATGCGTTTTCCAACAAACATACTTGTATAAATGTAAAATTCTAATTCGAGTTTAGTGACTTTTGCAATAGTACCCGGAATATATGGAACTTTCTTCTGGAAATGTCCTCAACACAACATATATGGAACGTTTGTCTAAAACTTTATCAGCAAAACAAATACCTATTTTTTCAACTATGAACTTTATTCTTTGGTATACTGAGAAAACGATATAGCGAAGCCATAAATTATTTGATATTATTAATGAAAGTTTTTATTTTAGAAATGATTAAAAAAGAATCAAGTTTTGTTGTTATCTTTCTAATGAGTCTAGGTAATGATTGAAAAAGAAATTGCCTGCACATGATCATTACATAGTTTTCACACCAAGACGATATACTGCTTAAATACTGACCAGAAACATCTATCAATTATTAAAGTTATAATAATTATTAAATTAAACATATTTGATTTTTTTTATGATTTATACAAAAGTTATGATAAGAGGCACTAAAATTATAGTTTCTATATTGTTACTTTGAATATACAACCTAGATCACAAATTTAAATATTGTACTATTGTGCTGTTTTAATGTTCATGTTTTGTATGTACATTGTAAAATTTTTAACATTTATATTGAATAAAAAAAAAAAAAAATATAGTTTCCTAGGCAGCACTTTATTGGGAAGAATGTCAATAATTGTTCGCACTCTGAAGAGGCGAATTCCTTAATTGAAATTGCAATATTAATGAAAAAATACAGTCACATCAATTAACCTACAGAAAATTACATAACTTACAGTACGCAATCTCTAAAAGATACAGTGAAAATAATAGGGGAAATATACAGACACATGCATTACCATAGTGACGGAAAGGGACACCTCAAACCCCGTGGGTACGATATCCCCTTCCCCGTAATAAAATTCTCTTTGTTCGTGGAGCTGGACGAATACGCCAGCAGAGCTTGTCACGAAGGGCAGGACGTCCTTCTGGTCCACGTTGAATACAATGTCTAGCCCTGGGTGGACATACACGTATTTTTTATCGCTATAATCATTATTTCATTAGTAATGACTAAGAGTCATTACATATTCAGTTATATAACAATTTAAACAGCTGGTAATGAACATCAAACTTGTCTGCTGTAATAAATTTCATTTAAGTAAATCTTACTGATATTGGTAAATGAGAAATAAAACTTCTTTTATAAAATTATAAAAGTTTGAACGATTCCCGTACCCATTAACTACTCGCATAATAAACAAAGGCCTGTGGCCACAGGTTTAGGGACTGTGAGCTAGCAGTTTTGATTGATTGATTGATTTATTTTCTATAAAGACAAACTAAATGTTAAAATTATTCTGAATTATAATTCATTTCTACCAAAACACGGGTAGATTCATCGGTGGTTATCTTTTTATTCAAAGTCGAAAAAATACTGATCTTCAACTGACCTACTATTTCGTTATCTCCTTAACAGTATATTTTATTGGGGCATAACTAATGAACAATGTAAGGAAAGAACTTGAAATTTGAGAACCGAGAACCATTACTTTACTTGTCATTTTTAGTTATCTCCCTTTATTTATTTTTTGTCTAGAAAATAACTCATAGACTTTACAAGGTGTTGATTTGAAGCGTATGATATAAAAGATAACGACTAAAGTGGAGAAGTGCAATGACTATGAACCAGAACTCTACCCGGTCCTGTTATTATTTCATATCCCATTATTTATTTTTAGTGATTACTCATTTATTATAAGGGACAAATATTTAATATTTGACAAACTTACTCCACCAATGAATGGCTTTCAATTGACATAAATTATTTGACTCGAGCGGGACATTGTGTTTTTCGAATACATCTTGTTTCAGTAAAGTTTAACAGACACGTGTCTATAAAAGGTCATTTAATGGGTTCTCAGGATTGGATTATTAGAGAAGTTGACCCCTAAAGAGCAGGCAGGCGAACCCCCAGATGAAGGCCAGATTTCAGTTTCCGTTAGTGACCTTTGTTAAAGAGGTATATACAGAGAGAGAGAGAGAGAGAGAGAGAGAGAGAGAGAGAGAGAGAGAGAGATTTTGAGAGAGACCAATGCTAGATAAGATAGGCGGACCTTGGTCTGGAGCGCCAGTGTGGGGTGTTCCAGTTGTAAAAACTTTCTCAGGGTGAAATTCCACACATATTCCATAGTCGAATGTTCGCTTCAGTTGCAGCACGTCTTTGTAGCTGTCCACATAAAATACTTCATGTATTTAATTATTTCGCAAATTGGTAATATGTATTTGAGAATTTAAAGTAAAATTCACAATCATAGAGTCAAGTTGCTCGCAACATATTGAATATCAAATGATCGCGAAACTTTGAACTGTGAATATTACCAGTTAAATGTGTAAATTGGGATTTTTAGCGAGTCTGAACACCCTTCTATCACAATACAGTATTTCAGACAAGTTGTTGAGATGACGGAAACCCCACAGAATAATTGAAGATAAACTTTACAAACCGGTCCTAGAGGGCGAATGGGTAGACCAGTTCGATCCCCGGTCGAGGCAAACCAGTTGTCAAAAATGGTACTGGTATAGCTCCCTTGCATTGCGCTCGGTATATATAGATGTTTCCTGGATTGGTTAGCTTGCAGACAGATATATGTGACTGGGTGTTGTATCATTCCACATATTTTCTCAAAATTATAACAAAAATGAATTCGCCGTTTAAGAATATCTTCACTGCCTCTTCGACGATTGGCCAGATGCTATTCCAGGCTATTGGTTTTCTAAATATGACACATAACCAAGTGCTGTTTAAGATCGGCGTCAGTTGATACGTGCATACAATGATGATACGGTAAATCAGGGAGTCACATAACAGCAAGTTAATGGAACTACCCTTAAAGCCACATTATTCTTCCTTTTTTTTCAATTGACAACTAGCAGAAACATTTACTTAGTACGAATTTCAATATTTACTCCGCCGAGTTTTTTTTAATATGCTTATTTTGACTTCCTAGGATGAAATGCTTCATAGATAATGATTTATATATCATGTAACCGTTCTACATCCCTTATTACTTTAATCTGCATAAAATCCGCATATTTTTTTAAAAAAGATATTTCTTGTTTATGGCATTTATAAGCGGACACTGGTATCTAGTTTGTCGTAATAATATTAATGCAAGTCGGGGAAAAATCCAGTCCATGGCTCCGTGTAGATTCTGCGAGAAAATATTTTCTCATGTTAGACTCGGTTGAACTACTTCGCGGATCGAGAATACATTTTCCTTTTACGGCTGAGTTTGACTTGATATAACCGTAATATGCATTGTAAAAAACTTCAGAAAACTTGCTACGCAGGTCTTTATTTTGTGGATTTAACGTCTGACCGACAGCATTTCTGTTATTTCTGTATATTTGAAACATATATAATGCCGCCATACTGCAATATCTCACCGTAGACATATGGCATGATACCACACCCAATCACATTATCATAAGTCATGGAACAATCGTGTATATATGTATCTTTTTAAAGACTTTGGTATGTCGCCTCCCGCTCCTGAGGTGGACGCTTTTCCCATTCGACCACCGGAAGTCCTGATTTCTTTAACATTACCCAGATTTGCGAAATTAGGAAATAATTTGTGTACAGATCAAACATCATGTCACCATGACAACAATTTAATACTGACCAAAACCTAAAAAATGTTCCTTATGTTTCTTGAACAATATATGAACTCGCACGATTTATACGTATTTCACCGATTCCGAAATCGGGGACCATCGTTTATGTTCGGGGCTCACTGTAACAACTACGGTAAAAGGTGTTTTCTGCAATCTCTTTTAATGCTTTTTTCGAGATGTCTGCTTAGAACAGGGGGTTGATAACCACATAATTAGTACAGTTTTGTTTGTAAGTTGCTTTCTGTGAGCAGCTGAGGCGGACAAAAGGGGACATGGGGGACTTACTTGATGCACGGTTCCCCGGCGAAATAGCATAGCAAGACAAACTCGTCTATAGTCTGAGAGATATTGGCGAGTATTTCATCGTCAAGTGTGCTCATTATCATATTGAACTCATTCGTCAGTTCCTTCAAGCCTTCCGCAAGTGCACCATCTAGAGGGGTATTTAAATTAACCATCTTTAAGTGCGCAGCCAGGATTAAAAGATCCGACATAAAATAAAAATACAATTAGTTGGAATATAGTACCACATTGGCAAATTCTTTCATATTCTCAGGGATCAATATCTTAAATTTCTGCCGAAATAATATACCTCTTTGTATATGTCATTGACCTAAATCTCGAGTCCTTACGAAAACGATTTTAATAGAAATGACAGCAAGGAAGAAAGAAATAAAATGGATAAAAGAAACAGACATATATTACATGTATACAGAGAGACAGACAGTCAGAAAGAAAGAAGAGGGGCAGAGAGAGAGAGAGAGAGAGAGAGAGAGAGAGAGAGAGAGAGATCACTTACCGGATACATTTCCGGGAACATATCCGAAAGGGTCCTGTAAATAATGCCGTTTAACATTCTAAGGATGGTTTCATTATTTCTACTTAAACGGTACCATGTACATATATCATGTAACTTTATACATGTGCATATAATTCGAATCGTAGAATATTCGACTGATCCAATTTTTAATCATTATTTATTCAATTACAAACTCTTAAGAATGAAAGAGAGAGAAGAGGGTCTCTCTCTCTTCTTTTCCATCTTTTTCAAATGACTGTTGACTGAATTGACAAAAGAATTAAGAATAAATAAAATGAGTAAATCAGGTGAAAATGAATGGCTATGACTTACGTCATTATTGAAGGTGTTAAGATTAATTTTGAATTTCTCGGATGCGGCAACAAGCGTCTGATACAAGTTGTTATCCAAGTCCTTAATGCTTGAGTATTTGACGGGATTTGTGTTGCAGAAAGTAACTGACGGGAACGGTACCGTTTCCGGGGTCTTCAGCTCTATGGAGGTACCGATCGGCTCGCTGTAAGAATCTATACCAAGTCATTTTCCGTCCATTTTAACGTGATAATATCGCATTTCTTTGTTTCATTACAATAAATCTGATAAAGGAAGATCAAATGTTTAAGCGATGCCAACAAATCTGATGGTATTCACGCGCTTTTACTTTGCGTAAATACAGTTGTATACAGAAATCTTTTGTTTCATTGGACTTCTAACAACAAGCACTCTTATTCTCCTTATTTCTCTTGCCTCAGTATATAAGATTTATATCAATATATGTAACAAAAAGAAGCAATAAAAACCGACAAACTTTCATTTATTTAAAAAAAATATGGTATCAGTTTTTTATTTTTATTCTAAATACACGAATAGTTAAATTGATGATATTCGATATAAGAAAAGTATTTAAAAATATATTTATATAGAACTTTAAAATTTTATTTTACAAAAAAAAAAAAAAAAAAAAAAAAATTAAGAAAAGGTCACCGAGCTGGATTCAAACCCGCAACCCTTCCTTGCATCGCTCGGTTTCAAAATTCTCGACTTAACTACGGACTGGGCTATTAGGACAGTAGCTTTGTGGTGTAAAAGGTGTAACGTTATAAATAAATTGCAGGCATTCCAACTAATGATGGTTCAAAATTGCGATGGACTCACCGGCGCATTTACCATTTAACCATAGGTTCTTAAACACGTTATCTCCGATTCGATTATAAACACATTTTAATTCAGTTTCAACTTCCATAAAGCATTTAAATAAACCTCATAATGAATACCACATAGTGATAAGACAGGAAACAAAATTTGGAACTTTATCTCCGCATAGTAAAAAGGGGGGAAATATAGTTTCTCAATATAGCCCCGAAATGTTGTCCGATGCAGAAATATATGCTACCACATAACTGAGTTTCTAAGCAATGCCGTTAAAATAATCAAAGAAAAAGGAAACTACTTTTTAATTAAAGAAAAGAAGAAAATAGAATGGTTTTTAAGGAAGAGAAGAAAAGCAAAAGAAGATGATGAGGATAAAGATTAAGACGACGCACCTGACGAATTTTTTATGTAGATCCTTGACCTGTATGACGATCATACAGCCGGCCGCCCCCAGTGCTACCAGCCACACCATCTTCAGGATAATGTACGGAGCATTCCGGATTCTGCCGAGTCCATGAATCGTGCTGTAGTCCAGGTACTCGGAAACAACGCCCCTAAGTGACATTCGGACCAATCAGAGTTGGGATGGCTAAAGCGGCGAATTCACCTAGATTAATAATGTATAATAGAGATACAACCGTGTGTCACGTGGTGACTTAGTAAATAAGGAACTAAATATTACTTAAAACATATTTTATTGCGTTTTGCTTTGTTCTTGCTTGTCATTGTCTTTCTTTCTTTTTCTTCTTTTATTTTAATGGCTAGCAAACATTTTCTGATTATTATGGCCATATTTTAGACCTTACGGTCAAGGATTTCCCACGTGGGGGTCCTGTTTTCTTTCATTAAAGAGACAGCATCGGAAGTGACAGTAGATTGATACAAGGGAGTCCGGGTGCGATACCTAGCTTATTTTGTAAATAGACCCCTTGGTTATTTTACGTGCACGGTGAATAAAACTGATACACTGGAGACAAGTTCCTGAGTATAACTATTACCTAGTAATCCGAGTTACCATAGCAACCCCATTTTGCCGAGTGCCAGGGTGCATCTTGTACCAATTTTATACGTCTTTGGTTTGACGCGGTCACCGGTGGAAGTGCCCGGGCTGGGATTCTAACCCAGACCTCCCGAACGCGAAGCGGACACTCTACCACTGAGCTATTGTTTAATTACGAACGAAAGAAAACAAGATGGACCGATCAGTTCTGTGTTGTGGCAGCTCTATCCTGTTTTGCTCGTTTCTAAATACAATTAACATTCCAATTTTTACAACACAAATTATCAAAAATAATTCACTCATTCCAAATAATTTATCTAAATGCTTAATATTGTTTTGAAGCAAGAAATACATTCATTGACCGGAAAAGAAGCAAGTTAATAGGTTTCCTTGGCGTAGACCTCCGTCACGCAGTAATGATGTCAAATCGTGGGTCCTTATAGTTCGAGATTAGCTCTGACGTTCTTGATAGATAAAAATATTATTTGCGATTTTGAGCAACGCCGCTGCCATTCGTATGTAGAGAAATATTCATCAAACGTGAAACATAACTGAGAATGATAAATTTGCGCTTTACCGGTGTTTCCCTTGATCCACATTATTATTTTTTTTAATTTATTTTGTTATTATTATTATTATTTTTTTATTTTTTTTTTTTGCTTCATGACGAAATTTCTTGAACCTGTATGCTTGGCTAAATGTCAAACTATCTTTATTTATCTAGTGTTATTTTAATTGGAGCTCAGAATTTGAATATTCCGTAATCATTTCACAAATTTAGTGGCTCAGATTAATTGTTATCCAAGAAAAATATTTGGTTAAAGCATACTTTGAACACAGGAAGACCTTATTTGTTAAAATGAAGTTGGAAATTTGATATATTTATACTTAATATTCAAGAAATGCATTGTTGTATGTTATACGATGTATTCTGCTGAAAATGTGAATAGGTGGTATACACTTCTTTTAACTTGACTTGACTTGACTTGACTATTTGAGTTTACCGTCGCCTCGACAGTATTTCAGTCATAAAGCGACGTCCAGCTAATTACAGGTGGAGGAAGATCCCGAATGCACGAAGGCATCCGGGTAGATCCACCGACCTACCGCAAGCCAGCTGGAAGGCTTCCTCACATGAAAAGATTCGAACCCACGCGGTGAGGGGCTGAGTGAGTGTAAAAGTCAGCGACCTTACCCTCTCGGGCACGGAGGCCCCATACATTTCTTTTACAATTTCAGGAAGTCTTAATATCAGAAGATTGAATCTGAAAATAAATAAAGGAAATCTGTCCTTTTAATTTTTTTCAAGAATTTTTTTTATAAAATTTCATAGGTTTTTGGTAGTTTCGTATATATTTTCGTCCAGACACTATAACAAATTTTGCCAATGTTGTCGTGACTTTTGCACATACGTATTTTAGACTATACATAAGTATGTTAAGTTCATTAGTATGTGCAAAAGTTTAGAAAAATCTGTCCGTAAGAAAAAAAAAAAGACACACGCTGTTCAAACGCTTTTAAATGCTGAGTGTAGGCATTAAACAGGTAACTTATAGAACCATATGTTCGCATGTATTTTTATAAAATCCAAGTATGTCCAAACTTATTGAACTGATTAATACTAATAAGGTAAAATTATTGTACAAGCTTAGTATGTTTTCTTAAAAAAGCCTTTTACTTGCGTAAAGAATTGTTGACAAACCATTCGCATTTTACGGAAAACTAGAATTATAAATTAAAATGTATTAATCATATTTAAACATATGTATTGATCTGTTGTATTCTGTCATGTTGTCTTCACTCTCGCATTGCCGTTTCGTGCATGTATATTTATTTGTCTCTGTAAAACGATGAACGGATATGCAATAAAAGAAAGTTATGTTCTATTCTGTTCTGTATTTGCACGCTAAGTTATGAAGGCGTTGTTCGCACATATCACTACAATTAAATATCAGATATTTACTTACTTATAAGGTCAATATTAGGACTGATTAGTCCAGTGTGAGAATAATATGATTGGGTTAGGTGTTACGTCACATTTCACCAGTGTGATATCGCAATAAGGCATCATTTTACCCGCTTAATTTTCACTTCCAATCTTCTCAAGTGGCTGAATCTCTAAAAAAAAGGTTAACCCCTTAAAAAAAAAAAAAAAAAAAAAAAAAAAAAAAAAAAAAAAAAAAAAAAAAAAAAAAAAAAAAAAAAAAACATGTGTACAGAATATAAATGCAACTTACTTGATGCATAGAACTCAAAAAATGTGATTTTCTGGGATGTCCGTACACAGCGGCACTAAATGGTACAGTATAAAGGATACCAACTAACCGTTAATCTGTTCCCTGAAAACAGCGAACACGTAGAAACAAGGCGAGGGACACTGAATTTGCTGGAAGTTTAATCTGACATACATTCTCCTGGAGGAGTTAAAAATATCAGGCAATTACGGGAATATTTTATCATTGACACAATATTGCTATACCCCTACAGCCTCTCCATTATGTTTCATCCTCCTTTTTCCTCCGAGGTTCGTCCTCACCCGTCTATGACCCACCCGTCCAGTGAATAGATGAAACAATATTGCGTGCCTATGTTCAACAGGATATCGAATAATTTATATTGACCATTTACAATTCTTTGTCCTATGTCTGCCAAAAAACAACAACAACAAAACAATATTAGCTTCCAGTCAAACAACGGGGTTTAAATTTTTAATTTGCAAATCAAATAATTTCCTCGGTATGGTTGTTGTTATAAGCAAGGGGTATTTTCCCTGTACACATTGTTATATGTTTATCCCCTAATAATTATGATAATATGCTGTTTATTATATGTTTATATATTTACATACATATAAATGTATATTTTGCTTTTAAATCCACGTGCCAGTACGGTGCCACTGCTATTATATTTGCTTCATGTTGTCCTTTGAAAATGACGATGTGCCTTTTATTGTACAAGTCTAAATAAATATATATTTTGTTCTGTTTATTATTCAAATCGTGAGCCTTGATTTGTTTTATTTCAAGATGTAAAATAAATATATATATCTTATGAAAATGGGGTGAGGATAGTTATTTTATTGTAAATTCACTCACGTACAAGTATATATATTAGCATGATTAATTCATAGTATAATATTGGTTAATTCTCATGATCGATATATTTTGTTAAGTAATGCATAGAATTGATCATACCGCAATATACCATTCTGATATATACAGCTTAGAATTCAACTTCATTTTTAACATTACAGATAATGCTTTGTTCTCAAAACTATTTACTTAAAATTGCGATAAGATCGATAACCATCATTGTACATTTGTTGAAATCGGTATAATTTTCGTGTTTTTATTCCATCGAATGTGGCATAAAGCAGCTGTACTGTCCATGAGTTCGACCGTTCGTGATTCTGTTCGTCCGTCCGTCCCGTTTATGTGTCTCATGCATTACTTTGAATTAGAATATCAGAATTATATTATATTTTATTGACTTATAAAAGTACATCTATCTCGTTAAACAATTTACATATAAATATACAATTGTAACAAAAATGGCGATAAAAGTCAAGTTTCTAAAATTATTCCCAAAGATCATATGGAGAGGGGATGCTGCAGTATTTAGGATATGTTTTAAATTTATTTGAAAATATTTTCATGCAATATTTACTTATATATAATTCTATCCTGTAGCAGCCACTCAGTATTATGATGTATCTGTAATTATAGATACAAATATTAGCTAATTGACAGTATTAGTTAAAGAAAATACATCTTTTAACTTAATCAGCTTAAAAATTCACTTTTGACAAGTAGCGCCCTTTTAATTTATTTTAAAAGATTTAATTACGGCTTTCCGCAAACGTATAGGGTTTGTTATGTTTATTAGGGCTTTCTGTCTCAAGCAGAAGCAGAAAAACTTATTGGGTTTGTTATTTTTTTTTTTTTTTGGGTTTAGAACGACCTATTGGGTTTGTTATGTTTTTTAGGACTTTCTGCCTACAGGCAGAAAGTCATATTGGGTTTGTACTGTTTTTTTATTATTCTTCTTCTTCTTATTCTTTTTTTCTTCCTCTTATATTTGTGTTAATTTCGAGGTGTTGCCATTGACTCAGAACAATGAAAATTTTATGGCATATATTTCAAACCATGAGCTTTCGGATGCAAGGAATTTCATATTCATATGACGTCACATAACGTCAGATTTGACGTCAGGTGAAAAAGTTTGTTCGCGGTCTACAGCCATTATTTCTGGACCGATTTTCATCAAAATTTCACAGATTGTGTATGTTAGGCTCTAGTTGTGCATCCCTGTGTCCGTTTTTCAAAATTCGAAAAGTCCATGGTTCTATAGCGAATCCAAGATTCGAACCAAGGTCGTAAATTTTTAAATGCTTATAAAATATGTCCTATTTAAGATAGAAAGTTGATATTTAGTCAGTATATAGGTCTCTAGAAGTTTTAAACATTTTGTGAAAATAAATGTCATATGACGTCACGTGACAATTTAATAAAAAATCTATATGTTGATATTGTCGAAGGGCAATGAAAATTTAATGACACATGCTTCAAACGCTGAAATTTTGATTTCCATGAATTTCATATGCCTATGACGTCATATGACGTCACACTCGAAATATGCAACAAAAGTTTGTACGCGGTCTACAGCCATTGTTTA
Organism: Solen grandis; assembly: GCA_021229015.1. NCBI lineage: Eukaryota > Metazoa > Mollusca > Bivalvia > Adapedonta > Solenidae > Solen > Solen grandis. Next base: position 11,379,539 of record CM037793.1, on the reverse strand, counting down.
TGAACCGATTTTCATCAAATTTTCACAGAATGTGTATATTAAGTTCTAGTTGTGCATCTCGGTGTCCGTTTTACAAAATTCGAAAAGTCCATGGTTCTATAGCGAATTCAAGATTCGAACCAAGGTCGTAAATTTTTAAATGCTTATAAAATCGGTCCTATTTGAGATAGAAAAGTGATATTTGGTCAGTATATAGGTCTTTGGGAGTCTTAAATTTTGTGAAAAAAATGAAAATTTAATGACAAATGATTCAGATGCTGAAATTTCGATTTCAATGATTTTCAGAAGCCTATGACGTCATATGACGTCACATTTGAAATTGATTACGAAAGTTTGTACACGGTCCAGAGCCATTATTAATGGGCCGATTTTTATCAAATTTTCACAGAATGTGTATATTACGTTCTTATTGTGTATTCCGGTGTCCGTTTTTCAAAATTCGAAAAGTCCAAGCATCTATGGCGGATCCAAGATTCGAACCAAAGACGTCAATTTTTAAATGCTTATAAAAACTGTCCTATTTGAGATAGAAAGGTGAAATTTTGTCAGTTAGTAGTTCTCTGGATGTCTAACAATTATGTGAAAATAAACGTCATATGACGTCACGTGACGTTATTATATGATAATGTATTTCTAATATTAACAAGAGTATTTCTATATGTTGAAATTGTCGAATTGCAATGAAAATTTAATGACAAATGATCCAGACGCTGAAATTTCGATTTCAATGATTTTCAGAAGCCTATGACGTCATATGACGTCACATTTGAAATTGACTACGAAAGTTTTAACACGGTCTAGAGCCATTATTAATGGGCCGATTTTCATCAAAATTTCACAGAATGTGTATATTACGTTCTTATTGTGTATACCGGTGTCCTTTTTTTCAAAATTCGAAAAGTCCAAGCATCTATGGCGGATCCAATATTCGAACCAAGGACGTCAATACTTAAATGCTTATAAAAACTGTCCTATTTGAGATAGAAAGTTGAAATTTTGTCAGTTAGTAGGCCTCTGGGCGTCTTAACAATTATGTAAAAATAAACGTCATATGACGTCACGTGACGTCATTTTTTTTATTATTATTATTCTTTTCTTTTTCCTAACTAAACGCTTATTTTAAAATGTTGCAATAGTCCTAGGACGATGAAATTTTTATGGGTTATTAGGCACGTGAGGAAATTTTGATTTCACCCCTACTGCATATATGTAGCAATAAATATCGATTTTTGTAAATATATGTATGAATAAGAATTATAGCTGAATAGTTGACGTTTCCAAAGATATTTATTTTTAAAATTTACGCAATACAAAGATATAAGCAAAAAAACTAAATGAAATGAAGCTAATTTTGCTGATAATATGCTGTTTTCTTGAGGTTTAACAGTCAATATCTCAGAAACGACTGAAGATAAGTTTATACATTATGCGTATAAAATGTAGCATGTTTTAAGAGCTTTCTAACGGTACCAAGTTTATTGAAATTGGACTTCATATAAGAAAGTTACATGGAAAATAAGATATTTCATAATCATGCATCATAAAAATATGGAAAAGGTCACGCGCAGGGGTCACCAAGCTTAAATACTTGCGCAACGACTTAAAAAAAAAAAAAAAAAAAAAAAAAAAATATCAAATTGCAATTGATGGGCTATATCTTGATCTTGTTGTTGTTTTTTTTTTTTGTTGTTGTTTTTTGTCGAATGTTGACTGTTTCCAAAATAAGCATTGAAGTTAATACATGTACAACGGCACAAGACAAAAATCCGTATTTGCAACACTATGTAGCTAGCGAGCAGTTTGCAAGCCTTGAAAAAATCACACGCAGCCCCACATTTTAGACCATCTAAAAACTGCATTGTTATGCTAACGATATTCATATTGCATCAGTTTGTAGGCTGGGATGTTACCTTTCAAAATATCACCATTGTTCGAAATTCCAGGAATTTATGGCAAAACTACGGAAGCCCAAACACGCCAAAATCGCTAAATACGATTAACTACGTTACAGGTGTCGAAAGGATATAGCACTATACAAATATTCAATACTTCTTCCTAATGAGGCTAAAATTAAACAAGGTTACAACTGAGCTGGAGTGATGAAATTCTATGTGTGATGAAAGTTAGAAACTTACATTTGAACACTGTTTCATTTTTCTTTCATGTCATATGACATAGTAGAAATGTTGTATGTAAACTACATGTGCAAGATATGGGCGGACTTTTATTAAAATTCACAGAATGTGTTCTATTTGTGCTATTTTATATAGAAATAGAGGAGATAGAAAGTAGCAATTTGGACAGATTATCTATTATGTCATCTTCTATATATACTATATAAAGCAGATGTTGCAGAAAGTCCTATCATTCGTTTAAACGAATGACATCTAGTATTGTAGTTGTGTCTGGCAGTCAGTTGACGCGGTCTATCTGTGACACAAACCACAATTTTGCTATCCTGTACAGAAACCAGACACATCTCACTAGAGCGAAAGAAATACTTACTGTATTAACATCATACCCTTGAGATCTTAAGTCTCCTCGAACACATCTGCTAAACTTTGAGTGGTACAAGGACCATGGTACACTTTGATCTCCAGTGTTAGTCCTTATCAATCCTAAACCTTAATCCGGACGGAAATAGTGCACAGTATTTGCGTCATCTCCACCATCTGTCCTGTACTTTATCTTTCTCGCAACCTAGTGTGAAGTATGTGCATTCTCTCGACCATCCGTCTTGTTCTTTATCTATTTCGCCCATCCGAATGTCCCTACATCCTGTTTTGCGATCAACCCATTATAGGGAAGACAGAAGCGAACATTTTTCAAACCACATAGATATATGCATAGCACATAAAACTGGATCTTTCAAAAATAAATGATGGATTAAATTATTTCTGCTATTTTAGCAATAAAAAAAACAACAAAAACATCAAACAGAAAGGAGTGAGTCCTTATTACAAATGTATTTTTTAAGTGTTTTTTTTCTACTCTCCCTTGTTTATGTTGGTGAAGTATTTGTTTTTTGACAAATAAACTTCGGAAGTGAAGGTCACATAAAACGGGACAACGCTTTCTTTCTTAAACGCACTTCGGGAAAATAGTTTAAACTTATTTATTTTACGACAATTGGGAAACAAGTCATATTTATCCCTCTCGACGGTTCCTGGATTGGATAAGTACTTTGTGCCTTGGAAGGTCATGAAAATCCTTGCCCATATTGGGGTTCGAACCGACAACCTTGGGATTTTTTATTAAGTTAAACGTTCCACTGATAGTATTTTAATCATTTGGAGATGATGTCTACTTGAGACAAATATAATGTTGCCACACTACAGAATAACGCCAAAGACATGTGGCATGGTACCACAACCAGTCGTATTATCCTGACACCGGGCCACCCAGTCCTGGAACTACTATTATATGCAAAGTGCAAGGCAAGGGAGCTATACCAGTACCATTTTACAACTTAGATATGTCCCGGCCGGTGACCGAACCCAAACCTTCCAATTCCGGGACTGCCGCTTCAACCACTCGGCCATCGGGAACGGTTAGTCGGGTATGTTATCACTGGACCACGGCGCCTTTTACCAGATATAGAATCCGATATCCCCGAGGTAGGTGCTTGCTGTACCACGTGACACATTCGGGAACATGGCGTCTTTACCATTCCTGGGTAGCAAAAAAAGTCTGTGAAGTGAGCGCGTGTGCAAAAAGTAAATGACATCAGTCAAGTATCAATATTTAAAACATGAAATTAAATTAAACTGCCCTTTCGGCAGAAAGTCCTCTTGGGTTTGTACTGTTTATTAGGACTTTCTGCCTACAGGCAGAAAGTCATATTGGGTTTGTACTGTTTTTTTACGGCTTTCCGCAACCTGCGGAAAACGTATAGGGTTTGTTATGTTTATTCTTATATTACGGCTTTCCGCAAACTTGCGGAAAACGTATAGGGTTTGTTATGTTTATTTTTCTTATTACGGCTTTCCGCAAACTTGCGGAAAACGTATAGGGTTTGTTATGTTTATTTTTCTTATTATTATTATTTTCTTCCAACCTAATTCAAGAGTTAATTTATATATGTTGCCAATGGTCAAGCAACATGAAAATTAAAATGCTTCGACAAAAAAGTACATATTTTTAAATTCAATAATTTTTAATTTTCAATGACGTCAATTGACGTCAGATTTGACGTCAGCTTCAAAAGTTTGTTCGCGCTCTAGAGCCTTCAATTCTGGTTTGATTTTCTTGATATTTTCACAGTAGATGTATTTTAGAAGGTGGATGTGCACCCTGGCATTCAAATTTCAAAATTTGAAAAAAATTGAGATTTTATGGCAAAACCAAGATTCGAACTTAGGTCCTAAATTTATATTTTAATGTTACAAGGGAACCTAATGCATTAGAAGAATGAAAATTGGACAGCTTATCGGCATAGAGGTCTTCTTTCTATTTCTTAAAGGATTTTTTCTTAAGTCACGTGATTATGACGTCATAAAAACGACAAAAAGCAACTTTTTTAAAAATTTATTTCGCTCTTATATCATGACTTTTCACTCAATCTTTTTGAAAATTGTATTGTAGCGATTAAAATCTTTAAATTTATAAATTCATTTATTTTTAATTTTCAATGACGTCAAATGACGTCAGATTTGACGTCAGCGTTAAAAGTTTGTTCGCGCTCTAAAGGCTTCAATTCTGGTCCGATTTTTATGATATTTTCACAGATGATGTATTTTAGGATGTAGATTTGCACAGTGGCATTCAAATTTCCAAATTCGAAAATATAAAGATACCATGGCAAAACCAAGATTCGAACTTAGGTCCTAAAATTAGATTTTAATGTTAAAAAGCCCCCTGATGCGTTAGAAGCATGAAAATTGGACAGCATATCGGCCTAGAGGTCTTCTTTCTATTTCTGAAAGGATTTTTTCTTAAGTCACGCGTTTATGACGTCATAAAAACGACAAAAAGCAACTTTTTAAAAAAATTATTTCCCTCTGGTATCAAGACTTTTGACTCAATCTTTTTGAAAATTGTATTGTAGCGATTAAAATGTTTAAATTTATAAATTCATTTATTTTTAATTTTCAATGACGTTAAATGACGTCAGATTTGACGTCACCTTCAAAATTTTGTTCGCGCTCTAGAGCCTTCAATTTCGGTCCGATTATATTGATATTTTCACAGAAGATGTATTTTAGGATGTAGATTTTCACCGTGGCATTCAAATTTCCAAATTCGAAAATATAAAGATTTCATGGCAAAACTGAGATTCGAACTTTGGTCCTTAAATTACATTTTAATGTTACAAAGCCCCCTGATGCGTTAGAAGCATGAACATTGGATAGCATATCGGCATGGAGGTTTACATTCTTTTTTCTGAATGATTTTCTTTTACGTCACGTGGTTATGACGTCATTAAAAAGACAAAAAGGCATTTTTTAACATTTCTCTTGCTCTGGTATCATGAATTTTGAATCAGTCTTAATTGAAATCTTGAGAATTGATAGAGTTAAAATTGAAGTGATGCATACTGCATGTTTGATTTGTCACGTGGTTATGACGTCATGAATACTAAAACAAGAATTATTTTAAAAATTCATATAAAATCGCCAATTAGATCAATGAACTTAAACTTTTCAAAAATGTCGAAAATTAGTACGTTCATAAGGGTTTGAAAATTTAAAGTTATTACGTCATTAAACATGGCAGATATTCATGTTTGATGGAACGCTTACTTGAAAATGTGAAAACAAACCTGTTCACATTCTCGAATATATTTTTTTTCTGGATTAATAGAATGTTAGCTAATCATGTCCTTCCAAAACAGATACTTTTCTTTAGTCACTTGATTTTGCCGTGGTTGAAATATTAAAATCATTCATTTAAATACGTATTCGCGCTTCAGCGTCATGAGTATTGTGGCAATCTAAAGCATACCTTCAGGACTTAATGTTGTGTCACTTGTTTATGACAACATTGATTTGTAAGCAAAATACATTTAAAAGAAACCATAAGAGTGGACATATTAACTTTAAATAAGTAATATTGCCGTGCCTTGACATGCGCAGAAAAGTTCAAGTGAGTACGTTATCAAACATGACCTATTCATGTTTTTCTTTATAGGGCTAATTCATGAAAATATATTAATTTGAAGAAAGAAATGAAAGCGGTCATTGGGTTGGTTGAGCAAGATCCGATTGTTCTTTTGCAGGAAAGAGTGCCTGCGTTGAATAGTGAATTGTGGTACATTTTTTTCTAATAGAGTCGCATTTACGATGAATTAGTAAAATTATACTAGAGCCAGAAAACCTATATGGATAACTTATTGCATTTGCTTTGACGGCTTTCTGTAAACCTTAAGAAAATGACAAATACATGTAGATCTACCTATTAATTTTTTATGTTTTCTAATGTTTAACGGTTTCTTTTTATTAATCTGTAAAAAATAAGCAAATATATAAAGCAAATGAATAGTTGAAAGTTTCAAGACGTTTATAACGTTAATTACATAGAAATAAGAAAGTATTTTCATAATTTTGCTAACACCTCTGCCTTTGTTTCTATCTAATTTTGCAAATGTAAAACTCAATCAATTTAAAGGTTGAAAGTCATGGATTTCAAAGTATTTTTTTTTCTTTTTTAAAATTTCAATTGTGGGTCAAATTGCAATGAATATTTGTTAAGTAATATGCTTACGAAGAAAAAGATATTAAAACTTTTAAAATTGATTGGCTTACGTAAGAAAAAAAAGTTGAGGATTGTATTAGTATTTTTTTCTGCATGATAGTAAACTGTTGCGTAATCAAATAAGGTCCATATATATGCTTTCTCAATATCTTCCTAAGAAGATGAAAATGAAAAAAAAATAATAAAAAATAAAGCTTAATTTTGAACATAAGTATGTATTTATGATAATGATGATTTACGTATTGAATTAAACATTATTAGCCAACATTAATTCATTTCTTTGTTTTAACTGATATATTCAACACCTTTGAAATAAGCAAACGGAAAGCCGCTTCGTTTGTATCTTAAGCAAACGACTTCTAGTTATTATTATTATTATTCTTCTTCTTCCAACCTAATTCAAGAGTTAATTTATATATGTTGCCAATGGCCAAGCAACATGAAAATTAAAATGCGTCGACAAAAAAGTAAAAATTTTTAAAATCAAGTGTTTTCAATTTTCATTGACGTCAAATGACGTCAGATTTGACGTCAGCTTCAAAAGTTTGTTCGCGCCCTAGAGCCTTCAATTCTGGTCCGATTTTCTTGATATTTTTACAGTAGATGTATTTAAGAATGTAGACGTGCACCCTGTCTTTCAAATTTCCAAATTTGAAAAAATTGAGATTTTATGGCAAAACCGAGTTTCGAACTTAGGTCCTAAAATTATATTTTAATGTAACAAGGGCAGCTAATGGGTTAGAAGCATGAAAATTGGACAGCGTATAGGCCAAGAGGTCTGCTTTCTATTTCCTGAAGGACTTTATCTCAAGTCACGTGGTTATGACGTCATACAATAGACAAAAAGCATATTTTTGAAAAATTTCTTTAGCTCTGGTATCATTTCTTTTGACTCAATCTTTTTGAAAATTGTATTGCAGCGATTAAAAAGTTAAAATTTATAAATTAATTTATTTGTAATTTTCAATGACGTCAAATTGAAGGCTCTAGAGCACGAACAATCTTTTGAAGCTGACGTCAAATTTGACGTCAGCTTCAAAAGATTGTTCGTGCTCTAGAGCCTTCAATTCTGGTCCAATTATCTTGATATTTTTCTCAGAATATGTATTTTGGGATGTAGATGTGCACCTTGGCATTCAAATTTCCAAATTCGAAAATATAAAGATTTTATGGCAAAACCGAGATTCGAACTTAGGTCCTTAAATATATATTTTAATATAACAAGGCCACCTAATGGGTTAGAAGCATGAAAATTGGACAGCAAATCGGCCTTGAGGTCTGCTTTCTATTTCTTATAGGATATTTTCTTAAGTCACGTGGTTATGACGTCATAAAAACGACAAAAAGCAACTTTTTTAAATTTATTTCGCTCTGGTAACATGACTTTAGACTCAATCTTTTTGAAAAATGTATTGCAGCGATTAAAAAGTTAAATTTATAAATTCATTTATTTTTAATTTTCAATGACGTCAAATGACGTCAGATTTGACGTCAGCTTTAAAAGTTTGTTCGCGCTCTAGAGCCTTCAATTTTGGTCCGATTATCTTGATATTTTCACAGAAGATGTATTTTAGGATGAAGATTTGCACCTTGGCTTTCAAATTTCCAAATTTGAAAATTTAAAGATATCATGGCAAAACCGAGATTCGAACTTAGGTCCTTAAATTACATTTTAATGTTACAAAGCCCCCTGATGCGTTAGAAGCATAAAGATTGGACAGCATATCGGCATAGAGGTTCACATTCTTTTTTTCTGAATGATTTTCTTTTAAGTCACGTGGTTATGACGTCATTAAAAAGACAAAAAGGCATTTTTTTAACATTTCTCTTCCTCTGATATCATGAATTTTGAATCCATCTTAATTGAAATCTTCAGAATTGATAGAGTTAAAATTGAAGTGATGCATACTGCAAGAAATGTTTGATTTGTCACGTGGTTATGACGTCAAAGCAATAATTATTTTTAAAAAAAAGCATATAAAATTGCCAATTAGATCAATGAACTTGAAATTTTCAAGAATGAAGAAAATTAGTACGTTCATAAGGGTTTGAAAATTTTAAGTTATTACGTTATCAAACATGGCAGATATTCATGTTTGATGGAACGCTTACTTGAAAATGTGAAAACAAACCTGTTCACATTCTCGAAGATATTTTTTGCTGCATTAATAGAACGTTAGCTAATCATGTCCTTCCAAAACAGATACTTTTCTTTAGTCACTTAATTTTGCCGTGGTTGAAATATTAAAATCATTCATTTAAATTTGTATTCGCGCTTCAGCGTCCTGAGTATTGTGGTAATCTAAAGCATACCTTAAGGAACATATGTTGTGTCACTTGTTTATGACAACATTGATTTGTAAGCAAAATAAATTTAAAAAAATCATAAGATTGGACATATTAACTTTAAATAAGTAATATTGCCGTGCCTTGACATGCGCAGAAAAGTTCAAGTGATTACGTTATGAAACATGACCTATTCATGTTTTTACAGGGCTAATTCATGAAAATACATTAATTTGAAGAAAGAAATGAAAGCGGTCATTGGGTTGGTTGAGCAAGATCCGATTGTTCTTTTGCAGGAAAGAGTGCCTGCGTTGAATAATGAATTGTGGTACATTTTTTACTAAAAGAGTCGCATTTACGATAAATAAGCAAAATAATACTAGAGCCAGAAAATCTATACGGATAACTTATTGCATTTGCTTTCACGGCTTTCTGCAAACCTTAAGAAAACTAGATGTCATTCGTGAAAACGAATGATAGGACTTTCTGCAAGCTGTGTTAATGCAAAAAGCAGGAGATAGAAGTTTCATGTAATGACTCACCTCTGGTAGTATTTCATGTTCATGCTGAACAATTGAAATTATATTCCGAAATTAGTGCAAATGAGAAGAACTAAGTATTAGTCTGTGCCGTCACATGACGTCATATGACGTCATAGCTCTAAACATATGTAGAAATTCTGCAGAACTGCAAACTGTGTAAGTTTCAACTTTCTATCTCATCCTGAAGCTCTCTAATCCTAAAATGAAATTTTCGATCCAATGTTCGAATCTTATTTCAGCCACAGAACTTCGGTCTTTCGGAATTTCGGTCAGCTGACAGGATATGCACACTTAACTTTCAAGATGTACCATCTGTGAAAATTTGAAGAAAATCCGACCATAAATGGCGGCTGTAGAGCGTGAACACCATTTTTCACTATTTTTAGCTCTGACGTCACATGACGCCATAGTGTGCTAAAGATGCTTTTGTTCAAAAGGGCATACTTTACTATCATAACTCTGAAATTTTCGTTATTCTGAACAACTGGCATCATGTCAAAATCATTGACCTAAAATGAAAATTAAGAAGTATGCTTATGACGTCACAAGACGTCATATGACGTCAAAACTCAAGATATATGTAGAAATTCTGCAGAACTGCAAACTGTGTAAGTTTCAACCTTCTATCTCATCCTCAAGCTCTTTAATCCTAAAATGAAATTTTCGGTCCTATGTTCGAACCTTTTTTCAGCCACAGAACTTCAGTCTTTTGGAAGTTTGGTTAGCTGACAGGATATGCACACCTGAGTTTCAAAAGGTACCATCTGTGAAAATTTGAAGAAAATCTGACCATAAATGACGGCTGTAGAGCGCGAACACCATTTTTCACTATTTTTTGCTGTGACGTCATGTGACGTCATAGGGTGCTGAAGATGCTTTTGTTCAAAAGCAAATACTTTGTTTTCATAACTCTGAAATTTTCATTATTCTGAACAACTGGCATCATGTCGAAATCATTGCCCTAAAATGAAAATTAAGAAGTATGCTTATGACGTCACATGACGTCATTTGACGTCACGACTCAAAATCTTTGTCGAAATTCTGCAGAACTGCAAACTGTGTAAGTTTCAACCTTCTATCTCATCCTCAAGCTCTTTAATCCTAAAATGAAATTTT
>CM037793.1:11318802-11368802 GCA_021229015.1 Solen grandis | reverse complement strand
GTAGTAGTAGAAGGTTGCAGTTGGCCACGGTGATTCTACATATTCTGTAGTAGTAGAAGGTTGTGGTTGGACACAGTGATTCAACATATTCTGTACTAGTTAGCAGATCTTTGAGGTTCGCCACAATGCTTTGATACGTATTCTTTAGTATCAGATGTTTGCAGATGACTATAGTAATTCAAAATAGTTTGTACTATCAGATGTTTGCGGTTGGCTACACTAGTTTGATATAATTTCCCTGTTAGCAGAGGTTTGCAGTTGGCCACTTTGATTTTACTTATTTTGTCATATCAAAGCCTTTTCCATATCTGTTTGAGATTGCCACTGGCCACAGTGGCAATATTTATTTGAAGCACATATTACGTAGAAAAAAATAAGCGTATGATTTGTGATTATTTGTTATGAAATTTTATTAATATGACGCCGCCAAAACATATGTTGAAATATACATCAATATTCCATTTTTTTAAATACAAAATAAGAAATGCAATAGTGCAGAGTATTAGAGATCATGTCAGTAAATTACATACCAGATTATGATCACATGAAATGAGATCAATACTGAACGATAGTAAATTACGGCACCAAAATACTAGGGATGACGACACAGAATATTTTAATTGACTGTTGCATTGGTGACCTATGGGGAACTGAAAAAAATTCAATACTTTTAAAAATTTCAATACTTTTAAGTGCTCCAGACAGAATTCTGTGCTTACATCTGCTTGTTTAGGTCTATCTGCTCTCTAATTCTCTTTTCTGTAGATTTCTCATAAATCTGTTTTAAAAGGCAATCTTTAAATTGCAAATGGTTTCTTTTTTAAAAGGGCTCTTTATAAAAGTTGATATTTTCTTCTTTAAACAATGTCACTGATGTCATCATACATTAAGAGAGTATCAATTCATTGTGGGCAGAATAAAATCGAAAATAAATGCTAACTCACCTGTAATCAACACACAAAATCAGGTATACATTTCATGTTGTATGCGTTGCGATTTCTCGCAAGTCGCCATGGTGTGTATAGTTCAGTAGACAATTACGGCAATATCTATCCTAACACCGTTTCGAAATGGGTTGGTCAAAGTTTGCAGTTGGTAACAGTAAAGAAGACTTTACAGTTGGAATCTAACACGCTCCATGGCCATGAGATGAGACCGCGCCTAAGGACTGCATTACACAGTACACAACGGTAAAATTAATTATTTCGAAGGAATGCAGGATTAATGTTAATTGTTTAAGCAATTCAAATTATCCCTTTATATTTTTTTCTGTGGATAGACCAATGAGCTTTGTTTCTGAAGTTTGTTTAGACGCAGCCACCGAAACAGGATATAAATACAAGCTTTTAAAGGGACAAGGTTTTAAAAAGGATAGTATCCGGGATACTCAAAAAGTAAAACACTACAACAAAACATATCCTAGCTGGTTTGGTCATACAAGAACTCATTTTCCTCCCCAGATACCCTTCAGAATGCATTTCCATTACATAAGAAACAAAGAAAGAAAGACCCCCTTAGTACCAACATCACAATCACTCAGATTGTGTGCCCCCTCTTTGAAAAATTCTGGATCCGGCCCTGACTCTGTTAAACTAAATACACTGCCCATGGTAGTAACTGACAAATTGGTATTATCTGTGTACATTTTTCATCTAACATAGTGAATAGTAGCCCTGGCACTTGGGTGTCATGGCATGAAAGAATATTTAACATTAATAATGTGACATTGGTGAACTTAATTACTGTATTTTCTTTTGGATTAGATATTGCTTTATTTAATTTCAAACATCCATAGGAATTTAACTTTACCAAACCTGAAACAGAGGAAAAATAATTTCAGAGGTTAGGGAACTTCAGATGATCTGCTTTTGCAGAAGAACAAATGAGCACATTGATTTACTAATGAGGAATGATGGGGAAGCATGTTTATATAGATTTAATCCGTCCATATAACGTTACAACTTATGAGCTCCTTTGACTAAAAAGAGTATTTTTGGACTTTGACCAAACAAATATCAGTTTTGCATTCCATACTCTTTTAAATATATATAATTAATGTTAGTTCAGATCTTATGCAATTTTTATTGACACAGAATTAATTTGGTTTGTTTCATTTGTAGAGATTTTACAAAAAATATTAACAGGAATTTTGTTTGTGATTTAACTACCATTTTTTTTCTTTTTAATATTTTTCAGTCGAAGGCCAAGATGTCCCGACTGGTTTTCCAGAATGTTTACTCCGTCTTTGTGGGGCATATACATCCAGAAGTTACGAGGGTAAGTAATAGCGTGTTCACAAGATATTCATTAGAAGTGACGCTCTTCTTTTTTTTTATCAATGAAGATCTTTTATATTGTTTGTTTTAACACTTAGGTGTATCGTGCATGGTGGTGCAGTTTTTGACAGAGAATGCCTTTAAAGCCCAGCACCTCTGACTTCGGTTCTCTTGGACTTTTTCTGTCAGGGTTGCCCTCCCTTAGCACCTCTAGACAGGTGCACATACACACATAATTACGTAGATACAAAGGATCTGGGTGCACTACGCTAAAAGACCCCCTGGTTTTTAACGTGCCTGGTGTATAGCACTAATACACATGAAGCCCCTTAATCACGGTCTGGATGAACCACGCTAGGCTTGTAGTTGGGCGGGGAACACTGAAAAGTGTCCCAGAAATTTTTACAAGGTTTGAGCGGGATTTAAACCTTAGACCCCTAACATTAGCAACTTTTAAGGGTTAGTAACCACTTTAACGATATTTGGTCTTTTTTGGTGTAGCATTCAATGCTGAGGAAATTGCATGTCAGAATTCTGACTTATTTCCTATTAAAACAGGTTATAATAAGTGGGTTACTTAAATATATATTTTTTTAAAGAAGTTGTGCAAAGGACTTGAAAGAAGCATACTGACATTGATTTATTTAAACTAGAAGCTGTGAAATAAACATGCTGATATCAGGGAATTTATGGCATGTTAACTATTTTGATTTTATTGTGTCACATACTTTAAGCAAAGGTGACACACATGTATAGAGATCACTTTTTCGTCGTCAGTCCGTCCGTCTGTCTGTCCATCACACCTTTTCCGTCATGCTTCAGCAGGTGACACGTGTTCCAGAGAACACTCTTGTTCCAATGTATTTGAAGTTGATATTAAAAATGTTTTTGGTTACATTTACTTTTTTTTTTCCAAAAAAAAAAATTAACATTGGGAATATAGCCAGATGTCACCTACTGTATAGTATGAAAACAACAGGGAAAAAATACTCTGGTTCTATTCATGTCTGAAACTTGCCAAGGCTTTCTTTTGACATGAACCAGATATCTTTCGGTTTGGATTGCTTGATACTCAATCAGTCCCATAATGCATGTTGAGGTGAAAGTGTTGCACTTGTGCTCGGGTGAGCTTTGTGATCGCCTTTTGCCAAGGCTTTCTTTTGACATGAACCAGATATCTTTCGGTTTGGATTGCTTGATACTCAATCAGTCCCATAATGCATGTTGAGGTGAAAGTGTTGCACTTGTGCTCGGGTGAGCTTTGTGATCGCCTTTTGCCAAAATTAAATTTTGAATATTATGTTGGTCAAAAACTAGGTCACCAGGTCAGATCTTAGGAAAACCTTGCGAACACTCTAGAGGCCACAGTTTTAGCCCAATCTTCATGAAAAATGGTTAGGGTGTTTGTCTACATGATATCTTGGATGAGTTTAAAATGGTATGTGGGGTCAAAAACTAGGTCACCAGGTCAATCTTAAAAACCTTGGAACACTCTAGAGGCCACAGTTTTGGCCCAATCTTCTTAAAATTTGGTCAGGATGTTTGTCTACATGATATCTTGTATGAGTTTGAAATTGGGTCATGTGGGATCAAAAATTAGGTCACCAGGTCAAATCTAAGAAAAACCTTGTGAACTCTCTAGAGACTACAGTTTTAGCCCATTCTTCAATAGATTTGGTCAGGACAGGGGCGTGCCTTGGGCTTAATTCGGGATACGCAAACTTGCTAGGGGGGTCTGGAAAAAAATTTGGTGCTAGAATGCCGTAGGTGCGATCTGAGGGGTATCTTGGGGGTAAATTCTGGTTCAAATATGTTCAATAATTTTACTGTTTTCTCCTCTTATAACTTGTGGTAAAGGATTCCATCAGGGATGAGGTGTCGAGAGTAATTGATATAAGATGGAATAAAATTACTGTACCTCATATAACCTTAGTAATATAACTTCAAGCTTAATTTTTCAGTGAAATTTCTACAAAAAAAGTGTCTTCGATTCAATCAATTTCAAATATTTTTCATATCTTACATCTGAAATCGAAATATTTCGGTCTTTACCCGGGTTAGGCATCGATATTTATTGCAGTTTTGGCACTTTTAGATTTTCGATTTTCTGGACGAAGTATACGCAACTGCGTATTTGCGTAAGCCTAGGCATACACCTGCAGGATGTTTGTCTAATTGATATATTGGATGAGTTCAAAAATGAGTCACATGAGGTCAAAAACTTAAAGTCACCAGGTCAAATCTTAGAAAAATCTTGTGAACACTCTAGAGGCCTACATTTTTGTCCCAGTCTTCATTAAACTTAATATGAATGATGACTGCATGAATTCCCAGTTGAGTTCAAATTCAGGTAGGATCAGTATGTAGGTCACTTAGTCAAATGTTAGGAAAATACTTTAGATGCCAGATTTTTTTGTCATTGTGCCTAACACAGCCATCTTACTCAGGTGAGCGACACAGGGCCATCTTGGCCCTCTTGTTTTATCATTGTTTTATCCTTACAGAAAGATATCCGGGACTTGTTTGAAGGCTGTGGTGAAGTACATGAAGCGGTGATTATTAACTCCAACTGCTATAACTTTGGG
The DNA here is from genome assembly GCA_021229015.1 of Solen grandis. Classification (NCBI taxonomy): domain Eukaryota; kingdom Metazoa; phylum Mollusca; class Bivalvia; order Adapedonta; family Solenidae; genus Solen; species Solen grandis. The sequence goes on along the minus strand of CM037793.1, from coordinate 11,363,941 downwards.
TAAGTAGAACACTCAGAAGTGCGGTGTTTGGCAGTTTCAGCATCTAAGTACTAGGTGAATTTATTACAAATTTATGTAATTACAATTGTATATCACAAATTGCACATGTAATATGAGCATTTATTACAAATATGTGCAGTTATCACAATTATGTGCATTTATCAAAAGTAAGAGTAACTCTCAGGCTGATCAGGTTTTATGCTGTTCGCTGCTCCTCAATGGAAATGAGGATTTTGTAATTAAATTTGGTAAGGTTTAATTGTGGTTTTCTACAGATCAGGCTTCATGTGATACCTATTGAGGGCGTCAAAATGAGTCTATATGAGGGAAAGGGTTAAGAGAGAAAAATATAAAACAAACACTTTACCCTGTTGCAAGTAAGGCTTGATGAAATGCTTGACTGTTACACTCCATCAACTGTTTCAGGTTTGTGCGATTTAAAAGTCAAGAGGCAATGCACAAGGCTGTAAGAGAGTTAAATCGGTGGCCTTTGCGTGGAGTGGAGCTGGTGGTTGACATTTCCAAAGATACGCTGAATAAACTGAAACAAGGTTTTTATGATGTTTAATTATTTACTTTCTGCAATCATTTATGTTAAAGATCATGGTCAGCATTTTATCTCATGAATGTTCATGTACAAATTTAAGACTTGATGAATAGTAATTTACAGAAATTAAAATGGTATATGAAACAGTAGATTTTTCTTCACTGTACAGACTGTAGAATCTGAGCTTCAGTTTTGTGTGAGCAAACAGATGAGACCTTTGTCTCTGTCTTCTGTATTTGCCAAGGTATCCAAATTAATTAATGGGTAAGCTCAGGTTCGATGATGACACAGACTTAACATAAGACCAAAACATGTATATCCTGGCCTTGAATGTTTGTTGGAGATTGAACAAAAGCCACTATTGAAAGCAAGGTTCACATGCATTTGTTTGTTGTAGCTTTGCACGCCTGTTCATTGGTGGTTCATTTTAAGGCAGTTTGTCATCATGTTAAAATGTGAAAACAAGATATTTCATATATTTTATGAACACCTACTGTCAAAGATTTTTTTTATGCCTCCAACAAAAATGGGGTTGGGGGGGAGGATATAGATTTGCCTTTGTCCCTAGGTCCGTCCGTCCCAAAACTTTTTGACATGCATAACTCCAAAAGTATTTGTACTACAGACTTGAAACTTCATGGATATATTATTCAGGATATGAACATGCACACCTGGGTATTTTAATCGAATCTGTGTTGAAGTTGACAGAGTTATGGGCCTTTGTTTTTAAAAAATATGGAATTTTATGCTTGTGATGCACGTAACTCAGAAAGTCGTAACTCAGAAAGTATTTGTACTACATACTTGAAACTTCATGAATATTTTATTCAGGGCATGATCTTGCGTACCTAGGTATTTTCATCGAACAGCCATTGAGTTTGACAGAGTTATGGGCCTTTGTTTTTGAAAAATATGGAATTTTATGCTTGTGATGCACGTAACTCTAAAAGTATTAGTACTACAGACTTGAAACTTCACAAATATATTATTCAGGACATGAACTTGTGCATCTGGGTATTTTTATTGGATCACTGTTGACATTGGCAGAACTATGAGCCTTTGGTTAGGAAAAATATGGAATTCCATAAGTATTTATATTACAAACATGAAGCTTCATGGATATATTATTCAGGGCATACACTTGTTCATCTGGGCATTTCATTTGGCCAGTTTTTATTGCTGTGCTCTCTTCTTCATTTGCCAGTGCATTTTTATGCCCCCACCAAAAAGTGAGGCATATAGATGCCTTTGTCCGTCTGTCCGTCCCAAAACAATGACACAGGTACCTCTGAAGGTATTTGTGCTACATACTTAAAACTTCATGGATATATTACTCAGGACATGACTTGCACACCTGAGTGTTGGCCTTTGTTATGGAAAATGGGACTGGTTTCATTTAAATTTCAAGGTTATTTTGTTCATAAGTACATTTTTACATAAACTTCACTTTACTGGTTGGTGCCAGCACGGTTCACTTTAATAATATTTTTTCCCTCAGAATTATTGATAACATATGATGCTACATCTCATCTAGATTTTTAAAGCTTTGAAATACTGCTTAATTGTGTTTGCGGTTGACATGTCTTAAAATGCTTCCTGTAGTTTAAACAGTTAACCATTATATGCACAATAACTAAATAAAAACAGGTTCAATCAATGTTAGACCATTATGAGTATAATCTAATAATTATTCATATAGAAATACATTTTGCAAGGTTTAACTCTTACAATACCAGCTGGAGATATTTGCAGAATGGATGCATGGTCACATGTAAGAAGTGCTCTAAGTCTCATTTTTGTAAATAGTACTGCCCAAATCATTTGTTGTTTTTTTCTTTTGATTTATTTACTCACTACTGTCAGGTTAATGTTATTTAATTATCTTCATTTTAGAGAAGCAGTCAAAGGAAAAATCACAGGAGAGTAAAGGCATTGAGGGAGGTAATCCAAGGAAAACCACAAATTGCCTCCCTTCCTCCAGTGCAAACAGGATGAAAGAGGCTATGTACCTGTATAGACTGAAGGAAAACTGCATCACATACAACATCCAGCATGAAAATAGTAAGACATCGGGCTGTCATCGTCTTTGTTTTGGTCCTAAATGTTTTGCTCATGATGTCTGGGACAGGCTCCGGTGGCTGAGTGGTTAGAGCTTCCGCCTCAGAATCTGGAGATCATGGGATAGATCCCCAGCTGCAATATGCCAAAATCTTAAGAAATATGGTACTGGTATAGCTCCCTTTCTTAGTGCTCAGCATATAAGGGTAGTTCCAGGACTGGTTGGTATGGTGTCAAGATAGTATGACTAGGTGTGGTATCATACCTTATGTCAAAGATATTGCATTGTGACAGCACTATATCTGTCTCAAGTAGACATATGTACTCTCGGATGTATGCATTGAATGTTTATCCAAAGGTTGGAGAATCCTTTGGCATCTCAAGACACAAAATACTGGTCCAACCTAGGAAGCGTAGCTAGAATTTTTTTGTGTGAAAAATAAACACCTAAGATTGAAAAATTAATTATAACCAAGGTTCAAGAATTGTTTGCTAGGACTATTAGGATGGTGCCCTGATTATTCAAACAGTATAAAGCAATAATTTGTGAACTTACTTTTGACAGATCCAGTGGATACCGGTCAGTTGCTGGCCAACATAGACAAGGCCACGGCAGACAAGAGCGCCACCTTGTGGGGAAATCTGAGTGAAAAAACATCCAGCTTTGAGGAGATCTCCCACAAAATCATGGACAGGTAAAGCTTACATTTTGTGATGAACTCATGGGCACCCTTGGAAACTACCCTATGATTTTTCAGCATTTTTGGAAATGACCAGCTCCCCATTTCATTAGTCTCCTGATATGCTGAAATATATCAGTGAGATATCATTCATGTTTACCTGTTGAAACTGAGTGAGATATAGAACTTTGGTTCCCAATCAGTACATTGAAATATATAGCAAAGTAGAATGTAAAATGGATAAAAATTTCCATGACATCAAGGTTACATCATACAATTCGATTTGGTAATGTCTGACTAGTTTAATGCAAAAACTATAGAAAACAATATAAAATTTGTTTGTTTTGAGTGAATATAGAATATATCTCATCTCGAAGTCATACAATATTCACATTTTCACTCATGCTACGCACTCCTGAAAATACTGTATCACTCCTCAGTGAGATACATTCTATATTCACTCAAAACATAAAACAGTTGTCTGAGATACAGCTTGGTGAATGTTAGGCACAGATATAAAGCAATAATACAAACATATGGGGTTCCCAACTATGAATTTACTCTAAATCAGCTTGTAATTAGAATGAATTCCCGACAAAATATATCAAAATCGTAAAAAAATGGTATTGGTATAGCTCCCTTCCTTGATGCTCAGCATATAAGGGTAGTTCCAGGACTGGTTGATCCAATGTAAGGATAAAATGACTTGGTGTGGTCTCATGCCACATGTCGACGGTGTGATGCTGCAGTGTGGCAGCAGTATATCTGTCTAAAGTAGACATAGTTTCCAAATGACTGAAATATTGTTGATGGGATGTTAAACCCAATAAACAAACAAGAATGTAGCAGATTGATACCTGATCAGAATGTAAACTTTTTTGTAGACTGACATATCCATGGAATCGAACAGTCTCAGTTATGATAAATAATGCTATTGTTTCAGGTGCCAGCGGTCTGGAGAGAAAGGGGTAGAGTTTGGTAAACAGAAGTCGGCTGAATTTCTATCAGCACTTTCAACAATTATGAAAGAGATAAACATTGCTTCCATAGAGAATGGAAATAGTTTGAGTATTGTAGACTCTAGAGAACGTTTGGTGTCTCCAGAGAGAGGGAATATTTCAGACAGTTGCCATGGTGATGAGCAAGATATTGTTGTGATGAAAGGTAAAGGAGATAGGACTTCCAAAGATGAACATGATTCAGATAAGGATTTATGTAGTGAAACTGAAAAAGATATTTGTGATCAAGGTGCTGTTACCGGTTATCAGGTTCAAGAGAGGATCTCTCCAGCTGGCAATGTAAAATCCATAGGTAGAGGTATGCTTTTTCAACAGCTCAGCTATCATTTAGAACAAATGTCAGATGATAAATTATCTGCAAAAGTTGTTGTTTCAAAACGGCATATTGATGAAGGAGATACTGAGGATGAGTGTGTCACTGTTACAGATGAGGTAGAAGGTACAGACAGACCTTTTGATGATGAGAAGGAAGAAACTAATGATCAGATTTTGGAAAACAGTTTCTACGAAATTGATCCAGCTATTGTTGACTATCACCTTTCAAAGTTGAGGAAACTAGATGAAGCTGAGTCAGAAACTGTCAAAGATGCAAGTGATGATGCATCTGCAAGTACTAATCATTTAGAGTTTCTGTTCTCAAAACTTAAGCCTGTTGGAGACAATTTTCCGAGATCAAACTCCCGAGAATCCAGTCTATCAGATGGTTCCCTGGACGGGAATATCGATGATTCAGGTGTGGAATCTGATAACTTGCAGGCATCTGGTTTCCAGCATCATTTTGAGAATAGTGCAAGGATTAACCAGTATCCAGCTTACGGGGGTAGCCAATTAGGGTCACAGGGACCAGTCTATATGCAAGGAAGTGGAACTTGGAAACCAAACTTACAGCAGAAGACGACCCTTAGTGTTGAAGAATATATGAAAAAAAGTAAGTAAATATACTGCTTATTTCTCATCACTACATCCTGATAAAAACTTATGGTAATATCGTATGTTCTAGGTTTATGCATGTTATTTTTCCATGAACATATATATATTTTTTCCAAACTTAATATACTGAATTTTGAATAGTATCTTAAACAGTGGATTTTCGTTTCTGTTCCGACTGTGTAGAATCAGAGCTACATTATTGTATGAGCAATTAGAGGACACCCTTATCAGACTGCTTCTGGGCGGAGCTATCTTTTCTAGGTCTGCTCTATTTGGAACACCATGCATTATGCAATGATAAACCACAAAAATTGAAACTGTGTTTCCATTCCAACATGTTTATTAGACTGCAAAGTTTTAAATGATACATTTGTGTTGGTTTATTTTATTTTGCTTGACTTAAGGACAGGTCTTCTATGTTTATACAGAATATATATTTAGCTCACCTGTCTGTGTCTGTCGTCCATCGTCATGCATCATAATTGTCAACAATTTGCTTTAAATAACATCTCCTCTGAAAACACTGGACAGAATTTGATTAAACTTGGCAGGGATGATCCTTGGGTGAAGCTTCACAAAAGTTGCTAAAATAAACCTGATCCATGTAGAACTCTGGTTGCCATGGCAACAGAAAGAAAAAAAAATGAAAACTTTATAAATCATCTTCTTCAAAACTACTGGCCAGTTTTTTTAATATTTTGATACAGATGTTCCTTGGGTAACCATTTACCAAGATTGCTAATATTATTCTGATCCATTAAAAAACACGGCCGCCAGTGGTGGAGTTAATTTGCCTTTATGTATATAGTGAAAATTTAAACGACATCTCTTAAACCACAGGACAGAATTTGATCAAACTTGGCAGGGATGATCCTTGGGTGAAGCTTCACAAAAGTTGCTTAAATAAACTTGATCCATGTAGAACTCTGCTTACATTGGAAATGGAAAGAAAGGAATTAAGAAAACTTAAAAAAATCATCTCCTTTAAAACTACTGGCCAGATTTCAAAATGTTTTAGTACAGATGTTCCTTGGGTAACCCTATACAGTGAAAACCTCTCTAAACCGAACTCTTCCGGACCAAGCCAAAAGTTCGGTTTAGAGGGGTTTCCAGATTAGAGGGGTTTTGGACTATAATGGGTTAAAAGAAGGTAATAATAATAAAATCAAATCAAGAAAAAATAGACCCAGTTTAGAGGCATGAAGTGCTATTTTAAGTTAATACCTCTTTAAACCAAACACTCCATACATATTAACTGCATTCTTTTTTTCCAAATTGATTTTAAAAAGAAATAAAAGTCAAAATAAATATAAATAAATCAATAGTTGCAATTGAAATGATAAATTAATGGAATCATGATCAATGATGCAGTCTTTTGTTTTCTCACTTTTTCAATGGTAGGCCCTTAGCGACGCAATTAATTTACAGTTTGATACTGATTGTGAATAATATCGAATATTGCATTGTTTAAATATAACACAAATATCTAAAAAGAAACCTCTTGCAATTGCTGTAGTGTCGGTAACATGTGTGAAAAACCGTGCAAGAACTGATCTTTTTAATGTTTCGGCTTCTTTAATTATTTTATTTACAAGTGCACCGTATAGCATGAGTTATCTGCCGCCAGTGTAATTATCACACTTAAGTGGTTCACACGCATCACAAACAAATGGCGATTAGCTGTCAACATGGACTAAGACCACAATTAATTTTACTATATGTTCTATATAAGCATATATGCAAATGACAATTTCTATAAGGGAAATTGACATCCAAACTTACCCTCATTAGATAGATCTATTCAAGAGAAATAATTCTGTACATTTTAAACATGGGGTCACCCGACTACTTTTTGACCTATTTAAGCTTAAATAACATACGTATGAATTTAGTGCACCGGTCGGCCATTTCACACCAATTTTCTCAAAAATTCCCCTCTCAGTAATGCTCAAATTTTAAGGTTGTGGTGCAATAAGGCCTCTAAATTGGGCATTTTATGACTATTTTAACTGTGTTCTATAGAATTTGATCCTTTATTGCATGTCTTTCAGTCAAAAACTCACCTTAATTCAGCATTAAATAGGGTCACTATTTTCTGTGTAGGCACATCCGGATACAGGGTAACCAAGGGCAGGTAATTGTGGTCTTAGTCCTATTTAGTACAAAAAAATTCAAAAAGTGTCTAAAAGTGATGCACAATGTATACTGAGCCATTGTATGAATTTGTAGCAAAATATTCCTTCATTTTATCAAAATACAGCATTTTATGTAAGATAGGTGTATACCCAAAATAACTGCAGTTACAAATGCAGTCTAGCTTACATGGTCAACACTAAAATTTTAATAACTTCTTTATTTATGGGTATTTTTCAATGAAATAAAAAAAATTTGTGTTCCATAAACTAATCTGCATTAGAAAATGTAAAACAACTGAAAATAAAAACTTATTCTTTACTCAATAAACTTGTTACTATTTTTAGTACAATTTTTGGATTTTTTAAATTGTTGAAAAAACAACAACAACAATATAAAAAAAAATTAAAAGTCTCACCCTGTCAAATTTTAGTTCATCTGAAAGAGTGCACTTTTGTCTTTGAAATGAGACATAGTTGACCATTCTACTATAAAAGACTGTGCAGATATCTTGTTATGAAACAGGGCATTGCAGGCACTTCGATGGGTTCTGAATGGCCAAATGCCAGATGGCCCCATCTCACCGGGGTAATACAAAACTTCAAAGGGTGACATGCAGTTGTCATTGTATCTTTCATGTGCCATTGTCAGCATCCCTGGAAGATGTCTGCATTCTCTGGAGACCATTCTCAGTATATATAGGGCTGATTTTCACCAAAATCCTAATAAAAATATCAACATTTAAGCAAAAACACTATCATCAACACAATGAGAGGTGACATGGCTGCACATTTAAAAACTGGCCATATTCCACAGAGCAAAGGCTTGAAACTGACTGACTCTTCATCTATGGACACCTACATGATACAAACTGACTGCAGCAGAGAGGCCTTTGAGACTGAGGGTCAATCCGTAAGGCCAAGAAAGTCCACTCCTAAAACAGCACAGGCGCCTTTGGCTAACAGGAGCCCACATCTAGGCCTCTCATCAGAAACAGCAGAATGCAGCATTAACTTTGTGCATAAGACTTGTGGAGGGTGAGATGACTTCCATGGGCTATGATGATGTATGTTAAGGTCATAATCAAGAGTCAATCAGCTGTGATCAGCCTAATTTATGGGTGGGAAGGAGAAAAAAGCATCTCCTGCCTTGAAATGCACTAACTGCAACTACATTTCACATTAAATCACACCCAAAACAAGCTGTATCATAAGGTTCAAACTCCTTACCATGTGTCAAACACCCCAGCATGATCATGGACAGGCAGAAGGGTCAAATGATGCATAAATGGGTGACTAGCGATGCTGGTACATATTAGCTAAAATGGAAAAATTTGACCTCCAGCTAAGAGCAGCAAGCAGAAAGCAGCTGATAGAATAGACATGGCTATCCAGGACCTGAATGAGAAACGGCTGCCAATCCAATGCACAGAGTATCATAAAATATAAATCATTAAAGGAGACAACAGATAAAAAGCAAACTAGATCAAAAATCATCAATAAGGGAAGATAACCATTCCTATGTACTAGAAATAATTTCATGAGTTATCTCCCTTTTGCTAAATGATATATAAAAGAGCAAATTTAAGTTCTTAACAACACAGTAAAGTGATGAATTCTGTTGAACTGCATTCCTAGAGGAAAAATTAATGCTTTTTAATAAATGGAAGCTCTTGCTTGTCCTTTATTTGAATATTATTGTTTTCATAAGTGCCTGTAAATAAGATGCTGGAATGTGTCACTGAGTTTTACATTATGGCAGTGAATGAGCCTTTTAATTGCAGTCTCCAGTTCACATGATGAAGAAAAATTATGTACACATTTGTCTACACCATGAAAACTAACCACTTTTATTAAAGCGACACTGTTCTGTCTTAAAAATATAGTGTATTTGAGTTTTTTGTTTTGATTCTTTTTCAGAGAAAGAAAGAGAGAGAGGGGTGTGGGGGGTGGGGGGGAGGGGGAATGAGAGAGATAAAGAGAGAGAGAGAGAGAGAGATAAAGAGTGAGAGAGAGATATATAAAGAGAGAGAGAGAGAGGGAGGAGTGTATACATATAAGCATGAAAACACTACAAACACATGGTCCCCCAAAGACAGCACAATCCCTTAAACAAAGAATCACATAACCAAAAAATAAATAAAATAAATAAATAAATAAAAAGAAAGAAAATTTGCCAAATACTTACAATAGCTGTCACGGCATTCATGATAGCCATCATGAGCTAAGCATCTCCCCTTTTTAATACAAATCTGCTGTCTCATGTTCATATCATGGGGCTCAAGTCTAAAGTGTTCCACATTTATGCAGAGTAACTCATGGCACAGATGCGGAACATCACAATCATGCTTTTCAAGCAGAATTCTATGATTCATACTGTGTCGCAATATGTCAACTTGGATAGTATGCTAAACTGCATCTGAAAAATGGTCCTTGAGGAGTCTCTGGTTTGTGGAACCTGACTTACCATGGCAGTTTTCTCATTTTGAACATTTTTTTCTACTAGTAAAATGGAATATTTAACTCCCATTTGTCCCATTCTGCTGTTTCATACCAAACTGAGGCATGATTTTTTTTATTATTTTGAACCCTGCTGTTGTCATGGCTATTATAAACATGTATCTTTCAAACCAAAAGTAGATTCTGAAATTTTTTTAGTAAGATGGGAAAAAATTATATATTTTTATATATATTATATAATATAAAGAATATTATATATTTTCTTAAACAAACATAGTAACACATTTATATCTTTATAAGCAATAACTGTGCCAAATTTCAAGTAAAAAACATGCATAATAAAAAAGTTATTAATAATGAAAGTAGGTCACCCCCCTCTCAAAAACCAGCCTATATCAGGACTAAGACCACAATTAATTTTACTATATGTTCTATATAAGCATATATGCAAATGACAATTTCTATAAGGGAAATTGACATCCAAACTTACCCTCATTAGATAGATCTATTCAAGAGAAATAATTCTGTACATTTTAAACATGGGGTCACCCGACTACTTTTTGACCTATTTAAGCTTAAATAACATACGTATGAATTTAGTGCACCGGTCGGCCATTTCACACCAATTTTCTCAAAAATTCCCCTCTCAGTAATGCTCAAATTTTAAGGTTGTGGTGCAATAAGGCCTCTAAATTGGGCATTTTATGACTATTTTAACTGTGTTCTATAGAATTTGATCCTTTATTGCATGTCTTTCAGTCAAAAACTCACCTTAATTCAGCATTAAATAGGGTCACTATTTTCTGTGTAGGCACATCCGGATACAGGGTAACCAAGGGCAGGTAATTGTGGTCTTAGTCCACATGATTTCACGCATTAGGAAATTACATAACAGGATATACTTGTCCAGAGTACCCTGCGTATTGGTTTCGCCGGAAGGCACGTTCGGTTTGGATGGGTGATTTTCCATAGCCGTATACGAATATGTCCTAGAAAGTCCGTCAGGTTTCCGGAATAGAGGGGTTCCGGTTTTCAGGGGCATTTTCAATATAGAATAAAGAACATGTTATTCGGGACCAAACATTTCATTCGGTTTGAAGGGAGATCCGGTTTTCAGGGGTTCAGTTTAGAGGGGTTTCACTGTACTCAGCTGAGCGATTTAGGGCCTATATGGCCCTCTTGTTTTATCATGTCAGAATGAGGTAAATCATGTTTGAATTGTATATAAACTTGCATCAAACTAAATCAATATTAATTTCTAAACACAAATAATATGCTATAAGAGTGGTGACTCTAAACTCTACACTTCTGAAATTCAGTATGAAGTATGCTGAAGTAAAGAATGTATTACACCTAATGTTCAGTATTTTTTTATGCTCACCGAAGGTGACGCATATAGTCGCCGCTTCGTCCGTCCGTCCGTCCGTCACACTTTCCTTGTCCGGACTATTTCTCAGGAACTAACGGCTTGAATTCAACGAAACTTTATGGGAAGCTTTATTACCAAGAGGAGATGCGCATATCATCAGCATGACCCGATTCCTAAATTTTTCACAGAGTTATGGCCCATTGACTTTTCGGCCAATAGTACATATTGCATGATTCTTGTCAGGGCTATTTCTCAGGAACTAATGGCTTGAATTCAACGAAACTTTATGGGAAGCTTTATCACCAAGAGTAGATACGCATATCGTCGGCGTGACCTGGTTCCTCAATTTTTCACAGAGTTATGGCCCATTGACTTTTTGGCCTATAGTACATATTGCATGATTCTTGTCAGGGCTATTTCTCAGAAACTAATGGCTTGAATTCAACGAAACTTTATGGGAAGCTTTATTACCAAGAGGAGATTTGCATATTGTCAGCATGACCCGATTCCTAAATTTTTCAAAGAGTTAAGGCCCCTTGACTGTTTGGCCTATAGTACATATTGCATGATTCTTGTCCGGGCTATTTCTCAGGAACTAATGGCTTGAATTCAACAAAACTTTATGGGAAGCTTTATCACCAAGAGTAGATACGCATATCGTCGGCGTGACCTGGTTCCTCAATTTTTCACAGAGTTATGGCCCCTTGACTTTTTGGCCTATAGTACATATTGCATGATTCTTGTCCGGGCTATTTCTCAGGAACTAATGGCTTGAATACAATGAAACTTTATGGGAAGCTTTATTACCAAGAGGAGATGCGCATATCGTCAGCATGACCCAATTCCTAAATTTTTCAAAGAGTTAAGGCTCATTGACTTTTTGGCCTATAGTACATATTGCATGATTCTTGTCCGGGCTATATCTCAGGAACTAATGGCTTGAATTCAATGAAACTTTATGGGAAGCTTTATTACCAAGAGGAGATGCGCATATCGTCAGCATGACCCAATTCCTAAATTTTTCAAAGAGTTAAGGCTCATTGACTTTTTGGCCTATAGTACATATTGCATGATTCTTGTCAGGGCTATTTCTCAGAAACTAATGGCTTGAATTCAACAAAACTTTATGGGAAGCTTTACCACCAAGAGTAGATACGCATATCGTCAGCGTGACCTTGTTCCTCAATTTTTCACAGAGTTATGGCCCCTTGACTTTTTGGCCTATAGTTCATGTTGCATGATTCTTGTCCGGGCTATTTCTCAGGAACTAATGGCATGAATTCAATGAAACTTTATGGGAAGCTTTATTACCAAGAGTAGATACGCATATCGTCGACGTGACCTGGTTCCTCAATTTTTAAGAGAGTTATGGCCCCTACTACCATGTTGTTGACTAATATTCATGTATTATTCATTTGCCTAATTTAACAGGAGATATCATTTAAACAAAACCCCACAAAATTCAATATGCTAGTAATGTCAATCATAATCATGTCAGCTAATTGTTGTTTAGGCCATTATACACTATTTCAAATATCCAGTCATATGTCAAGAGTGTTGGTTAACCTCTTTGATATGAGCACACATTGAAATGTATGACTTAATTTTTAGTAGTATAAAAACTTAAAAAAAATCAATGAAAGATCTGATGAGTAACACGTATTATCATATTAAATAATAAACTGTTACTAAGTCTCCAAATTAGAGTTGGTAAAACATCTCATCTGATGAGGAGAATAGATATGATTTAGGAATGGGGATTTCAACATATCCTCCCACCCATTGACCAAGGCCTTATTTGTAACAATGACGTTCTTCGGGGAGCATCTGTCAGTTCTACTGACTTTCTTGTTTATAGATATTGAAAGCATATATATATTATTGAAGCATTTATAACGAAATATACTTAGTTAAAACATAAAACACTGTCCCTTTGGAAAAACACTAAGATATGAATTATGAAATCATGGCCTGCATAAGGTCATTATTAGGTCATAGGTGGATATTTGAATATAAGGATTTTTATGCTCCCACCAAAAATGGGGGTGGGGGATGGGATATAGTTTTGCCTTTAAATGTCCGTATGTAAGTCCGCCTGTACCAAAACTTTGTGACACGCATGACTTGGAAAGTATTTGTACTACAGACTTGAAACTTCGTGGATTTATTTTTCAGGACATAAACTTGAGCACCTGGGTATTTTCATTGAACATCCATTGAAGTTTACAGAGTTATGGGCCTTTTTTTTTTTTTTTTTTTTAAAAGTATGAAATTTTATGCTTCTGAGGCATGTAACTCTGAAAGTTTTTGTACTACAGACTTTAAACTTGATGGATATATTAATGCAACGGGTGGGGGCATCTGTGTCCTCTGGACACATTTCTAGTTTATTCTATATTTATCATTGATTTTATTTATTTTAAATAAAGTATTTAAAAAAACTTATAAGAAAGTTTACAATATTAAAGCTATTTCTTATATTTTATCATATATTTTTGGAAATGATAGCTAGATAGTAACTAGTATTTGTTGTTATTTTTTCAGTGGTCAGAGGACGAGGGAGGGGTGTGGTGAGAAAGTAACTTCTGGCAGACCAGGTAGCAGGAAATCATTGATAGGGTATTGCTATGCACCAAACACTATGGGTATTGTACCTATGTATGGTAAATCTTTGTCAATAGCCAATTCCCCCTATAATTTGGAAAGTAAAGCTGTGGAAGCATTTACTGCAGAGATACATTTATTTCAGTTTTCATGTATTTTGTTTTTGTTTGTTTGTTTGTTGCTTTAGTTACAGAGGGATTTAAACAATTGTCCTCTGTTTATAATGCTTAGCATAAGGAAACTAGTTCTGTTTATTTTTTCCAGTTCATAAGTGCTTTTTTAGGCATGAAATCATGTTAAAGATTTTCTTCTTGTGTTTCTTTTTTATTTGAATTTTAAAAAAAGATGTATTTTGTGTCAAGTTCTAAACACATTTTTACATTTTGGTCAGTGAAAAGAATTGTGTATTTTGATACATAAAGATGTCTATCATTTCATCTCTACAGAAGATTAATGATTACCAGATGTGTTCATATACTTTTAGTGCCATATATTCAAGCATTTATTGTTAGGATTAGGGTGTTTTACAAGAGAAATAAATCAAAAAGATAATTATTTGACAGCAATTTTGTTCATATTTTATATACTGTATATGTTTTGTGTACATTTTTTATTTTCTTTTATACCTTTTTATAGTCCCACTTCACAAAGTGAAATGTGGCTGTAAAGGATCCGATAATGTTCTGCATTACAAAAAAAAATCAATACAATACCTCCTCATTCTTTTGAGTTAAGGCAATATTGTGGGGTATTTATCAGTTTCATTGATAGCTCTAGTCTTATTTGTGAAAGTTAAACAGGGTCACAAATTGATATTCTTATTATATGTCAGTCACTGAGTATGGAAAGTTTTTGGTCTTTGAAATTATAAATGTTAAATATAGCTACATTTCAGCATCAGTTTACTATGGTGCCTGTGGTAATTTTTTTCAGCATCTGACCATCTAAAATTGATTTGTTTACTCTCTAGCATCTTGATTTCTTAGAAGTCATATTCAAACTTACTTAGAGTGATTACAACCATAATATCACAGCTAAGTCTGATATTGGAACAATAAGTAGAAATTATGACCGTAGTCAAAAATGTATTAAAAAAAATGTTAAAAATGACAAAAAAAACAACAGCACAATTTTTTTTACATTCTATCATGTATATTTATAGATATCTCAAACTCATTTTAATTTTTGCAAAAATGGGACCAGTAGGTTACTGGTACGTATTATGTAGGAGTGTCAGATTTCACTTTGTTTATACTCTAGTTTCCTCACTTTTTGCAGTTTTGATTTAATTAGGAAATTGTATATTACCATATCAAAAGGACCTAGTTGGATTTAGTCTGATACTGGACAAGACATTTAGGAATTCCATCCTTTAATAATTATAAAATTTCTTTTTGTTTACATTCTTGTGTCAGCCTTTGCTCACATCTCAGCATAAAAGTTTATCAATCTTTATTATACTGCTCTTAACAAGTGATATAGGACCTTCTTTTCTGATGATTGATGTAGTTATAACATTGAATATTACCATGTTTTTTGATGATTCATAACTTATAATGCTGTTCAAAGCATTGATAAGCTAGAAACAGTTGGATGTTTTGAAAAGCAATTAGCAGCATATGTAGTATGAAGGCGGAACTACTACATGTATACACTGACAGAAAGTTCTAACCTAATTATTAGCAATTTATAAAGTGCAATATGTTTGCAGTTGTGTGCTCCTAATAATCTCTACCTCATGAATATTCATATACAAATTTAAGACTTAATGACAGTTATTTTACTGAACTTTAAATGCTAAGAGGAACAGTAGATTTTTCTTTACCATGCAGTCTAGCATCTGAGCTACAACATGATGATTGTTGAGCATATTGTTTGTAAATATGTACTGAATCTGATATGAATTGTTATTTCATATTAAATTTTACTAAAAAAGTTCATGAAAAATGCTATTAAGCTAGCCTCTGGTGAGGTTGATAACATTTTCATGAAAGGGTTTAGTAAAATTTGATATGAAATGACGATTCATGTCAGATTCTTTTTATCATATGACCTTTACTGACAGTAAATCGCAATTATAACAACAAACAAATAAAAAACATGAATAAACGGAACAAATTACTATTTGTAATCTAACACCAAGAAAATAGTTTCAAATAATAACTGAAAATAATGATTTAACATGTGTATTTCTCATACATTTTCAACATTATATGAAAATGCATTTTTTTTATCAAATTAGTTGCATCAAACACATTTAATCCAGCTGCTCAAGTTCAACACACTATGCATATGTATAGAATATGTGAGCATGACGCGGAGTGATGTAATTTGGCCTAAAAGTTATTTATTACGTATTAGATATAAGAAAATATGTGCTGGTTATAAGAAACTGGAAACAGTTGTTTAAGCATAATGTCATTTTTGTTCATTGTCTTTTCTTTGTTTTAATGCTTATGCCATAGCAATATTGTTGTAATTAGATCAAAGATAAACCCAGATCAGTGGGAACAAGCATTTTTCCAGGTATACCTTGGGTCAGATACTCGGACACATTCCCATTTGAAAATTATTTCTAATCATGAATCCCCAAACATTTTTGTGTCACCTGCTGTAAGTAGAGGTGACACATAGGGATCTCTTTTCCATCGCCTGTCAGTTCATCACAATTTTTTCCATCACGCTTCAGCAGGTGACACATGGTTGCCAAGGAACACTTCTTTTTGGGATTTCTTGCTCCAAATCTATTAGCTTTTGTGATATTTTTTTCCATTACATGGAAAATTTTGTATTCTCGAAATGCCTGGACAAATTTCTTAGGGAGCAATTTCCCAGTATAAACAGGCTTAAAAGTGTTGATGTCTGATCCCAAAATTTCCAGTACCTTTTGATTTTGCATTATCTGACTATGCTTGTGTGTTATTTTTGTTGTAATGAAATGCAAAGGTCTTCTATGGGATCTGTTTGTTCATACAAAGGCAGAAAATGTCTGTAGGGCTGAGTATTGCCACACTGCTTCCAGTACAAAATGTATTGCAACAAGCAACTTGCAAAATACAGGACAATACATGTAGAAACTTGCTTGTAGTAAATCATCACATATGATATTACAGAAAAGAATAGCATGTTGAATAGCAAGTTCAGCAACATTTTAACAAAATATTACTTGATGAATAATCAGCCAAATAACTCTTTGTGTATATCAGTATGGCATTACACTGGAATAGCCCTAGGTGCTGATAATGACTTGGCTAGAGGAATAACAGCCCTCATATAAACAGCCTGATTGCTGCCTTGGAGCCCTACACCACACTATAGCAAGTTTACATTGCAAATACTAATTTAAGTTTTGGCAAAACCTGCTGTTCATCCAGAGACATTGTCTTAATTAAGAAAAAAATGAATGATCAAGTAGTAAAAAAACATTGGTTGTTCTTGTTCCATCTGTTTCTTGAAAGGTTAACTCAAAGTTTGATGCAGATTTCATTTTTTTGTGTCACCTGCTGTAAGTAGAGGTGACGCATAGGGATTACTTTTCCATCATCTATCTGTCCCTCTCTGTCACGCTTGTCTGTTACACTTTTTCCATCATGCTTCAGCAGGTGACACATGTGTTCCAAAGAACAATCTTGTTCAATCATGTTTTCATAGAATTTATAAAAAAAAAACTTGGATTTAGGCAAAGTTTGAAGATGGATGTCATCTCCCTTTTTATCTTTTATATGTTCTTATGTTAATTTGTATGTTGTTGTTTTTTATCATTGTAAATTTTTTTTTTTTAATTGTTTCATTTTTCTGTTTTCCCTTAATTTTAATTTTTTTTTTTTTATTCGGTATTTGAATTCTGTATTCTGACAATCTGAGTTGAATATTGTATTCCAACAGCATAAGTTGAATCCTGTATTAAACTGTACACATTGAAGGCTGTATTCCAACAGTGTAAGTTTAATTTTTCATTTCCAACAAAATAACTTGAATGCTTGATATAAGTTGAATGTGCCATTTGAAGTAATTGTTGTATTTAAGCAGGCATGATAACCTAAGGAATGTTGTATTCAGCACTTTGATTAGAAAACTATTACAGCATTATATATTGGAAGCTGTATCCTAGCAATCAAAGTTGAAGACAAAATTTTAGCAGTATAATTATGTTGTATACTGTATTTCTGCTATGTTTTAAAGTTGAAAGCTATATACATATTGTTAGGCGTATGCTGTAAACCATATATTTTCATAGAATACTATAAAGTAAATTTAATAATTTACAAATAAAAAGACTCATATTGATCATACTAATAATTTAACAGCTCTGTATTTTATGGAAATACTTTCTATAATTTGATATATCAGACTATCAGTTGATATTGGGAATTCATCTGTGAATTGCACTTTGGACATTTTAGAAAAAAAACATATTATTGATATTTTACATGTAAAGATATACTATAGGTATGATATATGTATTTAAACAGTTTTACTCTCATTACAGTCATTATGTATTTGATCTCATAACTCCACAATTGAATAAGTTCAAAATATACATCTTTACATACGACTTTATTTCTCTTATAAACCGTTATAATGGTAACTAATTAATCATAAATTTTGATATATACAACTTTGTGACTTGAAGTTTTGTTTAAGCATAAAGATATTAACAAATGATACTTCTTACATTGTAAATATTTTTTTTTAATTGGTTAAAAAAAAATTTTGTATCTTAATTGAATGTTGCCCAACAGCGATTGACACCATATGTTTACATATATTTACAGTAATGGCTGTACGTTGTGACTCTTACATTTATTAGCTCACCTGAGCACAAAGTGCTCAAGGTGAGCTTTTGTGATCGCCCGGCGTCCGTCGTCGTGCGTCGTCAGTCGTCCGTCGTCAACAATTTTCTTTAAACGACATCTCCTCTGAAACTGCTGGACAGAATTTAATGAAACTTGGCAGGAATGTTCCTTGGGTAAGGCTCTACAAAAGTTGCTAAAATAAAGTTGATCCATGAAGAACTCTGGTTGCCATGGCAACAAAAAGAAAAATAATTTGAAAACTTTAAAAATCATCTCCTTCAAAACTACTGGCCAGATTTCAAAATAATTTGGTACAGATGTTCCTTGGGTCAACCTCTACCAAAGTTGCTAAAATTATTCTGATCCGTAAAAAAACATGGCCGCCAGGGGCGGGGCTTATTTGCCTTAAATGTATATAGAGAAACCTTTAAACAACATCTCCTCTGAAACCACTGGACAGAATTTGATGAAACTTGGCAGGGATGATCCTTGGGTCAACCTTCACAAAAGTTGCTAAAATAAACTTGATCCATGTAGAACTCTGGTTGCCATGGCAACAAAAAGGGAAAAAAAAATGAAAACTTTAAAAATCGTCTTCTTCAAAACTACTGGCCAGATTTTAAAATAAATTGGTACAGATGTTCCTTGGGTCAACCTCTACCAAAGTTGCTAAAATTATTCCGATCCGTAAAAAAACATGGCCGCCAGGGGCGGGGCTTATTTGCCTTATTTGTATATAGAGAAACCTTTAAACAACATCTCCTCTGAAACCACTGGACAGAATTTGATTAAACTTGGCAGGGATGATCCTTGGGTCAACCTTCACAAAAGTTGCTAAAATAAACTTGATCCATGTAGAACTCTGGTTGCCATGGCAACAAAAAGAAAAAAAAAATGAAAACTTTAAAAATCATCTTCTTCAAAACTACTGGCCAGATTTTAAAATAAATTGGTACAGATGTTCCTTGGGTCAACCTCTACCAAGTTGCTAAAATTATTCCGATCCGTAAAAAAACATGGCCGCCAGGGGCGGGGCTTATTTGCCTTATATGTATATAGGGAAAACTTTAATCAACATTTCCTCTGAAACCACTGGACAGAATTTGATTAAATTTGGCAGGAATGATCCTTGGGTCAACCTTCACAAAAGTTCCTAAAATAAACTTGATCCATATAGAACTCTGGTTGGCATGGCAACAAAAAGAAAAAAAATATGAAAACTTTAAAAATCATCTTTTTCAAAACTACTGGCCAGATTTTAAAATAAATTGGTACAGATGTTCCTTGGGTCAACCTATTTATCTCAGGTGAGCGATTTAGGGCCATCATGGGCCTCTTGTTTTTTAGACAAATTTGATTTTTCATGATTAACCCAATTTACTGGAGACTGAGTCATTCGAAGCCTTTTTTTTTCTTCAGAATAATCTTCTGTGAAATCATTAATTTTAATGAGACACTAATTTCTATTAATTTCATGCAGGGTAATATCCACGAATATTTATCCCCATGAAAACTCTTATATAGACCTCATGTTTTCTAGGACATAGATCCACTAATAAATGTGTGTGTGGGGGGGGGAGCGGTTACAGTCTTGGACTACAAATCTCTCAGCTCCTCACTGCTGTGGGTTCGAATCCCGGTAGGGACTTCGGATTTTTCATGTGAGGAAGCCTTCCAGCTGGCTTGCGGTAGGTCGGTGGTTCTACCCGGGTACCTCTGTGTACTCGGGGTCTTCCTCCACCTGTAAATAGCTGGACGTTGCTATATGATTGAAATACTATCGCAGTGAGGGTAAACCCAAATACAATATCAATAACTAATAAATGTACCCACGAAATTCCCTTAGGTACATAATCAACAAAATTTAATGTTAACAAAAAATTAATGATTTTACAGTAACACTAACCATACTTTGAGCTTAATAATAGTGAAATACTTGATAGCTTAGTGGTAGTTTTACTCATTCTGATTTATTTAATAAACAATAATTTTCCAAACATTTCATTTCTCAGTAAAATAATGTTAAGTATTAAAGTAAAGATTTATGTTAACTTAGTCATATATTTGAATATTTAGTCATGAATAATTTGTTAAACAGGAAATGTGGAATCATGATCACTTCTTAGTTTAAGAATTTGAATTTTACTTTGCTCTAAATTTTGTTAGTTGAATTGGAGCCTTAATCAATAGCTGTGTTGTTGAAATGGGTAAAATTTACATTTGTCATGACAGTTTTTTACAAACTTGTCAGTAGCATTGTCTCTATAAGCATCATCATTAATATTTTATCTTTAACTCAGGGAGGTTATCTGTCAATTATTTGATTTAAACTCAATAGTAAGTATAGCATTTAAACATATACTGAACTTTTGAGCATGCTTTATTGGATGAATGTTTTATCATCTCACCTATTAATCATATCCCCATTTCACAGATATGGTGCCTACAAATTACAAAATCTTAATTGTGGTGTCTCATCCTACACTCATATATGAATTCCTTATAGTGATAGTTCTAATTCTCATGTCATCATTGATGAATGTTGTATTCCACACACTGCAAGTCACAAACCCATTTAACCCTGTATATGCCATTTTACACCATTGCAACCCCTATAATAACTATAATGAGTAAAGAAGTGGCGATTTTCCGGTTCATTGATTATTACAAGATTTGTGTCCCTTGAAACTTGGTCTCTGTAGCTGATTGATATTGCAGCCTTGTGAACGCAACTCCTCCTACATTTCTGAACGAATCTTTTCAAAACTTGATCTGTGCAAAATTTTTGTCCCTTGAAACTTAGTCTCTTTCGTTGATTGATATTTCAGCCTTGTGAATGCAATTCCTTGTATGTTTCTGACCTAATCTTTTCAAAACTTGCGCAATGTCATTACTATACTTGGTAGATATTTGCAATAGTTATGCCTTTCTAAACATGGTCTCTTGAAAACACAACTTGAGTTTCTAAACAGGTAAATGTGCATAAAGCAGGGATTTTCTGGTACAGTGATTTTTGCAAGAGTTATGCGGAGAAAGAAAAAAGGATTCATATTTATTCTGTTATTTGACCTCTTTTCATATTGGAAGCCTTCTTAGGGTTCTATCTCTGTTCACCTAAATTAATTGGTCTCACAGACTTCATTATGAGCTGATGCTTACAGAAATGTTAAAAGCAATAATTAGAAGGACTCTCATGGTCTTTATATTTTGTGGTGGCGTATATTGTGGCAGCACTGGCACTCTTGTTTAATACATGGATAGGCCATTATCCTTTGTATGAGACCTATCACAAAGTCTCAACATACCAGTTTGGAAGCTTTCAGATGCTTAGCATTGCTCTGTCTTCAGAGTACTAGATCTCTAGGTAAACATCAACAAATAATTTTCATTAGGATGGTCAATATACTAGGAAAACATCAATAAATTGCAGTTTAAACTATTTCATTGTCATATCATATGATGTGCCATTGTGTCCTTTCTCAAATAAAAAAAATTATTATAAATATGAAAATCTCTGGTATATCCAGACCTGCAAATTATAAATCAGTGGTATATTTTATGTTAAGATATCAATATTTGATGGTATATTTTGTTTTAAATCCCTATTTTTAAAGTCCTCCATAATGTATGTATATGTTATCTAAACGTTTTAGCTATTAATAATTATGCCACAAAAGTATGTTAGTGAACTTAAGTATACCGAATTAACTTCTCAAAAAACACAGCATGTACACAAATTGAAGTAAATTTGAATCAGCTTATCGAACATGTATGTTTATTTTCTAATGTATATATGTATGTATGTGTAGATAATCATGATATTAAACAGAAGTCATTGAAATGTATATATAAATATGCATGTATGTATTTTTTAAATTACAAAAAAGTGGCTATCTGAAACGCATTTTGAGAATTTTGACGTTTTGCGAATTTGAACACCTAAAAGTAACAGTATGCACATATATGCTTAATTACATATGTAAAGTTGGAGATTTAACCAATATCCATACAAGAAGAAGATGTAGCACATAACATTAATCATATTCAGTCCTGACCACCTAAATGTTTGTTTCACTGTACTGCAGTTTTTGTTGTTTTTTGTTGTTGTTTTTTTTGTTTTTGTTTTTGTTTTTTTTTTCTTGCAGGGACCAACACTTTAAGTTACAGCATTAAGCTTGTAAATTCCACGACAAATGGATAGTGATTTTTGTTGAATGTCTTAAGATTGTTGTTTTCTTGTGGCATTGGCCATACAAGTTAACAAGCCTGTTTGAAATTCAGTATACTGCTTGGTCGAAAAGATTTGGTCTTAAACGAGGGTTGTCTATAATGTATGAGTCTTGTATTAAACATTGTTAGTCTTACCCATGTTTTACCCAGTGTTTAGCTGAATATCACAACATCCAAAGATGCTATTTGCTGTCTTTTTGTAGCCAAAGTGGTCTTAATTGTTAATAACTACTAAATTACTAACTTAATCTACTACAACTTTATGTTTACTTGATCAGTTTGGTTAATCACACAATATAATTTTGACTTGTTTGGTCTAATGGTAGCCATGATTGTCTAAATTGTTAATGACTAAATCAGGTAATTTTTGTGTCACCTGCTGTTAGCAGAGGTGACACATAGGGATCACTTTTCCATCATAAGTCTGTCAACCGTCTGTCTGTCTGTCCATCACACTTTTTCTGTTAGCTTCAGTAGGTGACACATGTGTTCCAGAGAACATGTTGGTAATCTGAGTGGTCATCAAGTAGAACATGTTAATGGCTTGGTCTAATTGATTGATCACTAAGTAAAACCTGTTACTTGCTAGGACAGATTGAATATTTACTACAAAAACATGTGATTGACTAGATCTGTTTGGTTAATCACTAAGTAAATCATGTAACTGACTAGGTCTGTTTGGTTAATCACTAAATAAACCATGTACCGACTAGGTCTGTTTGGTTAATCACTAAGTAAATCATGTTACTGACTTGGTCTGTCTGGTTAATCACTAAGTAAATCATGTTACTGACTAGGTCCTTTTGGTTAATCACTAAGTAAATCAAGTTACTGACTAGGTCTGGTTAATCACTAAGTAAAGCATGTTACTGACTAGGTCTGGTTAATCACTAAGTAAGTCATGTTACTGACAAGGTCTGTTTGGTTAATCACTAAGTAAATCATGGTACTGTTTAGGTCTGTTTGGCAATCATCAAGTAAAACATGTTTCTGGTTTGTTCTGATAGGTAGCCAAAATTGGACTGCATTTTACTTCTTATACAATGTGTTGCTTTCCAGTTAGGTCATTATGATTAGCGACATGGTCAGAATAGTGCAACATTTAGAAATGAGACAGAAATAGTTTTAGTGTGTGGACAGATTACTGTAACTGTGATGCATTCCATGCAGTATTAGAAATTACACTCCCCACCACACACACACACACACAGTGAAATGTGACTTTGATAACTGTTGCTGACTTATGTGATAAGAACAATCAGTAGACAAGTGCAGATAACTATGTAAGAATTGTAACCCTTCTTCTGTGTCAAATTGGTACGCGTGGGGGTTTGAATCACCTTCAATGATAGTTCTAGTTTAATTTGATGATACATTTGTGTGTGTGTTGTTGTTTTGTTGTTTTTTTCCTGTTAAATAACGGTTAAGCAAGTTTCATTTTCACTAAGTATTTTTTTTCAAACAAATTAAACATACCATTGCATTTATTCCAAAAGCTACTGATATTGAAGGTGCTTAGTTTTGTTAATTCGTTATGGTTATTAATGTGCCCATTACCAAATGTTGATTCTGTTTTATAAGCTTGTTTTATATAGTAGTTTAGTTACATGTATTGTTTATTCCTTTTTAGCTCACCTGAGCACGAAGTGCTCAAGGTGAGCTATTGTGATCACCTTTTGTCCGTCGTCCGTGCGTGCGTCCGTCCGTCGTCAACAATTTGCTTTAAACAACATCTCCTCCTGAACCGCTGAAGGGATTTTGACCAAACTTCACAGGAATCATCCTTATGATGCCCTCTATCAAAGTTGTACAAATTATTCAGATTGGTTGAAAAAGTAGGTCACAGGAGCTAAAAATAGATTTTAAAAACTCAAACTTTGAAAATCTTCTTCTGCAAAACTGCAAGGCCTAGAGCTTAGATATTTGGTATGTAGCATCATCTAATGGTTCATTACCAAGATTGTTCAAATCATAGCCCTATGGTGATAAATGCCCCCGCACCAGGGGTCACTTGTTTTACATAGAGTTATATAGGAAAATCTTAAAAATTCTTCTTCTGTAAATCCATAAGGCCCAGAGCTTAGATATTTGGTATGTAGCATCATCTTATGGTTCATTACCAAGATTGTTCAAATCATAGCCTTACAGTGATAAATGACCCCGCACCAGTGGTCACTTGTTTCACATAGAGTTACATAGGAAAAGACCTAGAGCTTAATCTATAGATTTGATGTGAAATATTGTCTAGTGGTCCGTACCCACATAATTCATATAGACCAATCATAAAAAAAATATTTTGCAATATTACTAGTTTGAGAGATTATGACTAGATAATGGTTAAAATTTGGCCCTTGATTGAATCACTTTTTACTTTAAATTACATACTTGATATATGTTTTATATTAAAATCAGTATCTATGATTAAATAAAATGATAAAAAGACTAAGAGAATATATTGTGTCAATTGTATATTAAATAAAAGTTTTCTTTAAGAAAGATATGAAAGTACAGATAATCGTATTGTTGGTAATAAAAACAAATTCGGTTGTTTTAGGTTATAATATTATTAACCAATGAAAAATTAGGAAACTATTCAGCCCTCCATTTCCGGTTTCAGTTTGGTAGGTATACGATTCTCTTCAGAAATTTCAATGAATTATCGAAGATCATTAATCTAATAGACCTAAAAAGCGATTGAAAAGTAGGTCAGTAGGTCAAATCTTAGAAAAACCTTGTTTACACACTAGAGGCCACAATTTTGATTCAATCTTCCTCAAACTTGGTCAGCACAAATGTCCTCAGGTGAGCGTCTTTAGGGCCATCTTGGCCCTCTTGTTTATAGTATGTTCAAATAAAGCATTACATGTATATTACTCTAATGAGATATTTTGTTTTTCTTTTAATGTTCCCGCGTTATTAATGAAAAAAAAGAAAGAAAAAAACACACACACAGAGAAAAAACGCCCCTCCCCCCTTGCGGCCTATTGGTCAGAGCGTCCGCCTGGGGAGGGGTGGTCGTGGATTCAATCCCAGCCTGTGACAAAGCTACGTTGTCAAAATGGTACTGGTATAGCCCTGTTGCTTGGCGCTTATATACATGATAGTTCCACGACTGGTTTGCCCGCAGTCACGATAATGTGACTGGGTGTGGTATAATATGACATGCCTACGGTATGATACTGCATTTAACAGCATTATATCTGTCTCAAGTAGAAATCCTCTTCAAATGATTGAAATACGTTGAAAATACGTTGGACGTTAAACTCTAACCAACAAAATAATTAGCAAATTGGTTTCGTACACTTTCCGGTTTAGTCCCGAGATTGCTAAGCTGATAAGATTTTGGTTTGTCCGCGATCAACTCGGTCAAAACAAGACTGATTCATATGTAATCACACGATATGTGGAAAGATCTTGGACCCGTTCACTCAACTTTATAAGAATGAATTTGATATTAGTCGTAAGCAATACATAGTGTCTACTAACTCCTAACTGAAGAACAAAACATGAATAAAACTCTTCATTTCGCTGTATTATACAAAATCATTTTTTTTGGATAAAATTAATACAAGAATAAAACTATTTTACATTTGGAATTTACGTATATTTATATAAAGATTTTTTTAGTCGTCAACAATTTACTGAAAAATATTCTTCTCTGAAACTACTGATGGGAAAGTGATCAAAACTTGCAGGGATGTTCCTGATCCCCTATAAAAATTGTTCAAATGGTTTTGGTCTGTTGCATAATTAGGTAACAGGAGCTAAAATAGATTTTACAAGTGAAATCTTAAAAAAAAATCTTCTGCTCTGAAACCACAAGGCCTAGAGCTTAGATATTTGGTGTGTAGCTTTGTCTAGTTAACCTCTACCAAGTTTCTTAAAATCAAGGCCCTGGGATCAAAATTGGCCCCGCCCCAGGGGTCCCTTGATTTAACATAGGCTAATATAGGAATAAAAACTAGACAAATCTTCTTGTCAGAAACCACAAGCCCTGGAGTTTAAATATTGGTATGCAGCATTGTCTAGTAGATAACTACCAAGTTTGTTCAAATCATGGCCCTGTGGTCAAAATTGGTCCCGCCCCAGGGGTCACCTGATTTTACATACTGGCTAATATAGGAAAAAAAATAGAAAAATCTTCTCGTCAGAAACCACAAGGCCTGGAGTTTAGATATTTAGTGTGCAGTATTGTCTAGTAGATCTCTACGAAATTTGCTCAAATCAAGGCCCTGGGGTCAAAATTGGCCCCGCCACAAGGGTCCCTTGATTTAACATAGGCTAATATAGGAATAAAAATTAGACAAATCTTCTTGTCAGAAACCACAAGGCCTGGAGTTTAGATATTTGGTATGCAGCATTGTCTAGTAGATAACTACCAAGTTTGTTCAAATCATGGCCCTGGGGTCAAAATTGGTCCCGCCCCAGGGGTCACCTGATTTTACATACTGGCTAATATAGGAAAAAAATAGAAAAATCTTCCTGTCAGAAACCACAAGGCCTGGAGTTTAGATATTTGATGAGTAAGATGGCCTAGTTGATTAGATATTTGATAAGTAAGATGGCCTAGTTGACATCTACTAAGTTTGTTCACATCATTGGCCCCGCCCATGGGGTCACTTGATTTAACAAAGGCTAATACAGGAAAAAGCTTGAAAAATCTTCTTCTCAGTAATCACAAGGTCTTGAGGTTAGATATTTGGTATGTGACACAGGCTAGTAGACCTCTACCAAGTTTGTTCAAATCATGGCCCTGTGGTCAAAATTGGCCTTGCCCCAGGGGTCACTTGATTTTACATAGCCTAATAATACCAGGTGAGCGATTCAGGGCCATCATGGCCCGCTTGTTTAGTATGTAGTTTAGAGAAACGAGGCGATGAGCGGACCAATTAAGATGTGTTTTTGTTTTCCATACATAAATTCACATATTTACTTGATATATGGCAAGTGAAAATCAAGTGCAGTCTGCCTCCTACGATGGGCAATTTTCATAGTTGGCCACCCCCCCCCCCCCCCCCCCCGCCATGACGTACGGTATTTTTTATTATTTTTTTTTGGTGGGGGGGGGATGGTATAATTTACATATTAATAATAATAATAATAATAATAATAACATGTATTTGTATGACACCTGCATAATATCTATTTTCGAGTGAAGGCAACCGGAACAAAATTCTGAAACTAAAACAAAATCCAGTCGTGTCCTTTTTTGTTAATATTTAATGATGATGCAATCACTTAGACTAACAACTCAGTATCATATGCCCCTGCGCTATCAAAATAGTGCACGTAATGATTTCCTTATACTGGTATATAGTGTCAGTAGATATGTGCAGTGTTCAGTATTGTGTAGTACTTTCAATGTTATAATGCTTGGCACGTCATAACCCTTCAAGCATATGATTTTTACAGCATATAATTATAAAAAGAAGCAATAGGTCATTATGACATGTTAGAATGACATATCTAATGTACACACACTGTGGTTTCAAAGTGAGTTGACAATGTCAAATTCCAGGGGATTACGGCTGATGTTGAACCTGTAGGTCAGGCCTCATGAACCCATCCATCCACACACACACACACACACACACTACTCTGCTGATACATTGCTTATGGCAATTCTAGTTTGGTTTAGTTCTACTATGGCTGATATATAATTATACGTTGAGTGAAAAGGGGCCGTGAATATTATTCAGAATAAATATTTTACACGAAGATCTAGGTTATTTAAATCTCTGTACCTCGGAAAGGAATATTATTCGATAATAAAGGTACCCAATACGTAAATGAAACCGGGAGTAAAACACAACCTTTGAGTAGATATACAAAGCGATAAAATTGTAGAAACCAGCTACGTTGTTATGCGCCATGATCAACGAAATCTGATGTAGATTAATTCACATCCTGGATTCAATGTTATTTGTGCTCAGTACACAGTATATGTTATCTACGTTGTGTTTCTACGCAGTGTTTATGTAAATCACCAACTGGTAATGTAATATGTATCAAAATGGACAACCTGGAAGAAAGCAGAAAAAATGATACTTTCTGTGCTACCAACAAATGTTTATTCTTTCTGATTGTCCTGGTTGCAGCGGCAATAGCCGTTGTGACATGCTTCACTTTGTTGTCTCCAGCGGTTAGGTCACCCCACCCACCCGAGCAGACGGACCTTAAGTGGTGGCAGACGACAATAATTTACCAGGTGTATCCGCGATCTTTCCAGGACAGTAATGGAGATGGGGTTGGTGACATACGAGGTAAGAAATTGCTTGCTCGAGCATCGTAAATGAGTGTATATGGAGATAAAAAGACACATAACAAGGAATACATCAGACGACATTTCACTCACGCCCACACCACATCAATGACATTCCCGACAGACACAACCATATCTGGAATATTTTCCGATGTCCTCGGACGCCTGTGATAACATGGAAACGGCTTACAGTTAAAATTGAATCGTAGATCTATATAGATAATATAGTATCTATATAAATCGTATTTGACTGTTAGCCGGTTTACAGTGCTGTGACTCATGCATACGTGTGAATAAGGATTATGAATAAGGATTAGAGACGCTAACGTGAGATACATACAAAATGTTGAATTACATAAAACAAACAATTTCAACAAAACACACCTTTCTTGTTCTATTTACGTTGAAACCAGCAGATCAGCTGATGAGATGTAAAATTTGAATTCTTGATTAAAGGGTTTAGTCCTTGCAAATATCACAGATTGTGATAATGATAATGAATATTCAAGAGGGGAAATAACATGCATCAGGAATGACAAGATGGCACCACTGCCCTGTGTAGATCTTAGTGAAAGTGTACCAGCTACATTTAGTAAGTTTTTGTGGTGTTTTTATGCATATGGATTTTAATTTAGTTTATTCGTTTTAGATATTTCCTTTTGTTATTTTTGGTTTTAGAAATTCGAATTGACTGCTCATTGTAGTTTCTTAAATAATAAAAGACCTATAAAAATTCAAACTAACAACCACAACAAAAATAAACTAACAAACAAACAAAATCTTAAAACAAAAAAAAACAAAAAAAAGAAAACGCCGCTCTGTGTAGTCCTGGTGCTGCTTTGGGCGACTGTTTGTGTTCGTTTTAGGTAAGAAAGAAAACCATGGACCAAATAGAAGCCATACAAATCCTGTAGTCTCCTGATGGAGTTTATAATGGTATTCATTTCTCTGCTGTTTGTCTGACGGGGTACAACGCACAACTTATTATAGACGACAATAAATCAGAGAACATTTTCAGCACTTAAAATGGGTCTCTTTGCAAAGACTGATCTAGTCTAAGGTTGCATGTATTTTTCATCCGGTTACATTAATTTCTTTGATTTTTACCCACCTGCCAACTGTATCCCATGGAAACTTTCTCAATGATTATCAGCTTAGCATATATTTATACGAGTAAAGCATTATTGAACAGATCAGACGTGTGCAAAGGTACATTCTTCTTCATATATCTAAATTCGAAAATAGAATTGTAGATAGTGACACAAACAGAAACCTTCTTCAAACTACCAAGCATGATGGATGATAACAGTCAAGGGATGTAAATGACTTGATATGCATTTGGTTAATGGTATTGTTTCATGTACTCCGGTAAATAAGTAATCATTGAAGATTAATAAGTAAGTAATAATTGGAGATCATTAAGTAGAATACAATTTCAAAGAAGATAAGTAGATAAAAATCATCTATTGAAACAAATTAACTTTAAAAGAGGATTAATTGAGAATATTATTAATCATGGTGCAACATTTCTCATTTCAGATTTTTTTTTCGCCATCCATAATGTATATGTGATTGGCTTGTTTATAAGAATACACCTACCTACTAAACTATGGTACGGTAAGTGCATAACCCATCCTCTCCACTGAACGCATTTATTGCTTCGTTTATTTATAGGAATTACGTCCCGGTTAGCTTACTTCAACGACATCAACGTCAAGGCCATATGGCTCAATCCGTTCTACGCCTCCCCGATGCGGGACATGGGTTATGACGTCACAAACTACACGGTTATTGCCCCTGTTTTCGGTAGCATGGAAGACTTCGATAGGTTGTTAAAGGAAGCCCGTCTAAAAGGTAAATTACTGTTTCTTCAAATGTATCCCATGCTATATTAATGTAAATTTTAACAGGTAACTGAAATACAAAGTGATAACAATGCAACAAGTCTAAACAGGGAAAGATATAGTAACACAACAAAAACCTTATATAAATTCCATGATTTCATTAATAAAATGTGTTTTAGAAACATAATATACTCACTTTAATTTTTTTTTTTTTACATTATATCTGCAGAGAAATAAATAAGCTTATAAAGAAGAAATATATACCTGATGATGATTCGCCACAACAATGTGATCTTCCTACAGGTATAAAGGTGATCGTTGATTTCGTTCCTAACCACACCAGTAATGACAGCACGTGGTTCCAACACAGCAGGAAGGGCGTGGCACCTTACAGGGATTATTACATATGGAACCCCGGTCGTTTGATGCCCGACGGTTCACCGGTACCTCCCAACAACTGGGTACTTTTTTTTAACTATTAGAGGTATTTTATGAACTATTCTGGTCCCTGTGTCAGAATTATAAGATAATGATCGTGGGTTCGACCCTCGGCGGCGGCTAAGTATGGCACTAGAAAAAATTTAGTACTTTTTTGTTCATGGCTCTCATCACATCACTGGCACCTGGCCAACCATTCCTGGAACTGCTCTTTTGATTAATGATGAACCATATCGGCGGCAATCAGTAGCTCATACATTAGTAGCTTTAATCAATTTTCTGTTTTGATAACGGCGACGTCGTGCAGGTACTTGCCGGTTTAATACACCAGAATAAATGATCGGCCATTTAATTTCAATTAATTTTGACTATTCGAAGAAAAGGAGCAGTAAAACGTTATTCTATTCTCCCCTGCCTCGGTGTCGTTGTCAGCGCTGGTTTTGGCTGGCTTCATTTTCTGGGCATATTTTCGTAACTTCAAGTCCAACTGTAATATAACTTCACACAATGATAGAACATCATGCAGAATATGTTTATAAATATATGGATTTTGAAACCAACCGTAAGGTCAAGATACCAGGAGTGGTGAAATAGACTATACTATGGTTAAACTTTTCGGCAAGCTTTATTTTTTTGTAACATATCTTACAATTTGAGCGCAAATCTCAATGAAAATTCACATTAGGATTGTACACCATAGTGGAGCCCCATGTATGGGTGTTTAACCAAATACATCTAAGATAAATGTCGCCGAGAATGACAGACTGAGACAGTACTTGGGGCGAAAGGTTTCCGGCAAGCTTCGGTTTCTGAATCTAACTTGAAACTTAAACTTGAGATCCAACATGAGTGAAATGTCACAATATGATAGTAAACATACAGTTGTACATGTACCCATTAATGAGTATAAAATCCAATACCTCATGGGTCAAGGTCACTTAGAATGATATACTGTACAGTGGTTAAACTTATCCGCAACTTTCGTTCTCTGAACACATTTTTTTCACCCGGAAGACAAATCTTTATAAAATTTCACAAGAAGATAGTACATCACTAAGGGAGCCAATACCTCCATGGTCAAGTCCACCTTGCATGAATCATTTGCCTGCATTGTGGCTCAAGTTTTGTGTGCAGCTTGCTATCATGCATCAATTATTAAATTGTATTCATGGTCAATCAAGTGATCGTGGAAATTTTATAGTAAATGCAAGCCTAAATGTAGACTATAAACAAAAAAGCCTATAACTCCATTCATCTGCACTGAAGTATTTTTTAAGCACTTGTAGGACCATGATTGAAATTTCATGATGGATTGATTACCTTAAGTCGATCGTGGATTTACGACCTTATACTGGGGAACCTCTACTTATAGATCACGCTCGGCGACATGATAATATAGAGAAAATGGCTAAAATGTGGTTATCCGCCATCCTTCTCAAAGTTTTATTTATTTATTTATTTATTTATTTATTTATTTAAAATTTAATATTGGCAAACTATGTCTTGACTCCTCCAAAATATTGGGCGTACTGATCCAAATATAAAATCATTTTTGCTGAAATATACAGTCTTACAGCGATAACTGATATATGCAACCATTATATACCGCATTCTTTAAAACATACATGTGTAAACAATCAAACAGGTAAGCAGTTTCGGGGGACCAGCCTGGACGTGGGATGACGTCAGACAGGAATTTTTCTACCACCATTACTTGAAGTCTCAACCCGACTTGAACTACCGGAACGAGCACGTTTTGAACGAAATTGACGTAAGTATACACAATACATCTAGCAATCATTGTGATGTTTGATAAAAATAAATAAAGCTGTTTGCATTTATTTGTTACATATTAAACATATAATTAAAAAGAGAAACGTTATCAACATACGAGTCAAATACGTACATACACTTGTTTTTGTTTAACGTGTGTGTGTGTGTGTGTGTTAAGATGGACATGCAACCGAATTTGACAAAATGACTGTACAATCATTTTTCCAAGATTAGTTTGATAACAATACATATGTACAGTCTGTAAATAGTGAGTTCCCAACATTACTTAATAACAATATATGCGACGATGTTTTCATTAAATGTAAAATATAAGTTTGTATCGGGACTGTATTTCCAGAATGTTCTTCGATTCTGGTTAGACAAAGGCGTGGATGGTTTCCGAATTGACGCTTTGTCACATCTATTTGAAATTGAGAACCAGTCCTTGGACGAAGCAAAAAAGGTAAATTCATATATTAAAAGTGCTTAAATGTTATCATTTCATCTCTGTTTTGTTATTTCATTGTTTTTCTTTTCATGCCTATTTGAAGATACATAACTTTATACAGATACTAAACCCTTTCTTTGGCCCCTAAAATTGAACCCTGGGTAGTCCTTTGAACGTCGATTATGGAACAGACGCTTGATGGTTTCTTTTTCAGTCCTCTGCCATTTATCATCTTATTATCATGGTCACACTTTGCTTTGCTAGTAATTGAAAGCGTTGTATATCACAAAGCGACTGCATATGAAAAGCTAGAAACAGTATTGAATAAAAATGACTAAATCAGCAGTACAAATAATTATATAACATCGGATCACTTAATTGCAGCACATCCGAAATCAACCCGGAATTCGTTATGCCTTTTTAATAGTGTGATACATGTGCTCATTTATGATATATAACGAGCCATTTAAATGACCTGATTAATATCTTAAGCGTCGATTTTATTCTTATCCAATGTACTATATTTCAATCCATACCAAGTTCTGTTAAATGTCGGTAGTTCATTGCTTCATCTGTTTGCCAGCGATTCTCCTTTAATCACTGCATGGTCACGAAAAGACTGATCGACCTAGTATACAGACCGTTAACTACGTGATGTGATAAAACAACCAAAATATAAATTGATAAACCGCCAAGCGTAATCTATTATTTCAAATTAAAGTCGACATCTGAATGGGTTCTGACCGGAACCACATTTTACTGCTTCATGCGCGAGTATAAGCTATTTCGCCAGAGGATCGGCAATTCCCGGTATAATTCGCTAATTCAAATTGACCAATCAGTAACTGGAAAAAAGTTTCAAATTCATGTTTATTTCCCATTGAACATTGTGTGTAATTAGACTAGGTGTTCAGAAAGTTCTCGTTGATTTACGTAGAATTACGTCTCATTTTGGAGAGAAATGGTCTATAATACGTAAATTTTCATTTTTATAGTACCAGTACACCAGGAACCAGCCTGAGATATTTACGGTGGTGAGACGATGGAAGAAGATCATAGACAGTTACATAGCCAAAGACGGTATTGAGAGGTAACGTTCTCAAGGCACTATAAATCTCGATATCATAAACTAAGAAGAAAAGCTTATATCATTCCGAGCGTTTGATACAAAACCATTGTGATTTCTTAATGCATATGTAGTTACGACAGATAAGCACCAAACTCTCGATTCAAGGTTAAAGGGGAGATGTTAACTATATTTATTGTTTAGCGATCAGAAATGTTAAAAGAAGAAATAAAAACAATGTTTTAATGGACGGCTTACGGTAGACAGGTTAAAAGGGTTTCTCGCGATTTTTTTAATGTCCCATATACCTTGTATTATATGTATATTGGACATAAAAAATCGTGAGAAACCCCTTGAGACAGATTGCCTCTCACTCTTTCTCTTCTACAGTTTTTAAGATTTACATAGATGTGTATATATTTAAATTCCAAGGAAGCAAACGCAAAATATATGATGGATATAGCAATGTATATGGACATTACCAAACATTCTTCTAAACGAATAAAGCCCAAGAAATAGCCTCAAAATATTAATGTAATACTTCATTACTGTATTATGTCAATTACTTTCAGTCTTTTATTTGTGTTATTTCCTATTTATTTATATATCTTTTGTTACAGAAATTATAATAAATATCAACGCCGTGGTAAAATTTCATATTTTTACATAGTATTTCAACAATACAAAACTGCAAACTTTGAAGCAAGTCCCATGACTGTGCTGACACTATGTTATATACAGTACGCTTTTAAAGATTCGGTATGGTTATAAACATTGTTAAAATACGTTTTTAACTATGAGTATGCAAAAAGTAAATTACAAAACTGAAAGATATAACAAATGTGTGTCTTCTTCTCTGTCCTGTTTCAATCTCAAATATAGAATTGTTTAGCCAAATGTCGGTAAATAATTTACACATTTCGTAATAAAGAAAATATGTTTTACTTTAAGTTCTTTTTTCGGTTCCAGTCTGGTTTAAAAAAATCAAACCTTAAGTTACAGATAGTGATACACATTAAAAGTTCACCATTTTTTTTGAGTCCCAGAACCTAAACGAACATTTTTAAGAATCAATACAAGCCATTAGTACATACCTACCTAGTTTTTAAGTGATGACAACAGAAAATAAAGTAATTATCACATGGGAAAGATAGTAAACATGGTAAAATAATAATCTTGTTTCATTTTCACCTTCTTTGTCTTTATCGTCAGCGTTTTCCGATAGCCGAAATCCTTCTTTGTATATATGGTCAGCAATTTCCCTCTTTGGCTATATGGCCAGCAGTTTCCCACGTATCTAAAGTGCTGACCAGATGGATATAGAGTCAATGTACTTGCCTCACTTTACCTTCTGATCAGTTCAATTATGTCAAGAAATTGTGTATATTTACTTAATCATTGTATTTTATACCTAACCCGATATTAAAAAAATATATGATAATGTACATGTATATAATTATTGTTAAAAAAAGACATAAATAAAAATACGCTTTTATATATTTCCTTCAAATCAAATGTAGAAAAAAAATTAAATAAACTCATTTAAGTTTCCTCCTTTTAATTATAGGAATAAATATATATATATATTAACCAAACATCAGCACAAAATCCTTCTATATTTCATATCGTCAGCGTTTTCCGATATCCTTCTTTGTATATATGGTCAGCAGTTTACTATATGTTCTATATCGTCAGCAGATTCGTCAGCGCTTTAGTACGACCCCTTTTGCAGTTTAGTTTACGTAACCTAAGTCATGTCACGGGGTACACGTAGTGTTGAAACTGTAAAGATACATACATCCTTGTAGTTGTTGATTTCTATTTTTGAACCAAAATTGTGCATTTTACTGGTGATACTTCATGTTGTATACTCTATTTCAGGCTATTGATTGCTGAGGTGGCCAAACCAACACAAGCTACACGAGAGAGATTCTATGAGGAGGGGACACTGCCTTTCTTTTATGATCTGGCCGATGTACAGAAGAACTGTGGTTTCACGGCAGATTGCTTCAGGGCCACCATACAAAAG
The DNA here is from genome assembly GCA_021229015.1 of Solen grandis. Taxonomy (NCBI): domain Eukaryota; kingdom Metazoa; phylum Mollusca; class Bivalvia; order Adapedonta; family Solenidae; genus Solen; species Solen grandis. Next base: position 11,327,256 of record CM037793.1, on the reverse strand, counting down.
GGTCTAAATATCTCTGATGGCCAGTGGCCTAACTTCGTGGTAATCCTTCTATTGCAAATCTGAAATTAATATTTTGTCTCTCTGTTCCGGTATTTAAAATGCATTTAATATTCTTGTTTTAAAAAAATCTAGTTTAGCACACTCTTCAGTGAATAAATATCATATTTAACAAAATGAATATACATCTGAAAGGATGATGCCCCCACACAGGGAGACTCTTAATCAGTACATTGTCAAGTAATTGCATAAAAAATGTACTGTCGAGAAAAAGTGTAAATAACTTTACCTATAACATGACATCAACAGAAAAGAGTACCGCTTTTTTTTTTATTTGCAATTTTCTCGTTTCAAGCATTTTCTGTTGTATGAACCCTGTCACATACTTTGGCCACACATCGGCGAATGTCGCAAAACAGCAATTTAAATTCGTTTAAACAATGCCCAGTTAAATCCACACCATTTAGTAACCTAAATCGTGGTAAACATTCTCTTAATTTTTTTAATTAATTTCATAAGATCATGTATGCAGACATACAGCAGACCACAAATGTCTCAATTGATAAACAATATTGGGCTGTGTTCTCCACGGGGTCAGTTTTACAGGAAGTCGAAATGTTTTACACAGTATTTCTGATATAAGATATATATTGACAAAATGCTTTGCATATAATTACTAGATCATCTTTGAGCATTTCTGATAAAAAAAGTTCTTACTTTAATCAAGTCTGCCTGTCTACCTATTCAAGCTCGGCAGTCATGACAACCGCCGAATCGCAGACCGCGTTGGCCGGGAGTACGTTGACGCCTTAAACATGCTGCTATTGACGTTACCAGGGACCCCTACGTCGTATTATGGGGAAGAGCTTGGGATGGTGGGAGGAGACTATACAGGACTTCCGCCCCGAGATACCAAGGCCATCCAGTCTCACAATATTGTCAGTAACACTGTAGATCTCACAATATTGACATTATTGTCAGTAACACTCACAATATCATCACATTATTGTCAATAACACACACACAATATTGTCAGTAACATAAGATCTCACAATATTGACATTATTGTTAGTAACACTCACAACATCATCAAATTATTGTCAATAACACACACACAATATTGTCAGTAACATAAGATCTCACAATATTGACATTATTGTTAGTAACACTCACAATATCATCAAATTATTGTCAATAACACACACACAATATTGTCAGTAACATAAGATCTCACAATATTAACATTATTGTTAGTAACACTCACAATATCATCAAATTATTGTCAATAACACATGTACAATATTGTCAGTAACATAAGATCTCACAATATTGACATTATTGATTGACAATATTGTTAGTAACACTCACAATATTGCCAGTAACATTCACAATATTGTCTCATTATTGTCGGCAACACTCACAATATTGTTAGTAACACTCACCACAATATTGCCAGTAACATTCACAATATTGTCTCATTATTGTCAGCAAATTTTTAACACTCAAATTCCCACCAAATTTATCAGTAAAACTGTTGATCTCACATACATCTTCCTTAGTATTTTAGATTCTTGCTTACCCTTGTACCGTTGTTCTTGCTTATGTTAAATTTAATGTAACATCTATGTTATAATGATAATGACATGTTTATTAATAATTTTTGATCATGCCGTACTTCATTAGCACATACTGAATCATAAAAACAAATGCTATCCATATGCATTAAGAAAAATATAAAAAGAAGAGAAAACGTATAGTAATATATATTATATATTACTATAAGTTTTCTCTTCTTTTTATATTTTTCTTAATGCATATGGATAGCATTTGTTTTTATGATTCAGTATATATATGAGATGTCTTTGACTTTAATTGTAAAAGTCAATTCCAAGTTCAATCATATACGTATACGAATAGTATCACTGCAAAAATGTTAACAGATATTGACGTTACCATATCATGTTTGATAAGCAGAATTTGTTTTTCATTTTGCAGTCACTGTCCAGGGACTCGGAGAGGAATCCGATGCAGTGGGACAATACCCAGAATGCCGGGTTCTCCACTTGTAACCACGTGACCGACTCAGAAGACAGGTGCCCGTGGCTGGCTGTAACACCCAATACAAATTTTACATATGTAAATGTTGAGGTAAGTTAACAAATTCAATAGCGGTTTGTTTTTAAAAGGCCATGAAACATTTGAACTCCCCTGCATCTCACCATTCCGGAACAGTTAGATGCCTCAAAGATGTGGTAATTGATTAAATTAGACAAAGCGTAGAATTCAGTTTTTACACCCAGTTTTAAATATTGTTTTCAAGAAATCGGAATACAACGAAGTTTTTTCCTAAAACATGGGGATGTTATTTTATGTCATGAACAAGGTAATGCACGTTTGCTTTTGATTACAGCACAGTCCCTGCCACACACTGTAAACATAAATTTCATATAACTTTGACATAAAAATATCCACTATAAGTAACTTTGAAAATACCAAATATGCTTATACATTGCATATGCATTATAAACAAAGTATATCTCCCGAAATCACCAGAAAATACTAATTTGCTTAAATACATATTAACCTTATTGAACTTAATATGAACTATAAATCAGTCCATATTCTGTGTGTATTATATTCAATATATCTGCCACACCATTTATGGTTGCAAACAACATAATTTTTGTAGCGTAGTCGTTTTGTAAAATCGATTAGCAAAAATGTACAAATTATATACTTTATAAATTCAACAAATCCCCCATGCCGTGAAAATTTTATCTCAGCTGAGCACAGCGTGTTCAATGTGAGCTATAGTGATCACCTCGTGTCCGTCGTCAACAATTTGCTTTTAAAGACATTTCAGAAATTATTTGGTAGTCATTGTCGAAGCCCGGCATAAATGGTCCATAGGTGGTTAGTGATCCATGCGGCACTATAGTTGCTAAACATGATTTTATTTAAATTTAATGGTCTCCTCTGAAACCAGTGGTCAGAATCGGAATATGAGTCTCAGCACCTCATAGCCCGCTTTCAGTGGTGTTAAATCAAAGTTACTCGTCCCAGTTTGTACGTTAATTAACTTATTCAAGGGAAATAACACAAATCTTAGTTCGATTTTATTTTTAAAATTTGGTATGCAATACATTTTTTCTCTGTCTAAACCAGTATTAGGTATTTAGATATTTTTTTTGTTGTTTTATTATTTTAACATTTTTATACACGTATATCTGATTGGTGATAACTGCTTGAAATATATTGATCCGTACAAAATTGTCAGTGTGTTTTCAGGTACATTTTTGGCATTAGATTAATTTAAAAGTATACATGTATAAAATGGTCTTACACCTCTGATATTATATGTTTGTCTCCTTAAAAGACACATAGAGAGATTAGCATGTTCTTGTTCATGATTAAATTATTTCATAATTTTATTTTAAAATCAACCAATCCCCTACACCACAATGGTATGTCGGAAATGTTTGTATTAAGGACTAAATAAAAGTAAACGTGAATGTTGAACAATGGTTGTAGCTGGTATGATTGGAATTGTTGTTATGGATTTCCATAGGGACACTTGTCTCTGATCTTTCAATGGGCCATATTTAGATTTTCTAATAACTTGTTACCTATCCTATAAATAAAATTATTCTTATATGCATTTTATAAGCTTGTTTACTGCTCTCTTAAAATATTTTAGGAATAGAATGTTTAATGTTTGTGTTTCAAACTATCTATAGTTGTTTCATGAAACACCAGTTTAATTATATAAACGGTCCTTGCTGCTTTACTAGCATGACATGGTATAACTATATTTCTGTGGGTCATCTTTTTCAGGCTCAAAACCGATCTAGTGAATCCAGTTTGAGTGTTTACAAAGCCCTTGCAAGACTGCGACAACAGCCGGAATTCCAGGACACTTTTATAGGTATACACAAACTCAATATTTAGTGAAAAGGTTTCGCATCTGAAGCATTTTTTCTGTTTAGCATGTCATACGGCTTGTAATTTAAATCCATATACATTTTATTGCACGTTTTAATTCTTCACAAAATTTCATTTAATATTGCATAAGTTTTTGGCAGTGAAAAAACCTTTGAAAAAGAATCTGTGTACGATGTTTTTATCGCTCGACGTTTTAACGCATGTCAATAGACTGCCACGTCATCTTTAAGTATTGTATAAGAATGTAATGCATTTGCAAAAACATCCGTATTCTCGCGTCGCAAATTGTCCTTGTTTAGCAGACGAAAAATCAACTAATTTGTTTAATATAAAATTGTTCTGTGCACGGGTTTCCTGCATTTTTTTTTTTGTAAAGTTATACTTGATTTTATAGTTCATAAATGTTTCAAATTTATTTTATTTTCACAAATGCCCTTTAAACGCAAGTTTCAACATGTTGGAAGGTAAAAACTCTCCATCCCAATCAAAGTCAATAATAAGCCGGTAGTTTGATTATTTTTTATTGTGTTTACCGTCCCGACAGCAGTATTTCAGTCATCTGGAAACTGTGTCTACTTGAGACAGATATAGTGCTGCCACACTGCAGTATCACGCCGTAGACATGTGGCATGATACCACACCCAGTCACATATCTTGACACCAGGTCTACCAGTCCAACAAGGATGCTGCTATACTAATACCTTTTTACGACTTTGTTATGTCACCGCCGAGGACCGAACATACAATCTCTTGATTCGTGGGCGGATGCTCTAACCACTCGACCACCGCGACCGGTAACCCGGTAAAAGAAAAGTACATAAGCTTGAAATTAAATTAGGAATCAGTTAAGTTAATTATCTTCATGATAACATTTCTATTACACCACAGAATTTCCTGAGGGTCATTCACGAGATGTGCTGGTATTCCTACGCGGACAAGGTGCAGTTCGGTACGCCACAGTATTGAACCTGGGAAGCGGAAAAATCGACGTTAATCTTGCTGGCGATTTCTCTGAAGGGACAGTTGCAGTGTCTACCAAGGGACACTCCCTAGACCAAATTAACATATCAAGCATATTACTTCAGAAAGGAGAAGGACTTGTCATTAAACTAACATAAAACTGTAACGTGTTACCAAACATTTGTGATCGATTTTATTTTCAATTACATGTATTGTGTTTAACACTGACCCTACACGGAAATACAGGGGATCAGTTATGTTCATAGGGGGCAAGGCACCAGTCGTGCTTCCTGTTCCCTTTACATTATTGACCCCCCCTCCCCCCCACACACACACAAATCCGCGTAGAGTCAGAACCATACACCAAAATTGATTTGTTTCAACGACCACTTTTTCTAATAATATATTTGTAATTTTCTTCATTTTAATCGTCTTTTTGGTTCTCCTTACCCTATATGGATTTCTACTGACCCTAAACAAAAATACATGTATAGGGTATCACCACGTGACCGCGATTCGGTCAATGAAAACGTAAGGAACCTGTGGGAGCTGGAACAAAATATATTCAGTGAACAGACATTGTTTTGCATATGAGATGAGTTACCAGGTTGTATATAAATAGCTGCTAATTGAAAATAGAATTCAATTTCCGGTAGTGTATCACTTATACTCGAATAAAGTATATTTTGTCTGTTTAAAAAATGCGAAATGTAATCTAGATATGGTTCTTGTGCAGTAGAATTTTACATATATTTACTAAATAATGATGCTATTAAACGGAAACTTTTTTATTTATAAAAAATATAATTATATTTTGCATGAAATCTTTAAAATAAGATTAAATCAAATATATTTTTAAATCATATAATGATTTTTATTTATATATATTATTACAGTATATAAGTAGGTCAACAATGCTTTTACAATAAACTGGTTTTAATGGAGTTAAAAGTCCCTCTAAGTCACTGACTGTGCATACTTGTTCAAAGCTCAACTACATAAACTCTGTTTTACAGGGATTATCAGATTAAAAACTGTATCAGTCGAGTTTGAAGAAGCTTTACATGGAATTTTAAAGAAATTGTTAACTAAAAGCATCAAAAATGTTTACCACTGTAATAACGCGAGATATTTCGACCCGGCGACGTCAGGACCAACGCAGTGCTTACATATCAGCATATCTATGTAATTCAGATTGTGTTTAATTCGATAAAAAGTTTAAAAGGTCGGCTGAATCGACATTTTAAATGAATATTTAAACTACAGGTAACGATTAAATTATCTTCTTTTGTGATTTTAATCACAAACCATTTAGTTCATTGTGATCTATATTGTGGTATTGTTTCACGCTGCTTGTTAACTCACGCCGAATACGCGCTGATAATACACTGTATATACCTTTGTTGCATCCGTCATGTCTGTCTGTAAAAGTTATTCGTTACAGAATCATTACATTGGCTAATTAAACATTTTTACGGATGATGACGCAAGATAAGACCAAATGAATATATGAACGATTTTCATTTTTTTTTTTAGAAAATGCCTTTACGAGTACCTAGGGAAAAATGTTAAGCACAATTGTTTATCGAGATGACAACTAGCTGAACTATATACTTCGTTTACTATTCATGAAATAACTAAACAAAAGTATCGATCTGAACTACAATTCCTCCGATACATATATTGTTTTATTGGAATTTCAGAACACGTTTATAGGTTCACACTAACTCAATCTATGTTTGGGGAAACTGTTTTTCTCCTGAAACAATTTTTAAGAAAGTAAAAGATAAAGAATACATAATAACACAGTCCATTTTTTGTCTGATGTTATTGCCCCCCCCCCCCCCCCCCCCCGCAAAAAAAAAAAAATATGCCTTCGCAATTCATGTACGGATCAGGGCACTTTTGTAAAGTTACTAAAGTTTTAGTGTTAAAAGTCCTTAGAGCAGTCTGAGTGCTAGGTTTAGCCTCTCACTGATATACAATATGTCTGCTGCCCGCCACGTCATTATTTGATAAGATGTAAATGAGTAATGTGCATTCGAAATCACATCTACATTAATCCCACATTCGCATGTTTCGATATTTAAAGGGAGATAACCACCAGGAAGACTTCGTCCTTTTTCGCTAGAATTGTTCTATGTATGTGTTCCTACAGTGAGTTTATATAAGTTCTCAACTTATATTTACAGTATATAATCCATCAAAGATCCAGAAAATAACAACTGCTATTTCATATTACTTTATTTTCTAAAATGTCCTTACATATTGTATATCCTTGACCTTATTCACATGCGCAAGATACAAAAAAACTCTTGATCCAAAACAAAGGTCACACCAAATCGGCTGTAAAACAAATACAAAATGATATTAAAAGCAAACAATGATTCAAATTACTCAGTAAAACATTTCTTTAAACTGTTCAACCATAGAATTCCAAAAGGCTCGTTCACAAGATACGCGGGCAAGAATTAGTTCGGTACACCACAGTGTTGAACTTGGGAAGCGGAGAAAGCGAAGTTCGTCTGGCAGGCGACTTCTCTGAAGGGACATTTTGCAGTGTCTACCAAGGGACGACCACTCGACCAAGTGAACTTATCAAGCATCTTACTTCAGAAAAGAGAAGGACTAGTCATTGTACTAATATAAAACCTAAAATTCAGTGAGCATGGGCAGACCAGTCGATCATGGTCTTTCCTTGAGATAAGTCACTACATATTATATTCACTATATAGCTGATCGACTGGGGGCGGGGGCATGTCACTTACACTTAAATATGATTTATCCACTCATGTTTGGAAAAACATGTATTAATTGCAAACTGATGATGTTAACAAGAAGGGTGGAAATCATTTGTCCAGTGTGAAGGATAGAGATTATTAAGACATTTCTATAGACCATAGATGGCCGCAGCGAGCGTAGTCTTCTAATGTCTGTAGAAATGACTTTATAGACTCTGCCCGACTTAAAAATCACACTGAATTTGTACATGTATAGACCTTTGGTAAAAAATATTGTACGTGGTAAAATGGAAAATAGCCTATTGAAATAAATCGCTGATATTTTCAGAACTTCTGATTGATCACAAAGTTAAAGAAGTATATATACATGCATTATATAAGATTCATTACAATTAGTATAACATAACAATCAACAATATATTCATAAACACACACACTTATATATTAAATGTATCTACAATAATTTGGCCAAAATTGTTATGTTAGAGCAACAAATTAATCATTTTGTGTGATATCAGATTTACTACTTTATTTTAGTGGAAACGGATCTGAGCCGAAGCATTGATATTATATAAGTTTGTTTAGGATATGTGTATCCGATTTCCTATATCCTAGATTATAATACTAGTACACCCGTTATCCCTTACTCAACAAACGTTCAACATTGAACCAGCAACACAGGCGAGTCTTAATTCTTAATTATTCAAGACATAACCACAGATAGAAAATAATTCAATCCAAAAAAACTTTTAGCCCCTTTTCCTCTTAAAGACCCATTTTGACGCTGAGCAGAGCTGTCCGATTGGGGTCTTCA
>CM037793.1:11271204-11316989 GCA_021229015.1 Solen grandis | reverse complement strand
TCAAGGACATGATTTTACTTGAACCAAGGTTTTTAAAGGCTTATAAAATCTGTCCTATTTAAGATAGAAAGTTGATATTTAGTCAGTATATAGGTCTCTAGAAGTTTTAAACATTTTGTGAAAATACATGTCATATGACGTCACGTGACGTCATTATATGATAATGTATTTCTAATATTAACAAGAATATTTCTATATGTTGAAATTGTCGAAGGGCAATGAAAAGTTAATGACACATGCTTCAAAGGATGAAATTTTGATTTCTATGATCTTCATATGCCTATGACGTCATATGACGTCACACTTGAAATATGCAACAAAAGTTTGTACGCGGTCTACAGCCATTGTTTATGAACCGATTTTCATCAAATTTTTTACAGATTGTGTATATTAAGTTCTAGTTGTGCATCTCGGTGTCCGTTTTTCAAAATTCGAAAAGTCCATGGTTCTATAGCGAATTCAAGATTCGAACCAAGGTCGTAAATTTTTAAATGCTTATAAAATCAGATTTATTTGAGATAGAAAAGTGATATTGGGTCAGTGTATAGGCCTCTGGGAGTCTTAAACATTTTGTGAAAATAAACGTCACATGACGTCACTTGACGTCATTATATGATAATGTATTTCTAATATTAATAAGAGTATTTCTATATGTTGAAATTGTCGAAGTGCAATGAAAATTTAATGACAAATGATTCAGATGCTGAAATTTCGATTTCAATGATTTTCAGAAGCCTATGACGTCATATGACGTCACATTTGAAATTGACTACGAAAGTTTGTACACGGTCCAGAGCCATTATTAATGGGCCGATTTTTATCAAATTTTCACAGAATGTGTATATTACGTTCTTATTGTGTATACCTGTGTCCGTTTTTCAAAATTCAAAAAGTCCAAGCATCTATGGCGGATCCAAGATTCGAACCAAGGACGTCAATTTTTAAATGCTTATAAAAACTGTCCTATTTGAGATAGAATGTTGAAATTTTGTCAGTTAGTAGGTCTCTGGGTGTCTAACAATTATGTGAAAATAAACGTCATATGACGTCACGTGACGTCATTTTTTATCATTATTATTCTTTTCTTCTTCCTAACTAAACGCTTATTATAATATGTTGCAATAGTCCTAGGACCATGAAATTTTTATGGGTTATTAGTGATGTGAGGAAATTTTTTTTCAATGATTGTCAGCAGCCTATGACGTCACATGACGATACAGCTAAAAATAGTGAAAAATGGTGTTTGCGCTCTACAGCCGTCATTTTTAGTCGGATTTTCTTCAAATTTTCACAGATTGTACATCTTGAAACTAAGGTGTGCATAGCCTGTCAGCTAACCGAAATTCCGAAAGACCGAAGTTCTGTGGCTGAAATAAGATTCGAACATAGGACCGAAAATTTCATTTTAGGATTAAAGAGCTTCAGGATGAGATAAAAAGTTGAAACTTACACAGTTTGCAGTACTGCAGAATTTCTACATATATTTTGATTCCTGACGTCATATGACGTCATGTGACGTCATAAGCATACTTCTTAATTTTTATTTTAGGGCAATGATTTCGACATGATGCCAGTTGTTCAGAATAATGAAAATTTCAGAGTTATGACAATAAAGTATGCGCTTTAGAGCAACAGCATTTTCAGCACCCTATGACGTCACGTGACGTCAGAGCTAAAAATAGTGGAAAATGGTGTTCGCGCTCTACAGCCGCCATTTATGATCAGATTTTCTTCAAATTTTTACAGATGGTACATCTTGAAACTAAGGTGTGAATATTTTGTCAGCTAACCTTAATTTCGAAAAACCGAAGTATTGTGGCTGAAATAAGATTCGAACATGGGACCAAAAGTTTCATTTTAGGGTTAAAGAACTTCGGGATGAGATAGAAAGTTGAAACTTACACAGTTTGCAATTCTGCATAATTTCTACATATATTTTGAGTCGTGACGTCATATGACGACATAAGCATACTACTACTACTGCTACTTTTTTTTTCTTCATAACTAAACGCTTATTTTTCGGGGAAAATGTCAATTGTTCAGCATGAACATGAAATACTACCAGAGGTGAGTCATTACATGAAACTTCTTTCTACTGCTTTTTGCATTAACACAGCTTGCAGAAAGTCCTATCATTCGTTTTGACGAATGACATCTAGTTATTATTATTATTATTCTTTTTTTCTTCCTAACTAAACGCTTATTTTTATATGTTGCAATAGTCCTAGGACGATGAAATTTTTATGGCTTATTAGTCACGTGAGGAAATTTTGATTTCAATGATTTTCAGCACCCTATGACGTCACATGACGTCACAGCTAAAAATAGTGAAAAATGGTGTTCGCGCTCTACAGCCGTCATTTATGGTCGGATTTTCTTCAAATTTTCACAGATGGTACATATTGAATCAAAGGTGTGCATATCCTGTCAGCTAACCGAAATTCCGAAAGACCGAAGTTCTGTGGCTGAAATAAGATTCGAACATAGGACCGAAAATTTCATTTTAGGATAGAAAAGCTTCAGGATGAGATAGAAAGTTGAAACTTACACAGTTTGCAGTTCTGCAGAATTTCTACAAATATTTTGAGTCGTGACGTCATATGACGTCATGTGACGTCATAAGCATACTTCTTAATTTTCATTTTAGGGCAATGATTTCAACATGATGCCAGTTGTTCAGAATAATGAAAATTTCAGAGTTATGAAAGCAAAGTATGCGCTTTTGAACAAAAGCATCTTCAGCACCCTATGACGTCACATGACGTCACAGCTAAAAATAGTGAAAAATGGTGTTCGCGCTCTACAGCCGTCATTTATGGTCGGATTTTCTTCAAATTTTCACAGATGGTACATCTTGAATAAAAGGTGTGCATATCTTGTCAGCTAACCGAAATTCCGAAAGACCGAAGTTCTGTGGCTGAAATAAGATTCGAACATAGGACCGAAAATTTCATTTTAGAATTAAAGAGCTGCAGGATGAGATAGAAAGTTGAAACTTACACAGTTTGCAGTTCTGCAGAATTTCTACAAATATTTTGAGTCGTGACGTCATATGACGTCATGTGACGTCATAAGCATACTTCTTAATATTCATTTTAGGGCAATGATTTCGACATGATGCCAGTTGTTCAGAATAATGAAAATTTCAGAGTTATGAAAGCAAGGTATGTGCTTTTGAACAAAAGCATCTTCAGCACCCTATGACGTCACATGACGTCACAGCAAAAAATAATGAAAAATGGTGTTCGCACTCTACAGCCGTCATTTATTGTCAGATTTTCTTCAAATTTTCACAGATGGTACATTTTGAAACTCAGATGTGCATATCCTGTCAGCTAACCAAACTTCCAAAAGACTGAAGTTCTGTGGCTGAAAAAAGATTCGAACATAGGATCAAAAATTTCATTTTAGAATTAAAGAGCTTCAGGATGAGATAGAAGGTTGAAACTTACACAGTTTGCAGTTCTGCAGAATTTCTACATATATCTTGAGTTTTGACGTCATATGACGTCTTGTGACGTCATAAGCATACTTCTTAATTTTCATTTTAGGGCAATGATTTTGACATGATGCCAGTTGTTCAGAATAACGAAAATTTCAGAGTTATGACAGTAAAGTATGCCCTTTTGAACAAAAGCATCTTTAGCACACTATGACGTCATGTGACGTCAGAGCTAAAAATAGTTAAAAATGGTGTTCACGCTCTACAGCCGCCATTTATGGTCGGATTTTCTTCAAATTTTCACAGATGGTACATCTTGAAAGTTAAGTGTGCATATCCTGTCAGCTAACCGAAATTCCGAAAGACCGAAGTTGTGTGGCTGAAATAAGATTCGAACATTGGACCGAAAATTTCATTTTAGGATTAGAGAGCTGATGGTGTTTTTATTCGGCAAGGTGTATCTCAAAAACGAACAAGATTCTACCTAGACACTGTGGATAAAATCTGTAGTGATTTGAAAGACCTTTCAGGTGATATTTAGTTTTTGAAGATCGGGGTTGAATTGGTTGACTTATGACAGAAAGGCGAAAAGTGTACTTTTAACGAAATTGAAACGCTGTAGTTTCATGAACTTTGAGTCAAAAATCATGATTTCTTCAGGATTAACACACTGAAAAGTGAAGTGATGTATACTGCAAGGAATACTTGTTTGGTCACGTGATTATAACGTCATGCATATTTAAGCAGAAATTATTAAAAAATTCATATAAAATCGGCAAGTTGATGTTTGAAGTTGAAATTTGCACGAATGCCGTAGCCTACAATGTGCAAAATGTCCTGAAAATTTCAAGTGATTCCGTCAACAAACATGGCAGATATTCATGTTTTTCGGAAAGGGCTTGTATATGAAAATCTGGCAATTTGAAGGAAGAGAAGAAGGCGGTTATTGGGTTGGTTACCCTCTATCCGGACGTTCCTACGCAGGAAAGAGTGCCCGTGTTGAAAGGTGAATTGCGATGCGTATTTGAGAGAATGAGGTGCATTTTAGAATGCAATGGTGTACACCAGGACCGATAAGCATATTGCCTTTGTTATAACGGCTTTCTTCAAACTTTTATTAGGGCTTTCTGCCTCAAGCAGAAAGACCTTTTGGGTTTGTTATGTTTATTATTAGGACTTTCTGCCTACTGGCAGAAAGTCCTATTGGGTTTGTACTGTTTTTTATTATTAGGGCTTTCTGCTTTTCGCAGAAAGACCTATTGGGTTTGTTCTGTCTTTTATTATTATTATTATTCTTTTTTTCCAACCTTTTCATGTTGTTATTTCATTAAGTTGCTGAAGGTCTAGGACAAAGAAATTCTATCAACAGACACCTGAAGCAATGGCATTTTGGAAGATATTATTTTTATCTTCACATGACGTCACATGACGTCAGAACTAAAAATAGCTACCAAAGTTTGTACGCGCTGTACAGCCGTCATTTATGGACGGATTGTCATGGACTTTTCACAGAAATTATATATTAAGACCTCATTGTGCAGGATTATATAGGTTTGCAAGATTCGAAAGAACTAAGGTTTTCGAACCAAGGAAAGATGAGAAAGTTGATATTTGGCGAGATTATATGTCTCTGTGTTTCCTTTGCATTTTGTAAAGATGAATCTCATATGACGTCATATGACGTCATCAAGTTGTATAAAATTTCCGATTTCTTGATGTCAATTTACTCATGTTGCAAAGGCTCATAGACAATGAAAATTTAATGTCCTATGTAGGTAATCATGAACATTTAGATTCAATGTTTAAAATTTTCATATGACGTCACATTACGTCAGAACTAAAAATAGCTACCAAAGTTTGTACGCGCTGTACAGCCGTCATTTATGGACGAATTGGCATGGAATTTTCACAGAAGTTATATATTACGACCTCATTGTGCAGGATTCTATAGGTTTGCCAAGATTCGAAAGAACTAAGGTTCTATCGCGAATCCAAGATTCGAACCAAGGACGTCAAATTTCAAATCCATATAAAAAACGTTTCTAGATGAGATAGAAAGTTGATATTTGGCGAGATTATATATCTCTATGTTTCCTTTGCATTTTGTAAAGATGAACGTCATATGACGTCATATGACGTCATCAAGTTGTATAGAATTTCAGATTTCTTGATGTCAATTTTCCTCATGTTGCAAAGCTTCATAGACAATGCAAATTAAATGTCCTTTGTACATAATTAGGAACATTTAGATTCAATGTTTAAAATTTTCATATGACGTCACATGACGTCAGAACTACAAATAACTACCAAAGTTTGTCCGCTCTGTACAGCCGTCATTTATTGATAGATTGGCATGGAATATTCACAGAAGTTATATATTACGACCTCATTGTGCAGGATTATATAGGTTTGCCAAGATTCGAAATAACTAAGGTTCTTTGACGAATCCAAGATTCGAACCAAGGACGTCAAATTTTAAATACGTATAAAATCGTTTCTAGATGAGATAGAAATTTGATATTTAGCGAGCTTATACGTGTCTGTGTTTCCTTTGCATTTTGTAAAGATGAACGTCATATGACGTCATCAAATTGTAGAGAATTTCCGATTCCTGAATGTCAATTTACTCATGTTGCAAAGGTTCATAGACAATGAAAATTTAATGTCCTATGTAGGTAATCATGAACATTAAGATTTAATGAGTAAAATTTTCATATGACGTCACATGACATCAAAACTTAAAAAAGCTACCAAAATTCATCCGCGCTGCACAGCCGTCATTTATGGACGGATTGGCATGGAATTTTCACAGAAGTTATATATTACGACTTCATTGTGCAGGATTATATAGGTTTGCCAAAATTCGAAAAACACCAGGTTTGTCATGGTTTGCAGTGCAGAAAGCCCTATCTTTTGTTCAAAACAAAAGAAGTCTAGTTCTTATTCTTCTTATTATTCTTTTTTTCTTCCTCTTATATTTGTGTTAATTTCGAGGTGTTGCCATTGACTCAGAACAATGAAAATTTTATGGCATATATTTCAAACCATGTCCTTTCGGATGCAAGGTATTACATATTCATATGACGTCATATAACGTCAGATTTGACGTCAGGTGAAAAAGTTTGTACGCGGTCTACAGCCATTATTTCTTGACCGATTTTCATCAAATTTTCACAGAATGTGTATGTTAGGCTCTAGTTGTGCATCCCGGTGTCCGTTTTTCCAAATTCGAAAATTCCATGGTTCTATAGCGAATCCAAGATTCGAACCAAGGTCGTAAATTTTTAAATGCTTATAAAATCTGTCCTGTTAAAGATAGAAAGTTGATATTTAGTCAGTATATAGGTCTCTAGATGTTTTAAACATTTTGTGAAAATAAATGTCATATGACGTCACGTGACGTCATTATATTATTATGTATTTCTAATATTAACAAGAATATTTCTATATGTTGAAATTGTCGAAGGGCAATGAAAATTTAATGACACATGTTTCAAATTGTAAAATTTTGATTTCTATGATTTTCATATACCTTTGACGTCATATGACGTCACATTTGAAATATGCAACAAAAGATTGTACGCGGTCTACAGCCATTGTTTG
Source organism: Solen grandis (assembly GCA_021229015.1). Taxonomy (NCBI): domain Eukaryota; kingdom Metazoa; phylum Mollusca; class Bivalvia; order Adapedonta; family Solenidae; genus Solen; species Solen grandis. The sequence goes on along the minus strand of CM037793.1, from coordinate 11,309,944 downwards.
TGAACCAATTTTCATCAAATTTTCACAGATTGTGTATATTATGTTCTAGTTGTGCATCTCAGTGTCCGTTTTTCAAAATTCGAAAAGTCCATGGTTCTATAGCGAATCCAAGATTCGAACCAAGGTCGTAAATTTTTAAATGCTTATAAAATCGGTCCTATTTCAGATAGAAAAGTGATATTTGGTCAGTATATAGGTATCTGGGAGTCTTAAACATTTTGTGAAAAGAAACGTCATATGACGTCACGTGACGTCATTATATGATAATGTATTTCTAATATTAACAAGAGTATTTCTATATGTTGAAATTGTCGAAGGGCAATGAAAATTTAATGACAAATGATTCAGACGCTGAAATTTCGATTTCAATGATTTTCAGAAGCCTATGACGTCATATGACGTCACATTTGAAGTTGACTACAAAAGTTTGTACACGGTCCAGAGCCATTATTAATGGGCCGATTTTTATCAAATTTTCACAGAATGTGTATATTACGTTCTTATTGTGTATACCGGTGTCCGTTTTTCAAAATTCGAAAAGTCCAAGCATCTATGGTGGATCCAAGATTCGAACCAAAGACGTCAATTTTTAAATGCTTATAAAAACTGTCCTATTTGAGATAGAAAGGTGAAATTTTGTCAGTTAGTAGGTCTCTGGGTGTCTTAACAATTATGTGAAAATAAACGTTATATGACGTCACGTGACGTCATTTGTTTATTATTATTATTCTTTTCTTCTTTCTATCTCAATAAATATCGGTTTTTGTAAATATATGTATGAATAAGAATTATAGCTGAATAATTGACGTTTCCAAAAATATTTAGTTTATTAAAATTGGTTTACGCAATACAAAGTTATAAGCAAAAAAAAAAAAAAAACTAAATAAAATGAAGCTTATTTTGCTGATAATATGCTGTTTTCTTGAGGTTTAACAGTCAATATCTCAGAAACGACTGAAGATAGGTTTTAAAATGTAGCATGTTTTAAGAGCTTTCTAACGGTACCAAGTTTATTGAAATTGGACTTCATATAAGAAAGTTACATGGAAAATAAGATATTTCATAATCATGCATCATAAAAATATGGAAAAGGTCACGCGCAGTGGTCACCAAGCTTAAATACTTGCGCAACGACTTAAAAAAAAAAAAAAAAAAAAAAAAAAAATATCAAATTGCAATTGATGGGCTATATCTTGATTTTGTTTTTGTTTTTTTGTCGAATGTTGACTGTTTCCAAAATAAGCATTGATGTTAATACATGTACAACGGCACAAGACAAAAATCCGTATTTGCAACACTATGTAGCTAGCGAGCAGTTTGCAAGCCTTGAAAAATTCACACGCAGCCCCACATTTTAGACCATCTAAAAACTGCATTGTTATGCTAACGATACTCACATTGCATCAGTTTGTAGGCTGGGATGTTACCTTTCAAAATATCACCATAGTTCGAAATTCCAGGAATTTATGGCAAAACTACGGAAGCCCAAACACGCCAAAATCGCTAAATACGTTTAACTACGTTACAGGTGTCGAAAGGATATAGCACTATACAAATATTCAATACTTCTTCCTACTGAGGCTAAAATTAAACAAGGTTACAACTGAGCTGGAGTGATGAAATTCTATGTGTGATGAAAGTTAGAAACTTACATTTGAACACCTTTTCATTTTTCTTTCATGTCATATGACATAGTATAAATTTTGTATGTAAACTACATGTGCAAGATATGGGCGGACTTTTATTAAAATTCACAGAATGTGTTCTATTTGTGCTATTTTATTTAGAAATAGAGGAGATAGAAAGTTGCAATTTGGACAGATTATCTATTATGTCATCTTCTATATATATACTATATAAAGCAGATGTTGCAGAAAGTCCTATCATTCGTTTAAACGAATGACATCTAGTTTTTATTACAATTATCCCAAACTATGTCCGCATATTCTAAAATTGGACGAACGAAAGAAAAATAAATAGTTTCAAGAGAACGTCTATCTAAGTCAAATTTAAGTTTCCTCATTATGTGGATTCGTTTCCATGCTTTACATGTAATGTAGTCAATGTGGTCATTCCAAGAACAGTCAGTAGAGAGATGAATACCTAGGTATGTATGTACCTTTACTTCTGTTATAGATTGATTACACATGTATAAAGGATCATGGACCGTTTTATTTAGTTTTCGAGAGATGAGAAGAGTTTCTGATTTAGCAGGATTGAATTTAACGAGCCATGTGTCTGCCCACTCAGATATTCTATTAATGTCAGTTGTTAAATTATTGAGAAGTTTACATAAGGGACAAGAAAGCTCGACTGATGCTTCACGTAACATTTTATTACTAACACCATCAGGACCAGAAGCCTTTCCAACTGGTAACGATTTTAGAACATCAGCTACTTCAGACCGAGTTAATAGAATAGAATCAATATAATGGTTAGGAACAGATACGTTTGGAACATTTTTACCCTCGTCATTTAATGAGTTTTACTTCTCAAAATAAGAATTTAGAATATTAGCCTTTTCAGTATCATTTTCAGATAATCTATTTGTTTCATCATTAAATTTTTAGAGTTTTCCACCAGTCATTTTGCTTAATACTATCTTGTAGTTTACTGGCTAACTGTTTAAAATAATTTGATTTAGCATCACGTAAATCTGAAACAACTTCATTTCTTATTTTTTTAAATTTGTTCCAATGTGACTCAGAATTACTTTGTTTTGCTTGTCTAAATGCTCTTCTTCTTTTTTTTTAATTTTATGTTTAATACTACTTTTAATCCATAGAATATCATTTGGGTTTATAACCCCATGCATGTCGTTTTTATCTAGTGATTCCCAGTTATTTTCCCAATTTTTATGTCACACCGAAATTTGACAAAATCTGCTTGGGCATATTTCCAAATCCTACGTTTAAATGTTTTCAACTTATTAGAATTTTGCTTCAATATTAAGTAAATAGGACAGTGAAAGCTTTGCAGTTGGTTTAAGAAAGGGTCACCGACACCAGAAGTGAGAACGAAGTCTAATGATGAAACAAACATAAGATCAATAGTTGAAGAACTGTTTTCAGTAAAATGTGTGGGGTCTTGAATTAGTTGAATTAGATCAAACTGCTGACATATCAAATCAATTTAACGAGATGTACAAGGGCCATGTATGTTATAGTTAAAGTCACCTGTAATGATGATATCTTTAATAGTTGTATCACGTGCAAGAGATATTGAGTCTTCTATAAGATTAAAAGTATGTATGTCTGCATTTGGTGGTCTATAAAATACTCCTAATAGTATATGTTTTGATTTACTAACAGTAACTTCGAGCCAAATACATTCTAGTCTGTTTAATTCCAAATCACACCTGCGTTTAAAATGTAAGTTATCCCTAACGTATATCATAACCCCGCCATGTGCATCATCTGGGCGATCTTTGCGAATAGGTGTATGATAAGAAACAATTTCAAGATCATCAGAATTTACGGAATCTCCTAACCAAGTCTCAGTAAAGCACAACATATCATGTTCCCGAAGTTCTGGTCCTATTGTATCAATTTTGTTTGCTATACTTTGAATATTATAATGAACAATGGAAAAAAATGTTTAGACGTTACATAAGAAGGTAAAGACTCTTCAGATACGAAGCACTCATTAGGCGATTGATTTTCATTTGTTAAATTAGGACCCGGATTTAGATGGATATCACCTGATAAAATAAGTAAGATAAGCAGAAGAAAAATAGTGACAATGCTACTTATAGTAATATAAGTACTGTCAAACGTAAGCATCATTCCAATATGTTAACCAAATCCATACTTATTTTCATAAAACAATACACACAGCTCATTTAACCCAACACTTCCGACGCGACCACGTGGAGAATAAATGATATATCCACTCCATCGTAACGCTTTTCGTGGAAAATGGGAAACAGTAGGTCTACGTGAGCTGTACCGAGCTGAAAACTCGTAAAATACGTTTCTTTCATAAACACCCCACCCGAGAAAAGAGAGAAAGAAAAAAAAAGAAAAGAAAAGAAAAGAGAAAGAAGAACATAATTAATTAATAGCAAGTGTTGAATCAAAAAGTGGGTAAACATTTTAAATGTAGCAACGGTAGAAAAGTTTGCATCTAAATTAGATTATCTGAGAGAACTAGTGGAATTCTAATAAAATAACAGTCACAAGTATATGTCACATACATTTATAACAATAATAATGAATGAGAGAACGGTGTGTGTGTGTGTGTGCGTACGTGCGTGTGTGTGTGTGTGTGTGCGTGCGTGCGTGCGTGTATGTATGTATGTATATATGTATGTGTGTGTGTGTGTGTGTATGTAAAGTCAATGTTTACGTGCGTATTTGTGTGCGTATGTGTATTTTTATATATATATTAGTATCTACGTGTGTGCGCGCACGTGATTATGTTTGTACGTGTAAATATGCATAAATGTTTATTCGGGGATAGGCAAGAAAGAGACATAAGAAACACGCCAAAAAAATAAGACAAGCCATAACCTTTGACTTCAACAGCATAAAGAAAATTGGTACAGTTTTATATAACAATTATATATTGTAAAGATTCCTTGTACAAAAATGTATGTAACGTGAATAAGTGCATATGCATGCATGCATACAAATGTATATGTCATCAATAGCATTTGTGAAATAAGACAATATTTGACAACATCAACTTTCAAAAGCATAGAATAGTTATAACCATTATATAAGTATCAATGATCAAATGAAAACCAGCTAAATAGATTTTCACATAGTATCTATGTATACATGTCTTATCAGTTTATTGCATTAAAATAGGGGTACGGGTCATATATGACAAAATGATATTTATTTCCCGTATGTGTGTATTTGTGCTCCAGCGTATGTGTGTGCTAGCGTGCGTGCACATATAAGTGAACATTTGCGCATTCATTCATGCATGCATGCATTTATGTAAGTTCATGCTTGTGAGTATGTATCTATCTATATATATGTATCTTTATGCTTTTGTATGTGTGTGGAAAAATGAAATAAGTGTACAAGTCAACAATAAACAAGTCATCAAAGCAGTTAAAATATGAGACAATAGGTACATGTATCAATGGTCAAATGAATATCAATACATTTTCACATAATATTCATTGAATACGTGCCTTTTGTTATTAATTTCATCAATAAGGGTCATGTGACAAAATGGTATTATTCCCGTGTGTATGTGTGCTCGAGCGTATGTGCGTGCGAACGCGCGTGTATGCGCGCATTGATCATGCATGCATACATGCATGTACGTTCATGCGTGTGAGTGTGTACATGTATCTATCAAGTCAGCAAGAAACTCTTATTCAGAAACCATTTTTAATATTGAATATTTTCACTTTAATAAGTTCACTTCATTACCTTCATTGTATTAAAGGGTGCACTTCAAGTACGGTTTTGTACGATAATGTCTTACATAACAAAATGCATACCTACGATGCTATAGACAAAGACAATCTTACAAAAAATAAAATCCGCAATTACCCTCAGTATTTTACAAGTATATATGAATCAAGTCAAAGAATTTTATGATGTATCTTTTAAAGTCTTTGTGACATATTTTAACCGTATTTACAGAGTGCCTAAACCAAATTTAATTCCATTGTAATTTATCTAAATTACTTTCAATGTACACATAAATTACAAACCACACAATATGTGTACCCTCGGTTCATAGGAGACTCTTATACTGAACGTAATGTCACTCAGGTAATAAACACACTACCAATTATTATTACCTGTACATGAGTCACACAGTGACTATACTGCACAAAAAAAAAAAGCGCAGCACTACAAGAAATGAACAGGAACTTATTCAGATCATTATATGATCCAATCCGGTGGCGGCGCATCTGATTATCAATAACAAAAATGTTCCCATCGGATGAGAAAGCGGCCTTTATCCGACTTGACCTTACAAGCGATCTAGCTTCGAACAGTAATTTATTACGAACTGACGTCAAATCCTCATTAATGAACACCTTTTTTAGGGATGCATCATCAATTGTAGGTAGCTTTTTCCGACTGGTATAGAACGCCCGGCGATCTCTATAGCTTACGAATTTAACGATGATGTCCTTTGACTGTTTCCCCCCTACACGATGGGATCTGTCAATCGCATCTAGGTGTAGATTGACCCCCATCTTTGAGGCGATGTCCAGTACAATCTGGTCGATATCCTCACCCGCTTGCTCAGCTACACCCGCAATACGCACATTGTTACGACAGGAATACTGTTCCAGATGGTCATTTGCTGCTTTGCATGTTTTGAGCTCACGCTCAAGGAGGTTGCATTTTTCAGACAGACTTTTATTTTCCTTGACAACATCACGGATAATATAGTCATACTCAAGTTAAATAGTGACAACAGCCTCCTTCACTGCCTCTGAAATTATGGACCTAAAATCGGGACGCGATTCATCGACTACAGATTTAATTTCAGGCAACATAATGGACCTCAACTCCTCAGCTATACGACAAATGTCATCAGGATTCATAGGTGAAACAATATATTGGTATTCAGTAGAATCCGTCATATCTTCAAAGGTATTGAGAGCGATTTTTCCCTGGTTTATTGGAGATGTCAAGAGGAGAGGTAGCTGGTCTTTTTGAAACTGTAGATGGTTCAGGGGTCTGTACTGCAACCACTTTAAAGGCGCCCGCATTGGAAATATCAGTGAAGGTGACATCAGTGACTTCTTGGCTATGTTGCTTTCGTGGCATGGTGAACAATTAACAATTAACTTTGAGCAGTATAGTTAGAAACCGAACTAATCGAGGCGACTTGCACGGGATGTTCGTGCTCGTAAGAGTGTGTGTGTTTTGTTAAGACTCAAACTATTATAATGGCGGCGCCCATAACATACATACGAAAACATTTAAGTTTTAAGAGGATGTGACCATTTACAAAAGCCGTTCCTTCATAAAGTCCAAAACATTTTCCACTGGATAAAGCACACTTTAAATGATGACAAAACCCACTTTTTGGTTCACAAATTTAGTTATAAATTAGCATTTTTAGACTTAAACTACACGTCCTCGTCCACCGGAAGCCACGTGATCAATGCGATTGTTATTCAATAAGAAGTTTCATTCGTGGTATATGTTTCTTATATACTTGTTAATTTGATTGTTTTTCATCTATTCAAATGTAAAATATCGTTCCGTTTTTAAAAAAGAGAAGAAAAACACTTTCACGAATTACTTTCGATAAGTTCAAATTTGGAATTCCCCTACGTTTGTCAACATGCGAAATTGTGATAATTTAGTGTATTTCGAAATATTCTCTATAAAAAAAAACATTAAAAAACAAAACAAAAAAAAACAACAACAAAAAAACATATAGGGTATCTTAATCAACCATAACTAGAGTGATACATGGGACATTCGTGTAAAGAGTTATTTTTTCGAACTAAGATTGTACGTACGAGTATTTGGTCATAAATGTTTTGTATAAAGCTCTTCAGATAACTTTTATTGAATGTTTAGACGTTTAATTCTTAAAAAGAAACATGTAACAAATAACGTCGAAATAAAATGCTTTATTAAGAAAATAAATATGAAGTTGTACATTTGTTTATGTACAGTACAAGATTGTGAAATTTGTCTCTGAAGATGTTTCATAGATAAATTGTGGGAATTTTCTTCGAAAAAAATGTCATTATCTGTTCACTATTTACTTAACTATTAACTATTATATTAATCATGCAATAGAAAAAGACACTTAATAGAGCAAGTATAATTATTATTTCAAGTTTGTGCTCACATTGTACCTGAAAAGAAGCAGTCAAAACCTAATATTCTGTGTTTTTACTGAGCATTTTTAAAATAGTGAGTCATGTTAAACATACTGCTATAACTTTATATTTCTATACGTAACCTATATGCAATTGTGTATTTTTATGTTTGATGTAGTATATGTTTGTAGAATAATTTTCGAACAGATTGATCTGAGTAATTTGTATAAAAATCATGTACTTAACCAGGAATATTTTAGTGTTGCTATTTTAATAAATGGGAGAAAAAAATCAAACTGTAATGTTAAGACTTTTTACATAAAAGTAAAAATATACATTTTGTCAGCTTTTCTCTTATGTTTTAAATATGTTTTCCATTTGATATATATCTCATGTAGATGATAAATCAATTCATGAAAGAAAGGAAATTTGATGATTTTATAAAAGTTTTTATACCTGTAATCCCACAAAATTTGCAAAAACATTTCAATACCGGATTAGATAGACGAAAAATCATTAATTTTTAGCTCACCTGAGCACAACGGGCTCAAGGTGAGCTTTTGTGATCGCCCTTCGTCCGGCGTCCGTCGTCCGTCGTGCGTCGTTCGTCGTCAACAATTTGGCTTGTTAACAATCTAGAGGCAATATTTTTTTACCAATCTTCATGAAACTTGGTCAGATTGTTTGTCTCCATAAAGTTCGAATTTGGGTCATGTGGGGTCAAAAAGTAGGTCATGAGGTCAAAACTTAGTAAAACCTTGTTAACACTCTAGAGGCCACATTTTACAAAAAGTAGGTCATGAAGTCAAATCTTAGAAAAACCTTGTTAACACTCTATAAGCCACATTTATGGCCCAATCTTTATAAAACTTGGTCAGAATGTTTGTTTTCATAAAATCTTGGACAAGTTCGAATTTGGATCATGTGGGGTCAAAAGTAGGTCATGAAGTCAAATCTTAGAAAAACATTGTAAACACTCTTTTGGCCAATTTGGCCAATCTTAGAAACTTGTCAGAATGTTTTTTTTCATAAAATCTTGGGCAAGTTCGAATTTGGGTCATGTGGGGTCAAAAGAAGGTCATGAGGTCAAATCTTAGAAAAACCTTGTTAACACTCTAGAGGCCATATTTTTGGCCCAATCTTCACGAAACTTGCTCAGAATGTTTGTTTTTTATAAAATCTTGGACAAGTTCGAATTTGGATCATGTGGTGTCAAAAAGTAGGTCATGAGGTCAAATCTTAGAAAAACCTTGTTAACACTCTAGAGGCCACATTTTGCCAATCTTATGAAATTGTCGGAATGTTTGTTTCCATAAAATCTTGGACAGGTTCGAAATTGGGTCATGTGGGGTCAGAAAGTAGGTCATGAGGTCAAATCTTAGAAAAACCTTGTTAACACTCTAGAGGCCACATTTTTGGCCCAATCTTCATGAAAGTTGGTCGGAATGTCTGTTTCCATAAATCTTGGTCAAGTTCGAAAGTGGGTCATGTGATGTCAAAAAGTAGGTCAATATGAAAAATCCAACATATGTTGCTCATTTATAATCAGGTGAGCGATTCAGGGCCATCATGGCCCTCTTGTTAAGAATATGTAGTTAGAATTCTTTATATCGCACCAAATTTTTCTTTAGGTATAAAATAAGAAGAAACCAGAATTTCAAAATTCATGTATTAGGGTTTCACTACCTTACGCCCCGCCTTTTTTTTATAAGCTCCCCACAAAACAGAGCCATAAGCAAAACCATGACATTATTACTATTTGTGTACACCAGGTCAACCATTGACTACCTCTTTCTATAGAGTTGCTTTTGGAAGGCCAGTAATTCAATTTGAATACGTCTGCTTAGTTCCCGGCGTTTAACGTAGTTCTATTATAAATCACAACGAAGGTGTAGATATTGATATTATCGTGTGTATGTTGCTATTTTAGATATTTTTTGTTCCTACACACGCAGACACATTATACCTCGCGTTTCATTTTCAATTTTAAACAAACCGCATATTGTAAATACCATAATGAACAAGATAATAAATGGAAAGAAGATAAAATTAATAAATTAATTAACTAATGATGAAGTTGTTGCGTACGTGTAAATATTAAAATACGTGATATTTTGTAATAAAACTTTCAGTCTTTTTATAATTTTAACACTTTGCCTCATAAATAATCATGTAGAAATGTATGACTTGTTGAGTATTTATTTGCAGTATCAGAAAATGTATATGACTCAATGGAATACAGATTCTATAGAATCTGGGCTCCAATACTATTTGAGAAAGCAGAGGAAACCCAGCTCCTTGAGGGGTCTGATGTTGGTTCGCTTTGTTTGCCAAGGCATCAAAACACGGCAATGTAGGGTAGAAGTTAAACGGCTGATTTCGACAAAAGATGTGCGTATACATCTGTTGTAGGTTGTTATACACATTACTTGTTAAGATCGCGAGTATCAGTATAATCTGATATAGGGTTTACAGAAATGGCAAAGACATGCAAACAGTAGGACGCTGCATATACAATTAACCTGTAATAGAGGCCACCTCTATTAAACGACCAGCATGTATTTAGCAGTCAATTTAAATATAACCAATCTAGCATTTTGATAAATATTTAAACATCATTTAGCGGTAACCTCTGTAAAGCGGCTTCGATATTAAGGAAATTCGCGTTCCGGATCCGGACATCAATTTTGGGAAAAAATCTTCCTTTTGCTGTACAAAATGACTCGATAATCCGGGTACCAGTTCAGACTAGATTTCTCTCCTGCTATCTTCAGACATTATTCGGACAACTCTGAGCGCGTGACTGCCATGGAAGTGTCACCTGCAAATTGTTTACACATAACAACTACGAGCGATTCTCACTAATCAGTCGGGAGAAGAGGGGGCAATAAAGGACTGGTATAGCCGCAATCTACATATTAAGTACTTATTAGCGAGTGAAGAAGGTAAAATTTATTCACAACTGCAGACGTATGCTTTTTAAAGAGACATAAAAGCCAACCGTCCTTTAGATCGTTTTTTGTTCATGTTCTGTTTTTCAATGCCTAAATTTATTATTTATTTGTTGTTGACTGTTTTAGCTAACAAAATAAATCTATTTCATTTTGCTCACGAATGCAGGACAAGAATGGGTCACAATTATGCTGTCGCATACTTAATGTGTCCTTTTCTTCTCCTAAAGTATGGCATAATGCTGATGTCAAGGATGGATTACAATTAATTCAAACAGATGCATCATCTGTAAACATCAATTTAAATGCATAATCATATAAAGGCCTAAGCATATTATTTTAAATATACTTATTATTAATGGATACAAAACAAATGTAATAAACATACATACACACAAAGAGTACAATGAGAAAGTATATGGAAGAAAGAAAGAAAACTAAAAAAGAGAGATGAAAAGTTGATTCATTAATACGGAAAATTCATTAATCCGGAAATTTACTCAAGGATTAAAGCGTCCGTACTACAAGGTTTAACTGTAGTCACATCTACATGTTAGTCTTGTATTTGACGAGTCATCTTTATATGTTAGCCCTGTATTCTACGAGTCTCCTCTAACTTTTAGCCTTGTATTTGACGATTCACCTCTACCTTTTAGCCCTGTATTTAACGTACCTCTACATGTTGCCTTTAGGTAAATAGTCAACTCTACTTTAGCCGTATTTCACTCTACTTACCCTGTATTTGACGAGTACTGTATTTAAAGAGTCACCTCTACATGTTGGCCTTGTATTTGGCGATTATCCTCTACAATTTAGCCCTGTATTTGACGATTCATCTCTACATTTTAGCTGTATTTAAAGTCCCCCCCTGATATGCAATCACCTCTACATGTTAGCCGTATTTGCGAGTCACCTCTACATGTTAGCCCTGTATTTAACATGTCACCACTACATGATAACCCTGTATTTGATGTGTCGCTTCTACATATTTTCCCTGAATATGGCAATCACCTCTACATGTTAGCCCCGTATTTGACGAGTCACCTCTACATGTTAGCCCTGTATTTATTGAGTCACTTCTATATTTTAGCCCTGTATATGACGATTCACCTTTACATGTTAGCCATGTATTTGACGAGTCACCTCTACATGTTAGCCCTGTATTTAACATGTCACCACTACATGATAACCCTGTATTTGATGTGTCGCTTCTACATATTTTCCCTGAATATGGCAATCACCTCTACATGTTAGCCCTGTATTTTACATATCACCACTATATAAAAGCTGTATATGACGAGTCACCTCCTCTACCTGTTAGTCCGGTATTTAATGAGACACATCTACACGTTAGCCCTATATTTAAAGAGTAACCTCTAATGATAACTGTATTTAGAGTCACTCTAATGTACTGTATTGACGAAACCTTTTTGTCACTTCTATATGTTAGCCCTGTATATGACGATTCACCTCTACATTTTAGCCCTGTAGGTAAAGAGTCACCTCTACATGTTAGCCATGTTTTTAAAGAGTCACCTCTACATGTTAGCCCTGTATTTAAAAGAGAAACCTCTACATGATAGCCCTGTATTTGACGAATAACCTCTACATATTAGCCCTGTATTCAAAGAGTCACCTCTAAATGTTAGCCCTGTATTTGACGAATCCCCTCAACATGATATCCATTTATTTAACGAGTCACCTCTACATGCATATGGACCATCTAACAAGACAAGAAAGATTTAATAACACATGTAAACACGCTCTTTAGCACTTTAATGACAGCTTTGTGGTTTTAGTGTTTTATGTTACACTACGTTCGTCAAAGTCTCAATGAATGTTATACAGATGAGAATTACTCACGTGGATGGATATATTAGCATACGATACAAAGGGATATATCTGTTCACTTTAATATCGTACGGTACTTTAAGTTAATAAATCTATAAATACGATTTAAATGTAAATTAACGTCGTTTTAATGTACTTTATCGCGACGGTTGTTGCTCTTTCTCACCGCAATTGCAGTGTTGGGAATAATGTACGAAAGACCGGTGGGGACTTCACATTTCAAACTTCCAAGTGTGAAATATGAAGTCTGAAGTATGAAGTCTGAAGTGTGAAGTGTGAAGTCTGAAGTGTGAAGTGTGAAGTATGAAGTGTGGAGTATGAAGTGTGAAGTGTGAAGTATGAAGTGTGAAGTATGAAGATTGAATAAAAGTCATGTGATTTGATGACGTATATTTTCGCGCGTTTTTGTGATAGCGTGGACATATAACTTAAACTGTTGGTACATACAGTACATGTAACTCTGATACCAATATTATTAGTTATGAGATTGCTGGTTGATCAGGATTTTTGTGGCTCATCAATAGTTATAACAACAAGGATATTATCATTAAATAGGAATGGATTAAATGACCATTTCATAGAGTCTTTATAGGGTGAAAATAAGTTGCATATGCATTTTATCCTATTTGTTGTCTCATATTTATGTTTCCTAAATTTTGTTTTCATTAGGGAAACATTATTGGTAAATAATTATTATTTAAATAGTTAATTGTATGCTTTAAGGTAAACTTAAATATACAACCCATCATCATCCAAATTTACTACTAGAGAAAGGAAATGCTTGCAAAAGCTTAATGTTTATTGGTTTTTTCCCCAAAATATAACGATGACGTAATTCAAACTTCACGTTTCAGATTTCACACTTCACACTTCAAACTTCACACTTCACACTTCAAACTTCACACTTCATACTTCACACTTCACACTTCAGACTTCACACTTCATAGCAAATATGTGTGAAGTGTGAAGTCTGAATTTCACACTTCATACTTCAAAGATATTTAACGTTTATCTATGAAGTTTGAAGTAAGAAGTCTGAACTGTGAAGTTTGAAGTTATGAAGTCCCCACCGGTCTGTGATACAGTGTTAGGTCTAAGTTCCGTATAGTGGAGGATTTAAACTCGCTTTGACAGAAAAACAAGGTTTAAATCTAAGTTCTATCTGCATTTTACTGTGAAATTAAATCCACGTTAGAATGATATCAAAGCAGTTTACAAAGATGCAAAAAATCATTATTTATTTATTTATTGTTTATCTATTTTTTTTCGCTGAAATAGTAAAGCACTTGATCATTTACCAAAACAATATTTCCTGCATGTCTGTTTGAAAGTAACGTAGCGTTCTAGAACCAGTCATCAAAGTTGTAGTAAAACAGAAACAATGTTTTCAATGTCTTTATTTTAACGAACACCTTGTTTAAAAGACATATTTTCTAAAACTAAAACAAATATATTTTTCTTTTTAATATATATATATATATATATATATATATATATATATATATATATATTTAATTTTATATAATCTTATTTTTTATAAATTTATGTATTGTAACATCTTCAAGATATATTGAAATATATCTTTAATTGAAATGGAAATATTAAATTAAAAAAAAAATGGTTCAGTTTCTTTATATTCAAAATATTATTTATGAAACGGTTATTTGTTAAGAATTATTTGTTTATTCAATAAAAATAAGGGTTATTAAATAGCACGATGTTCAATTTAATAAAATGAGGCAGTGCATCATGCATTCTTCGTCTATTCTGTATATTGCGTATAACGAACACGTGGTAGTCTAAAGTCATTTGTAGACTATGTCTACTTAAAGACATAGTAAGGCCACTCTACTATAACACGCCATAGACATGTGGCACCAACCCTAGTCACATTATCTTGACAACGAACTAAACTAGACCTGGAACTTCCCTTATACGCTGAGCGCTAAGCAGGTGACTATACCATTATCACTTTTACGCCTTTGGGATGTCGCGACCGAGGATCGAACCCTAAACATTCGATACCGGAGCGAGAACTCTAATCACTGATAGATATATTTTGTGTTCTTTTTTGTAATTCATACAGGTCACGAGCTGATGGCATTAGAACCATTTGTAGGATCACCTGGTAGCGAAATGGAGCAGATAATTAAAATACAAGATGATGATGGAGAGGAGGATATAGTCCTAGTCAAATATGAAGAAATCTTGCTTTTGAAACGTTTTGTGGATAGATATCCAAATGGCTCTATAGCTAAGAGATTTCAAGAAGTAAAACAAATTCCATGCTCTGACGGAGACATTCTTCTCTTTTCGTATCCCAAAACAGGTATGAATACCAAAGAAATATTTATTCTAGTTTGCGGATAAACGGTTATTGAAAATACACTAAAATTTAATGATAACCACATACTTTTCTATTTATAATCGGTCATTTAATTTGTTGACTAAAATACGCTAAACTACAGGCGAAGATAATTCATTTCCTCATCGGAGCACAGTGTTCGTTTGTTTGACTTAACGTCCCGCCGACAGTATGTCAGTCGTTTTAGACTATATCCACTTAAAGGCGTTTGAGCGGTTTATTTCTAACGGACAGATTTTTCTAAAAAATTGCATATAAGTACTTTACACTTTAACTAAAAGATATATGAAATAAAAATAGGGGGTCACCATGCTTGTTTTAGAGATCAAGCTTATGTTAGAGCATCACTATTTGCTGAAATTTGTTGAAAAAACATGACATTAAAAAATAAAAAAGATTTCGTTTCTAATTACTGTAACAACATATTAAAATGATATGTTTAAAATATTTTTATCACCATTTGTAACTTATAATGTATTCTAAAAGTTACAGATAAAAATACTGTCAAATATGCATTGAAGATACTAAACGGGCATAAAATCTCATTTGCGCCCGGACCAAAATGTATACAAAAACTATCTAAAAAATGTGAATTTATATATATATTTTTGTAATTAAAAATTTTCAACGGACATATTTTCTTTATTTTTTTCAGAGTCAATTTTCTGACATAAATGCTTTTTGAAAAAAAAAAAAAAACAAAAATTTGGAAAATATACTTTTGATGATATTCTTATTATATGAATCTTAAAATTTGGGCTTTCTTCTATCATTCAACTTAAAATAAATGAGAAATTAAAAAAACAACAACAAAAAACAAAAAACAAACAAACCAAAATCAAAATCTGCCGTAACCCGCTGAAACGTCCTTAAGACGTTTACAATGCTGCCATGCTGTAGTATCACGCCGTTGAAATGTGGCATGATACCACACCCAGTCACATTATTCTGACACCGAGCCTATCAATCCTGAAACTACCCTTGTAATGTGAGCACCAGGTAAGGGAGCTATACAAGTACCATGTTTTACTACATTGGTATGTCGCGGCCGGAGATCGAACCCATGACCTCACGCTCCCACAGCTCCTTGACTTAAAGTAGCTCGTTCACAGATAGAACTTACCTTAGAACTGGATTTTAAATTATATGTCTATCAATACCCATTTACAGACGCATTGTTGCTAAATGTATTCATCCGTATTGAAATGAAATTAGAAATATAAAACCTATATTTAGAATTTTTATATTCGTTTGCCGTCAAATGACAACATATAGTTTCGGGACACCGTATTTTATATTAAGCCTATTTTCCCGAAGTGGCGTTTACGAAAGAAGCGTTTTCCCATGCAATGTGGCTTACACATTGCCAAGTTTGTTTTTTTGTGTGTCAGGAAACAAAGACTTTACCAACTTACTATTCTATCAATAACATGTTAATGAGCTGCTGAAATAAAAGATGACAAAGGAAGGATAAGGCCATAGTTTTGTAAAAGTATAGGTGCTAACCAAAGGTATATAGCAGCTAGTTAGGAGAATCAAATTTATAAGACATATCTAAGTTATTGTGATTTAAAAATATGATGGGTAATACCATTCAACGAAACTGAACAAGTGGGTTTCTATATAGTGTATGTCACATTTGCTAGTTAAAACAAATGATAACAAACCAAATGCATATGTACAATCCCCCTCTTACAATTTAAGTTAGGCCCCATGCTGAAACAAACATATATACGATGGAACGTCGTGGCAAATGGGTTATATTAGTACTCGCTAATGTAGTGTCACTCATCCCTTAATGCTTATCCTGGTCGCTTGCAGGAACACACTGGACATCAAACCTTCTCTCTCTCCTCCTTTACGATGGACCCATGGAGGATTCGCCATCTTATATGCCCAGACTACTGAACAATTATACGGTTAACGAAATTGTTTCTCTGTCAAGCCCAAAAGTCGTCAATACACATTTTAATGTGGAAAGGGCCCCGACAGAGTATATAAAAAAGAGCAAAAAAGTTTTAGTGCTGCGGAACCCAAAGGATACAGCTGTTTCATTATACTATTATTGGAAACGATCATTGGATTACAACATGCGACAATCCTGGAATAAGTTCATCAGGCTCTTCAACACAGGACCAAGTATGTATTAGTAGTAATAGCAGCTCTTTACCCCCAAGACTGCGCATGCGCAGGAGTGACGTCATCAGATTATTTGCGCATGTGCGGCGGCCATATTGGTTTTCTATATTTAGAATGACATCATGATCTATAGCTAGAAATGGCATCATGATCTATATTTAGAATGACATCATGATCTATAGTTAGAAATGACATCAATGTACAGAGTTGTACATTTGACCTAGGGCTAAGGAGATTGAAGGTCAAGTCTTAGGCGGAGACACATTGTAAACACCAAAGAACATGAGATACAAAAGAGGTATTGATAGTCCCAATAATATACAGAGCTGACTTGTATATTCAGTCATAAGGCTTAATCACGGACATTGAGGGTCAGGTCCTCAGCCTTAGACGGGGACTATACAAAATCTTAAATCAATAATGTTATCAACATATGATCATCATACAATAAACATACAATATATAAAACTATATCAAATAATATTTAGAAAAAAAAATAATAACGACATTACTTACGATGTGAACAGCTCCACGTTCTGTTATAAAATGAACTCAACACTCATGTCTTATGCGTGATCTGCCGTTTATGGTCATAATACTTCCGGAAACTATATTTAGAAATGTATTTAGCACTGTACAACTAGAATAAACCAGAATTAACCAGTTTTTATCTAAAAATAACCATGATTTTGATCAACAACCAATCAGAATAGAGAGCGATGACGTTATGTTTAAAAATAAAGTCAATATTGGAACGCATTTTTTGAACCCTGGAACACACTTTTTGAACATGTCTGTACACATTATTTCAACACAATTTTTGAACATGTCTGTACACGTTATTTCAACAAAAGGAAATAAAGATCAAATTCAGAATTCAGGTGTGTGGAACACATTTTTGAAACACATTATTTCAACAAATTTTTGAAATGTCTGTAACGTTATTTCAACATGAAATGGAAAAAAATTTTTGAACATGTCTGTACACGTTATTTCAACATAATGACTTCTTTGCGAATATTGAAATCATTTAAAGCAGGCACCAGTACATTTCATAATCACATACACTGTGACCTATATAGCAACAGAAAGAAAAAACATCTTACCTACCATGCATGGATACATTTTACTTTGAATCTGGAGTAACACATTCCATTTGTTAAATTCTTTCTCTCTCTCTCTCTTTCTCTTAATTTCTGTAGAGTTTGTATATGATTATATAAGCACATTCTCATACTTAAAGTATCAAATTTAATTTAGTACATGAACACGTACATGTATACATGTAACATTTTCATGTTATATTCCCTCTCTCTCTCACACACACACACACACACACACACGTGATATACCATTTTAAGTCAAAGTATTTCCGGTAATTATTCTTGGAAATGTATTTCCAGTATACAACTAGAGTAAACCAGAGATAACTGGTTTACAATTTGAACCGACCAATGCCATGTCTTCATTTTATATCGATTGAACAAGTATAGACATGTTGTCTAAAAATAACCATGACTTAGATCAACAACCAATCAGAAACGAAATGTAGTATTACAACCAATAACATGTTTCATTCCATGAATAGGCATGACATTGCACAACAACCAGCAATCATTTTTACTCCATGAACCTATGAGGCGTATACACACACACACACACACACACACGCACACTTTCAAACAAATGTGAAAGCGTTCTGGAAATGAAATGGACATGCCGAGTAAGGTAATCTTTTTAATATATAAATCACCTACCTTTTTTCCTCAGTATCCATTTTTTTATATCACACAACAGAATTTCCAAAAAGTGAATGACATGTATATCCATTAGTCTTTAGAAATTTCCTGCACACAAAAAATTCCAACTGATCACTCTAAGAGAGCATACATAGAAAAAAAACCTGTGTACTCTGTGCGTGAAAAAGATTATGTTTTGGGCTTCGTTAACTTAAAACGCATGTGTGTGTGTAATCGACATAATCCTAGAGCGGTGTGAAATAGCTAATTAAAAAGTCATTACCTCTTTCAGTTTACCAAATTATATACCATTCGAATATAAGTATAAAACATTGAACGAATTTTGTTATTTTGATTTCAGAAATCAATTGATTGATATTGTTTTAGTGCAAATTAAGTCTAAACACATGATTGATCCAATATTGATTATTTATCGATTTTTGTTATATAATACAAAAAATAATTCCTTCTCTTTTTTTTTTCTGCTCTAGCATTAAGTCATTTGAGTATACAAATATTGTTATTTTGAATTTTTAGAACTAATTTTTTTTTTTTTTTAGTGCAAATCAATTCTAAATACATGATTGATCCAATATTTTTTATCGATTTTTGTTATATCATACAAAAAATCAATATTTTCCTTTTGTTCACTAATATTTAGTCATTTGAACAAACAAATAGTAAGAAGCTTCAAAATAAATCTGTTGTTTTTATTTTCAATCGAATTATTGTCAATTATCGATTTCATTGATTTCCCCCACCCACTTTTTTAAAGGTACAATGTTAAAAGGTAATATCTCCCTTAGTTGTTATCCGATTTGAATCATTTTCATAGCAATGGAAAGCTCAAAGTGAGATCTTTACTTTGAAACTCTTAACCGGAAGTCCATGATGAATAAAAACCGGAAATGACGTCAACACATGTAAAAAATGACTCTATCTCCCTTAGTTGTTATCCGATTTGAATCATTTTTATAGCTATGGAAAGCTCAAAGTGAGATCTTTACTTTGAATACTCTTAACCGGAAGTCCATGATGAATAAAAACCGGAAATGACGTCATCAATGTCAAAATTGACCCTATTTCCTTTAGTTTTCACTCGATTTATATATATTTTTTTATAGAGCTATGAAAAGCTAATTTTGATTTCCAATCGAATTATTGTCAATTATCGATTTCATTGATTTCCCATTTTTTAAAGAGTTGGTTGTTTTGAGGATCCTATTGTCAAAGAAAACAAACACATTTTAATCTGTTACTTATTTTATTTTGCAATACAATTCGCTTTCATATGCATACATTTTCCGTTCTACAATTATACAATTTAAATCTATAACTTATTTTATTTTGCAATATAAATCGTTTTAACATGCACACATTTTCTGTTCTACAATTATATTGTCCTTAGTCTCAAACATAGAAGGTTGAATTGGCTGGAATTCCTGGTGGTCGAAATCTTTTGTTTGATTTTACAGGGAAACTCATATTCTGACGTTTCATGGAAGTAGACTTTCTTTCCCTTGGTGGAGAGTCTTGTCTCTTGAGTTCTGACTTGGCCATTTCTACTGCTTGTGCCACAGGGGTAACATACTGAATGGTCGGTTCTTTAGACGTGCCACCAGTCTGTATTTTTTCTACAACGTAGTGTCCTTTATGATTAGGACGTAGTTTTCCCTCGGCCATGAGGCGAAAATGTTGTGACCATCTGTCAATGTTCATTATTAGTTTTTATTTATGTCTATTAATCTTCTCCCCCTTATAAACTTATTCATCATCATCATCATCACTAGATTCCGAATCTATCTCTCCGTGACCAATGACCTCATCGAACCAATGATTGTACTTTTTCAATACTCGTTTAATCACTTTCTTTTTATTGTCTGAATCCAAAATTTCTCGAAGAATTTTCTGATGAACGACGCTTCCTTCTATTTGAGCCGCTGTTCTCAAAAAATCTGTACACATTCGCATGAATTCTTTTTTATCGTCTTCAAAGACAAACTCGTAGGCTTTTGAACGGGCTTTCTGTTCTGAGTTTCCTTCATTTCTATATTCGTAGTATTTTTCATCCCAAATTGTTTCCGTTTTCTCACCAGCTTTTTTGGAAGGTTCGAAATATTATTTATTTTCAATGAAGTCTTGTTCGTCCATAGAACTTTCATTATCAGAACCATCATCGCAGGTGATCCAATCTCGACGGCCTACTTTACTCGTAGGCTCATCTTCATTACTAGTATGTTCAGCTTTTCTTTTCAACACCGCTGGACACCATGCTCTGACATGTTTTTGTAAGTTACTAATGTCTGAAAACATAGAACCGCAGTCGTCGCAAGAAATCATGATGTTTTGCAAAGTTTCGACTGGAACAGTATCCTGTCTCTGTATATCGTTTTGTGGTTCCATTCTACAATCTGTTTCCCTTATAAATTCCATCACATTTGTGCGCATGCGCAGTGAAGCTGGTGTAAGTGGCTTTAAATCTACGAATAAATAGCCATAGGGATGACTAACAGCCTTTTCAAAAGGTCTTAACAGTTCTTGGGGGTTACTGGGGTACATTTGTCGGGCAAGGGTCATAACCTGTTGTCTGTCTATAGGGTTGTTAAATAATACCAGATAATGGCAATTTCGTCTCTGGGTAGGATCTTTGCTGATATACAGGTTTTGGTTGATAGCGATGACAGACAGATTTCTATGGTGGCTACCTTCCGTGAATAAATCGGTCACTCGTTGGTCTTTCACCGCTTCCGTAGCCATATCATCTAATATGATCACATTTCTGACTCTAGGGTCCAAAAACTCGTCTTTTTCAAGATTAAAAGGTACTCCTTTTTTGAATTCTACTTCCGGAAAAACGTTTCTTTGTATTTCGTCATATAACGGTTGCCATCTCTTGTATAACCAGATAATACGTTGCGGAGCGGGACGAAGTTTTTCATAAGCCCTCTGTAGTAGCTGTGATACGAAGTAAGTTTTACCACAAGAGGTCGGTCCGCTGACCATACACGTAAAGGGATGTTGAAAAACAAATTCCTGTCCATTAGTTAATGTTGAAGGAGGTATTTCCCTAACTTTCTTTTGTGTCTGTACTCCCTGAAATATCGAACCTCCCCCTTGAGGAGGAGAAAGAGGAAGAATTCCTCCTCCCTGAGGAGGAGGAGGAGGAGGAGGAGTCAATTCCGGAGGAGGAGGAGGAGGAGGAGTCAATTCCGGAGGAGGAGGCCTTTCATTGACTGTCTTTTCATTTCCATGTTTAAATGCACAATGTCTTAACATATTTTCCCTTCTTGTGAATACTTGTTCACACTCTAAACACTTTGTAGAAAACATATTTTATGAACTGAAAAAAGGAGGCACTTCCCCTTATAAGCTTTTATAAGTCCCAAGACTTTGATCCTGCTTGTTCTTATATTAAACAGGCTTCACACATCTCTAGATCCAGCTCTGAAAATCCCTCGTCGTAGTTCATGACATTGTCCATCTTATAGGACAAGATTTTCGTATGGTTTTTTCTACCCTCGAAGTTCAAACTAATGAAGATAGAATCATTTTTACATAGAATGACGTCATTTCCGGTTTTTTGTTTATCATGGACTTCCGGTTAGAAGTTTAAAGTAAAGATTTCACTTATAGCTTTTCATAGCTATAAAAAAATATATATAAATCGAGTGAAAACTAAAGGAAATAGGGTCAATTTTGACATTGATGACGTCATTTCCGGTTTTTAAGACCCATGGACTTCCGGTTGAGAAGTTCAAAGTACAGATCTCACTTTGAGCTTTCCATAGCTATAAAAATATTCAAATCGGATAACAACTAAGGAAGATAGAGTCATTTTTTACATGTGATGAAGTCATTTCCGGTTTTTATTCATCATGGACTTCCGGTTAAGAGTATTCAAAGTAAAGATCTCACTTTGAGCTTTCCATGCTATAAAAATGATTCAAATCGGATAACAACTAAGGGAGATATTACCTTTTAACATTGTACCTTTAAAAAAGTGGGTGGGGGAAATCAATGAAATCGATAATTGACAATAATTATTGAAAAAAAAAAAATTAAATTATATTTGTAAAAAAGGAAGTTTTTTGTATGATATAACAAAAATCGATAAATAATCAATATTGGATCAATCATGTATTTAGAATTGATTTGCACTAAAACAATATAAAAAAAAATTGAGTTCTAAAAATTCAAAATAACAATATTTGTATACTCAAATGACTTAATGCTAGAGCAGAAAAAAAAAGAGAAGGAAATATTGTTTTTTGTATTATATAACAAAAATCGATAAATAATCAATATTGGATCAATCATGTATTTAGACTTGATTTGCACTAAAACAATATAAATCAATTGATTTCTGAAATCAAAATAACAAAATTCGTTCAATGTTTTATACTTATATTCGAATGGTATATAATTTGGTAAACTGAAAGAGGTAATGACTTTTTAATTAGCTATTTCACACCGCTCTAGGATTATGTCGATTACACACACACATGCGTTTTAAGTTAACGAAGCCCAAAACATAATCTTTTTCACGCACAGAGTACACAGGTTTTTTTTCTATGTATGCTCTCTTAGAGTGATCAGTTGGAATTTTTTGTGTGCAGGAAATTTCTAAAGACTAATGGATATACATGTCATTCACTTTTTGGAAATTCTGTTGTGTGATATAAAAAAATGGATACTGAGGAAAAAAGGTAGGTGATTTATATATTAAAAAGATTACCTTACTCGGCATGTCCATTTAATTTCCAGAACGCTTTCACATTTGTTTGAAAGTGTGCGTGTGTGTGTGTGTGTGTATACGCCTCATAGGTTCATGGAGTAAAAATGATTGCTGGTTGTTGTGCAATGTCATGCCTATTCATGGAATGAAACATGTTATTGGTTGTAATACTACATTTCGTTTCTGATTGGTTGTTGATCTAAGTCATGGTTATTTTTAGACAACATGTCTATACTTGTTCAATCGATATAAAATGAAGACATGGCATTGGTCGGTTCAAATTGTAAACCAGTTATCTCTGGTTTACTCTAGTTGTATACTGGAAATACATTTCCAAGAATAATTACCGGAAATACTTTGACTTAAAATGGTATATCACGTGTGTGTGTGTGTGTGTGTGTGTGTGTGTGTGTGTGTGGAGAGAGGGAATATAACATGAAAATGTTACATGTATACATGTACGTGTTCATGTACTTCATTAACTTTGATACTTCAAGTATGAGAATGTGCTTATATAATCATATACAAACTCTACAGAAATTAAGAGAGAGAGAGAGAGAGAAAGAATTTAACAAATGGAATGTGTTACTCCAGATTCAAAGTAAAATGTATCCATGCATGGTAGGTAAGATGTTTTTTCTTTCTGTTGCTATATAGGTCACAGTGTATGTGATTATGAAATGTACTGGTGCCTGCTTTAAATGATTTCAATATTCGCAAAGAAGTCATTATGTTGAAATAACGTGTACAGACATGTTCAAAAATGTGTTCCACCACCTGAATTCTGAATTTGATCTTTATTTCCTTTTGTTGAAATAACGTGTACAGACATGTTCAAAAATTGTGTTGAAATAATGTGTACAGACATGTTCAAAAAGTGTGTTCCACACCGTCTGAATTCTGAAAATTTGATCTTTATTTCCGTTTTGTGTTGAAATAACGGTACAGACATTTCAAAAATTGTGTTGAAATAATGTGTACAGACATGTTCAAAAAGTGTGTTCCACACACGTCTGAATTCTGATAATTTGATCTTTATTTCCGTTTTGTGTTGAAGTAACGTGTACAGGCATGTTCAAAAAATGCGTTCCAATATTGACTTTATTTTTAAACATAACGTCATCGCTCTCTATTCTGATTGGTTGTTGATCAAAATCATGGTTATTTTTAGATAAAAACTGGTTAATTCTGGTTTATTCTAGTTGTACAGTGCTAAATACATTTCTAAATATAGTTTCCGGAAGTATTATGACCATAAACGGCAGATCACGCATAAGACATGAGTGTTGAGTTCATTTTATAACAGAACGTGGAGCTGTTCACATCGTAAGTAATGTTTAATTTTTTTAATTTTCCCCGTCTAAGGCTGAGGACCTGACCCTCAATGTCCGTGATTAAGCCTTATGACTGTATATACAAGTCAGCTCTGTATATTATTGGGACTATCAATACCTCTTTTGTATCTCATGTTCTTTGGTGTTTACAATGTGTCTCCGCCTAAGATTGACCTTCAATCTCCTTAGCCCTAGGTCAAATGTACAACTCTGTACATTGATGTCATTTCTAACTATAGATCATGATGTCATTCTAAATATAGATCATGATGCCATTTCTAACTATAGATCATGATATCATTCTAAATATAGAAAACCAATATGGCCGCCGCACATGCGCAAATAATCTGATGACGTCACTCCTGCGCATGCGCAGTCTTGGGGGTAAAGAGCTGCTATTACTACTTGTATTTATTTAAAGGTCATATTTATCTTAACGATGTTTATGTAAACAGAAGAAATGACCATGTTTTATTTATGGCATTTTCAACAAATTTGAATAAAAACACTTACACACATGTGTGCGTTCAAGTCCACAAGCGCAAATGATCACGAAAAGATAGAAGATGGTCTACAAATATTTTCGATGATAGGCTCAGTTTGTTCGGTTTGGATTACGAGATGAATACTGTAAGCTGCTCAATGGATTGGGAAAATAAAGCCGTATATATTTTTTGTTTGAAAGATTTCCATAACAGAACTTTCAGTAGCAGATTTTAATTATATTTATAATTATCCTTGATAGTTATACATGAATAATGACTTTGCAACATCCTTTCCAAAAATATAGTTGTGTTATCAAAACTTTTCTCTTACATGCAAATTGAGACTTATTTCAAACCGAACGTTATAAAGAGCTGCACGATCAAAACGTATATTATAGTAAGTTTCACCGTGCACCTCGTAACTAAAACAATGTTGCATTATCTATGCTTATTTTTACTTTTTTTAGTAGTTTGCGCTTCACACACACACACACACACACACACACATATATATATATATTTAGAAAAATCCAACCTTTGGGCAACAAAATCACAACCTTTGGGCGACATGTGTCGCCCGAAGGATATATCAGCTGTCGCCCAAGTGATAAGTGATTGTTAAACTCACAAATCGTTTTTAAAATAGTTTTACTTATTGGAACATATCTTTACACTTTTGAGTGAGGTCCATTGAGTACAGGCTAGTCAACAGGTCATTTTATATTTACAGTCGTGGACTACAAATCTCTCAGCCCCTCATCGCTGTGGGTTCGAATCCCGGTAGGGACTTCGGATTTTTCATGTGAGGAAGCCTTCCAGCTGGCTTGCGGTAGGTCGGTGGTTCTACCCGGGTACCTCTGTGTACTCGGGGTCTTCCTCCACCTGTAATTAGCTGGACGTCGCTATATGATTGAAATACTATCGCAGCGACGGTAAACCCCAATACAACAACAATACAACAACAAATTTAAAAAAAGTGTTTATATTGATAACAACCTTTGGTGAACAATTCATTATTTATTAAAATTTATTTAAAACATTTTGGTGGTCCACGGTGCAATTACGGTTGTACGACGATAAAACGTATTTTAGTAACATTTTCAAAATCCCCTCTTAGGGAAAATAAAAATGGTTTTAATGCCCTCCCGCGACCTGGAATTTAAAATAGTCTATATTTCTACTGATATTATTTTTTCCTTTATTGAATTCATATATATATAGATAACGCTGGTGAAGCTCTCCCAACGCGGAAAAACGTTTTAAAACCCTCTTCCCCTATATTCCGTCCTTGGAAAAGTTTATATCTTACTTTATATCTTATATTTAAATGTGTCGTTAGAATACCGATGTGTCTATTAATACTTGATATTCGTTAAATGCATTTTTATGATGTTGGATACGGGGATTTGGAAACGTTTTCAAATTTATTCGGGTACTTTCTTCGTAATTTCCTGGGTAAGACATTAAAAAAATGAGTGATGGGGGTCTCAGTGCGTTTTCAATATGCCACAATCGGGAATATAAAACGTTTTCAAATTCCCGGATGGGGGAAATTGAATTCAAACTACCCCCATTTCAAGTCCCCCCCCCTAACCCGGAATCAACGTTTCCATGTTACCCCGAAGGGAATTCGAAAACATCTTTTTATGATCCCGGGTTGGGCACTTGAAAATGGGGGAGGGATCTCGAAACGTTTTCGTTATGGTTTTATCGAGCTCCAATCTTAGTGAGAAGCAAAAAAAAAAATAAAGAAAAAAAGACAACTTAAAACCTGCATAATATTTTTGTTTGTGAACGTAACGTAGCCTTATGGTTATTCATTTTCGTGGATCGAAATCTATAAGACTGTTTCATTAGCCGTGAAAAACTATTTATTCTAGCACCACCGTTTTTGTTTCCACGAAATAACAATAAATGTGTTTGTTTTTCGTAGATATGGACTATATCTCACTTCTAATTGATATAATATCTTAAATTACTTTTCGCAGTGGCGGGTTCAAGGGCGGGGCAAGGCCCCGGCAAAGAGGCAAGCTGCTTGCATTATCACTGCCTACATTTTTTTTTTAAAATAACCTGCACTCCTGGATCCAGCTCTGTTTCGATGAGGTATATTCTAGATCTACTCAAAACAAGCATCCTCTATATCTCAAACCTGCACAGTTACGGTTGTACCCGGTTCATACTGGTAAACCCTAGCTAACTGCTAATGTATAACCCTAAGATCAAATGTTTTTAATTAAGAATAATTTGTCATAAAATGATGTTATTTGACTCTTTTTTTTAATTTAACAAAAAAAAAAAAAATATCTAAGAGAGCATCATGTCACAACACTGTCAGGTAAATTCCGACGAAGTGATGTTAGCCAACTTTGTCTTGAAGAAAACTGTCTTGAATGTTGCTCTTTTATGTGTATCACATTTCATTCTTTTTCGGCCGTTGGCTATTTTGTCTTCACCAGAATTTCCAGTCTAAACTTTAAGGTCACTAAACAGCTGATGAATACTGTAAGTTTTAATTGTTCCACTTAAAAATCGAAATTATCCCTCCGGAAAAGAGGTCAGCTTGTTCCCTTTGTATTTACATTCCTAAAACCTCGATCTTTCGACAGAAATATGTTAACTTATGTATAAACGTTCAAATTAATTCAACTACACAAAGAACATATCAAAATGATGAAAAACACATGTCGAATTTGAAACCTTCAGACCCCTTCGTATCCTGGAAATGGCATATTCGTTAAGAGCATTTCTTGAATACTATACGATGGATGCACTCAAAACTTGTTTTGTATAGTGATAAGTGAACGTTTGATCATTCATTTGTTCAATGAGCATCATGCTGGGTCGGCATTTTTATTTCTTAACCATCATGCTGCATCGGGCTAAAACATAATAAAGACCCTTTCGTACGCGCAAAAACATTTGAGCATGATGCTCGCTTGAATAAGCACCATGCAGGGTCGGCGGAGTGGTCAATGAGCATCATGCTGGGTCGGAAGATTGTTCATATAGCATCATTGGAGTGAAATGAGCATGATGCTGGGTCGGTAGATTGTTCAATGAGCATCATGCTTGCTCAACGAGCATCATGCTCGATCAATGAGCATCATATTTGTTCAATAAGCATCACCCTGGGTCGGCATTTTAATTTCTTTAACATGATGCTGCATCGGGCTAAAACATAATGAAATACACGCAGAAACATTTGAGCATGATGCTCGCTGGAATGTGCACGATGCAGGATCGACAGACTGGTGAATGAGCATCATGCTCGTTAGGTAAGCATCATGCTGGGTCGGCAGATAGCCCATTGAGCATCAGGTTCGTTAGATGAGAATCATGCTGGGTCGGCAGATAGCCCATTGTGTAGCATGTTCGTCAGATGAGCATCATGCTGGGTCGGCAGATTGTTCATTGAGCATCTTGCTTAAAGACATGAGCATCAATCTGGGTCGGCTTACAGCCCATTGAGCATCATGCTAAAAGACATGAGCATTATGCTGGGTCGGCAGATTGTTCACTGAGCATCATGCTCGTAAGATGAGCATCATGATGCGTCGGCAGATTGTTCAGTGAGCATCTTGCTCAAAGACATAAGCATCATGCTGGGTCGGCTTACAGCCCATTGAGCATCATGCTAAAAGACATG
Organism: Solen grandis; assembly: GCA_021229015.1. NCBI lineage: Eukaryota > Metazoa > Mollusca > Bivalvia > Adapedonta > Solenidae > Solen > Solen grandis. The sequence goes on along the minus strand of CM037793.1, from coordinate 11,280,931 downwards.
AGCATTATGCTGGGTCGGCAGATTGTTCACTGAGCATCATGCTCGTAAGATGAGCATCATGCTGGGTCGGCAGATTGTTCACTGAGCATCATGCTCGTAGGATTAGCATCATTGTTCAACGAGCATGATGCTCGCTATTTTAGCATCGGCACAACCAGCATACACCACACAACAAGCTTAATAGCGCGCGATATCGATTGACCAATTAGATGAGCCGATGCAACTAGAACCGTTCCAAGAATTTTCGTTAATTATACGGGGCTTCGTACATACCTCAGTTGTTCATATTTTATAATGACTGTAGCAAAAACAATAATAATAACAAAAAAAATAAAAATATGAAAGCCTTTTAAATGCTGGTTATATTCCTTGACGTTGTAAGAATGGATGTTGTGAGCGAAGTTGTGACAATCGTCTTTGTTTTTTCTTTTCAGTTGGTTGCTTTATAGATAGTTGCTGAATGTTTAGTTAGGGTTATTGTCGTTGTTGTTCCAATTCACTAACATATTAACGTGCCCATTAAACTACAGTTTACTACAATATCTTGATTCGCCATTGCATACAACTTTAAGGACAACAACATAATTATTGATGTTGTATCTTTCAGTTTCGACATAATCTGTGAAAAATATGTGTTCCACATTTTCGGTCAATCCCATGTGTCACATTCGAAAATGTGAATGATATTATCTTATTTTCCATGATCTGGGGAAAATAAGATCTTACACTACGTATCATGAAACTTTATTATCAAGTTTTAATGTATATCGCTGTGCTAATTTCACACACAAAAAAAATCAAGAAATGGTAAGGCCTAATGAAAAACAGTACAAACCCAATAGGGTTTGCATGCAGATAAGACTGTCACATTTTCTTTAATAAGTGTATAGTGCTAAATGCTTTCTGCTTTCTAGAATATAAGAAGTGCAAGACAATTGTATATGAATGGCAAATAACAATTTGATTCTCTCTTGTTCAATATTTCGAATTGTTAGCAAGTTCTACATAATAGACGTTTGAATAGTCGCCATATTGTTATTGTTATGAACGATGTCAACGTAATACAAAACAACGTCAAATGATGACGCTACGTTTGGCACCTTTTCTGGGAGGTCAATTGACTTTTGCCGAAGTATTGAATAAGAGTGAATTTAATTGTTTATTGTATTATTTCCCTTTAGAAAATCTACATATTTATTAATAATTGGCAACTGATTGCAGTCCTTAAAATTACTCCTACGAAATGCAAAGATATATAAACATAATCAATTTGCAAATATGATAACACTTGTCAAAAAAATCAACTCTAGATGACTCTAACATTCTATGTGCAGAATGTAAGACGAAGCATACGCTTGCAAATGCGTGCCAAGACGAATCATACCAGTTTATAGGACGAATCCTACCAACAGGTCAAGTAGGGATTAGTGTCCCAAAAGAATATTCGGCCTTAAATATCTCAAAAACTATAAATATTCTATCGAGACACTATGGAAAATTTGTAGCGCTTTGAATGACTTTTCAAAAGATATTTAGTTTTTGAAGATCGGGGTTGTATCATTTGAGTTATGGCAGAAAAACGAAAATTGTGTTACTCCAAGTGTATTTAACAGCTTATATCTCGAAAATTATTATTTTTTTCTTGTAAATTAGAATATGACATAATTTGTTGATCCATCCCTCGCCATTCTATTCTATTCTATTGAAATTTTAAAGATTGACGTAGGTTATAGGGAGAAAACGAATTTTGTATTGTGGTGTACATTTCCACATAACAGCATATTTATCCTTGACATATATGACCCTTTTCTTGTATTACTTCACAAATGAAATCATTCATGGCCCATAGGATCAAGATATACGTGGATTTCTTTTCTATGAAACCTGCAAACAACCACGATTACGCGTAACTGATACACAGCGAGGGTACAGTGCATTGTCAATTTGTCAATGTATTACAATGTAAGCAGTGTTGTAATCTCCAGGGGGTGGGGGTCTCTGGGGTGGGAACAAATATATTCCGATTAAAAGATTAAAATGAACATAATTGCGGCAAACAAGGACCAACAATCAAAAAGACAGAACGGGTTAGTACCCAAGAGTATCCACTGATATATAATCCTTGTTCCAGTGAATTGCGACAAGAATGTGTTTGTACCAACGAATGTCAGTATGACATGCACTGATATGTAATCATTATTTGAATGAATTGCGGCAAGCAAGTATACATACCAACGAATGTCAGTATGACATGCACTGATATATAATCATTGTTCCAGTGAATTGCGACAAGAATGTGTTTGTACCAACGAATGTCAGTATGACATGCACTGATATATAACCATTGTTAAATAAAATGACTAAAAAGTAAAATTGGTAGTGTCATGTATTCTAAAGTGAACTGATGGTGCAACTAGGATTTATTTTTACCACAATTTTTAAATAATTGGGTGAGTTTGGTTGCTTAATGTAGAAGCAACATCACTATAACCAATAACAACCACAGAGACATTTTTACAGATGAACTATTACCAAAAACTTGTTTTATTGTAAGATTGGGTAATTACTATCATGAGTGTAATATTCATTAATCCATAATTCATTAAGACGTTATCCTAAGATATATAATTTGAACTGCACTGGAAATGTACATGAGCATGAAATCAAATTGTGTGGGTTATATTAACCTTACAATTCCTATATATTTCAACCTCTTATTGGCAGGTATTGAAGCAGTGAGACACATTGAAAAGTAAAAGTATTTATCATTCTGTAATATGAGATTTCTGTTTTGCAAGCGTTTGCATAACTTAACGCCATGTCAAGGTAATGTCTATAAATAACAATACATGGATATTAAAACTTGACTATACCCTTACAAGTATTAATCATTCCGGTAATGTGAGATTTTTGTTTTGCAAACGTGCGCCAAACGCTTGGTCAAGGACTGGCGATAACTAGAACTATCACTTATACTCCTGCTTCTCACCTTGCCTTTAACATATTTGACAATGAAACAAGAGGGCCATGGTGGCCCCAGAACGCTCACCATGGTACCATCAACCTAATCAAAACAATTCGGGTCACTTTATTCAACCTTGTTACCTTCAGCAACAGTCAGATTCAAATTTTAAAGAAAACTAGCCAACAATCTGCAGACCTCATTTTTCAAGGAATCAACTTTTACTACCAAAAAAAATTTTTTTTTTTTTTATATTATAGCGGTCTCATTTATCAAGGGATCAACTTTTATTTTACCAATTATGGTAGAGCATTATTGTTACCCGCTCATCTCAGTACATATTAAAAAAGTCAACCATAGTCGTTTGATAGATTTACTATTACATAAGTAAGTTCGTTTCGTGTTATTTTGATTTCTGTATAACAAATATTTCAGGATTCCACAAGAATGACGATTTCCAGCCGGAAATAGACAAAATACAATGTCTGAGACTTACGTGATTTCACTGCTGAACTTACATAATTCATATCATAGCATCATAAGCATATGTTCAATACTCAATTCTAATGTTCCGTCAAATCTTATATGCACTGCAGGCTCTCTAGATCCAATTGGCAATTTATATTATATGAATACAAAGAACAATGACATGGTAACAATACATGTCCAAGATAAAAAGAGCAATACAACATTGCAATACACACATATACACATTTACACAACTCATCCGTATGTGGTACCAACTGGACGTCATCCCTTCGGTCATTCTATAAATAAGGCGTAAAAATAGTCTTGTTTCTGGTTATAGGCTGGGAAAAATGGGTCAATCGGTCGTAGGATCGGCTTTCCTTTTTTTTTTTTTTACTTTTTTTGAAAGCTTAGATCTAATGTGGAATAATTCAATACTTGACAAAAGGTGTCGGTACACATTCTTGTACATGCCACCACAAATTATTATTGTATTTATTCGGCTATAATTTTATGACATATATTTATTGCTGAATAAAGCTTATGTTGTGTTATGTTTGTTTGTTTGGTTTAACGTCCCACCGACTATTTCAGTCATTTGGAGACGATGTCTACTTGAGACAGATATAGTGCTGCCACACTGCAGTATCACGCCGTAGACATGTGGCATGATACCACACCCAGTCAAATTATCCTGACACCTGGTTAACCAGTCCTGCAACTACCTTTATATGCTGAGCGCCAAGCAAGGGAACTATAACAGTACCATTGTTTACGACTTTGGTATGTCGCGGCCGGGGATCGAACCCACGGCCTCCCGCTCCCGAGGCGGAGTTATGTATGTATGTATTTCCTCATTTTTTTGTTTGATTTTTGTTGCGTAAAAATTACGATGGACATCTTTCCCAAAATAACCATTAATACTAGTATACAAGTAATTCCTTTTAAAAACCTACACAAACTATTAACTAAAATACAATGACCGCTGTCCAGAAAAACAACCGTTAAGTGTATAAGGATGCCATGTCATCCTATTCAATGAATACATTTTGTTCCTAGCTTGTTTTCCTTCGCGGGATTCGCGGTCTGCTCAAATCCGCGACAGTTTTACGCCGCGAATATGCCTGGACGCATAAAAACGCGAAAGTTTCTTATACATTCTTTTAACACGGCCTAGGTAGTTTTCTGTAGAAAATTACCCATGCTTAGATTAGATACCACACTTTTTATGGGGCGGTGTTTCCACGCCCATGCGATAACTGAAGAAAAAACATGCAGTTATCCAGATTATCGAACAGTAATAGCGGACACTCGGTTTATGAATTACATGTGTCTGCACAGTATTGTGACCACCAAAAATAACTGTTTTCCCGATATGATGCCTTTACGTGCCCCTCAGTATTCATCCATACAGAGTGTGCAAGTTAACTTTTTCCTTCACTGTGTTTTTTTTTCAGACCATTACATTATTATTTTTATTTAGCAAAAATATTAAAATTTAAGTAAATATTAACAGTGTAGCCATACTATGTAGTATGTTTCGTCATTTTAAGCTTTCACAAGTAGCATATTTTGCCTCGACTCGGAGAAGAAAACTGCTTATACTCCTTTTATAGATCTAGTGCATTCGAAGAGGAAGATTTTGCCTCGCACATACGCCCGAATGATTCTTTTGTCTGATGTACAGAATTTCCTAACGTTAGGGAAACCCTTCAGAGTTCGTGAGCATTCTTTGCTGTCACAAAAATCACATCAATAATAGCTTTTCAAATGCTAAAAACTGGTATGGTTACACTGAATTAAGACCTTTTCAAAAAGAAAAGATTTTTCACACTGCCGTTGAGATACATGGCCAATCAAATCTGTAATAATTCAATACGTCTTTCTCTATTCATATTTGCTCAACTGTAAGAAAGGCGCCAAATGTGAGGGTTTGTTTGAAAAGAGTTATTTGATTGGTACAGAGAAATTTTCATTTCACTGATTTGTCATGTTCACGGGGTTTCTTTTTGATACCTACGACGCTCTATAATTGGATCATCTACATACAAAAGCAGGATGATGCTCATTTTTTAAAGCATGATCTAAATGGACAATCTGCCGACCCAGCATGATGCTCATCTAACGAGCATGATGCTTATGTTTTTAACATGATGCTCATTGAACAGTCTGCCGACCCAGCATGATGCTCAATGAACAGTCTGCCGACCCAGCATGATGCTCATCTAACGAGAATGATGCTCGGTGAACAATCTGCCGACCCAGCATAATGCTCATTGACCAATCCGCCGACCAAGCATGATGCTCATGTCTTTGCTTTCAGGTCATAAGGGTTCATTTCACAACATGCAATATGATTAATTTGTATTCTGAGTACTTTTCAGTTATTACTCCAGTGGAAATATCCGTCTGGAATACCACTGAAACTTTGTCTGGAATTCCAGTGGAATTAAATTTCAATGGAATATTGTTATTCCAGTCAATAAACAATATCAACAAAAACAAGAGGGCTATGATGGCCCTGAATCGCTCACCTGATTGTTAATGAGCAACATATGTTGGATTTTTCATATTGACCTACTTTTTGACCCAACATGACCCAACTTCGAACTTGTCCAAGATTTTATGGAAACAGACATTCGGACAAAATTTCATGAAGGTATGGCCAAAAATGTGGCCTATAGAGTGTCAACAAGGTTTTTCTAAGATTTGACCCCATGACCTACTTTTTGACCCCCACATATCTCAAATTCGAACTTGTCAAAGATGTTGTAGAAACAAACATCCTGACCAAGTTTCATAAAGATTGGGCCAAAAATGTGGCCTCTAGAGCGTTAACAATGTTTTTCTAAGATTTGACCTCATGACCTACCTTTTTACCCAACATGACCCAATTTCGAACTTAACCAAGATTTTATGGATAAAAACATTCTGACCAAGTTTTATTAAGATTGGCCTAAAATTATGGCCTCTAGAGTGTTAACAAGCCAAATTGTTGACGACGCACGTCGCACGACGGACGCCGGACGAAGGGATATCACAAAAGCTCAACCTGAGCACGTTGTGCTTATGTGAGCTAAAAAGTGAAATTCCAGATAGATACCAGTGGAATTCCAAATGAATTCCAGATGAATACCAGTGGAATTCCCGTTCAAAACTAGTAGAATTCCAGATCAATACCAGTGAAATTCCAAAGCAATATCAAGATTTATTCATTTTAAATATTTAAATAATTGTTCAATTATTTACAAAGCTAAACGTGTTAAGTGATTAAAAGAGAAAACTAACAATACATAACAAATAAACTCTGATAATTATCACAAGATTAAGGGAAATGATATCATGAAGTGCTCTCTATGACATCATAAATGGATGAAAATGGCCAACTTTCAACTTCCCGTTAACAAAATAATACAATAAAATACAATATTTTTAGCTTACTTACAGTAAATTGGTAGATTAGATTTTTTTTGCATCTACTTACTTTTTGATGCAAATGATGCCATTATACCTATGACATTAATGAGTTCCAATCTATTTTCAAAGCATACATACATACAGTGGGTTGTATGAGCATGACAATAACAGAATAACACACCATGAGTCAAAGTGAGGAAACTGTTGTTTTATTTATGTTTTCTGATACTAAAATGACAGTTAAAAACAAACAAGAATTAAGAACATTCAGTTAACTATAAATTTGATAGTGTTTGAGTTATTTAATTTTACCAAAATGTTGTGTACTGTATTTTCAATGTTTTAATTTAGTAAACTTTAGTGATTAGAGATAACATTGATATTGTATTACAAAAATCATCAAAGTTAAGGCAAATCTGATGAATTACTTACACCATGAGGCCACAAAATGGCTGATTTCATGAAAACAAGGGAAGTCAACACTCTCAGTTCCTATTCATGTGAAATATCACCCCTGCTGGTCTTTCAAATTCAAATTCAAGTTCCGCTGGAATCTATCTGGCATTCCAGTAACATAGCAGATTCCAGTTGAATCTATCTGGACTTCTTTTGGTATTCCAGATTCAGGTGGATTCTTTCCGGTATTTCATTGCTTTTCCAGATTCAAATGGAATCTTTTTGGTATTCCACTAGAATTGCAGTGAATTTTTCATTGGGGTATGCAATGAAAAAAACAAAAAACAATCATGCCATGAGATGGACAATTGTTTGAAAAGGGAACTCATTTTTAAGATGCTGGCAAAGTTGAACAAGTGTTGTTGGATTCACTACACAACCGATTATATTTTAAGTGCTTTATTAACTTCTGAATTTTCATCTAATGTAAGATAACAAATGAAATAACCCATTAGTTTATCTGTTTGTGGTTCACTAATGTGCTTTTTTGTCATTAAGTTTTCTTATAATGTGCATCATTTTCAGGCATGTTATTCTGATATGAACATGATGGTCTTTAACCAATAATTATTGTCAAAATATTCAGTTTGGAAATTACAATATTCATATCTTAAGAACAAATGAAGATTTTTGAAAAAGTCTTTGTTCCTATTTTTATTCATGATTAATTCAAGAACTCAAGAATTCAAGAATTATTTATATATTAATTCTCATAAAAGTTCCTGATCAATTCCATGAATAGTTCATAAATGTTGTATTATAATGTCTTATTTTTATCAGTTCGATTATGTTTTTACGGTCTTATTTTTTTTCTGCTGTACTTGTTGTATTTATTGTTCTTTTGTAAAGCACTTTTGAGCGAATTGTTCAATTTGAAAAAAGTGCTATATAAATCTGGTAGAAAAAAAAAATGTTCATACCTTCATGAAGTGCACATCACCTCACCTCATGGATAAAACATCATACATTAAGATTAATAATCTATCAAGGATAAGTCATTAATAATTCATGATGGTAATGTAAAAATAATGATTTCATGAATTCCATTTGACAAGGGCAGCTGACCTCTGTTGACTTGTATCGGGGACAATTAATGGGGAACCCATATAAAAGGACCTCAAAAACCATTGTGTGCATTTTGTTTTGAATCTTAGTGAGAAGGCACTTTGCTCAAGTAACTGTTACTTTATGACAGATGATGATTTTGTACCTAGATACTATTTATTATTTGGACAATTGTTAAAATATCAATATATTCCGAAATCAGTCATTCTTGTAGAAGTTTAGATGTATGAAATTATGGGTCTCTTTTAAAGTTTCTTAATGAACAGTCTTGATATATATTAAATCTCCCCCCCCCCCTCTCTCTCTCTTGTTATGAGTAAATATTCTCGTTCGCATATAAATGAGAAGCTTCTCTATCTCTCCCTCCCTCCCCAACCCCTTCTCTCTCTATCTCTCTATAATGAGTAGATTCTCTCTCTCTCCTTCTCTATCATATAATGAGTAAGTTAACAGATTGTTTGTAAGGAATTGAATGGTTATATGGGAAATAATTCAATTGCAGACAATTAACAGCTTCAATTAAAATGTGTGGTGAAATAGTTGAGTCTGATTTATAGACACAGCAAACTATACTTGGGGCTTCCATCAATTTGCCCTTACTAGGTTGAATAAAACTGTTTGAAGAATTGATAAAAAATATTTATGTTAATATATGTTGTTTTTTCAAGGGCAATTCCTCTGTAGAGTTATTCAATTGTCTAGAATTCATTGTTTGACAGTGTTCATTATAGTTTACTTAGTATTATCATATAAAAAACATGATCGGTAACATTTTAACTATGGTCTGTATTGGTATGACAACGGTTGGTTTAAATAACCATAATCTTACCTTTGTCAGTCATGGTAAGAGATGTCATTAGTAAAGTCATCCATGGTCAGCATGGATTCATATGGCTGAACATTGATGATTTATAATAGCAGTTTATGGACAGTTCATTTACACCTTTTCTAATCATGGTTTAACTATGTTAAGTGACCCTTAAGACTGCGGTAATGACCATGGGTAAGCATTTTCAGTCGTGGTCATCTTTGCAGGGGCAGTACCATTTTTACAGATTTGGTAATGTTATAACCATGGTGGACTATGGCTATCTCAGAGTAAATGCGCTTCTTACCATTCAGCCATATAAGAAAAACTGGAAGTATCTTCTTGTCAGAAAACACAAGACCCTTTAGCTTAGAAACTTTGTTATGTACACAGGAGTCGATCATTTGATTTTACAAAGACTTGTTTTAGAAACTTTTAAAATTTTTTATTGTCAGTACCAAAAGGCCTTCAGTTTAACAGTAAAATGGGGTAGTGGAATGTACCGTTTTTTCTATTGGCACTGGTGCAAAATGGCAGGCCCAAGATCACTG
>CM037793.1:11212277-11262277 GCA_021229015.1 Solen grandis | reverse complement strand
AAGTCCCTACCGGGATTCGAACCCGCAGCGGTGAGGGGCTAAGAGATTTGTAGTCCACGACTGTAACCGCTCGGCCATGGCGGCCCCTGCACATTATGTACCCATAGCGCTGGTCTACAATACGTCAGTGTTAATTCATCTTTTAATTTATCTTTTCTTTTCATGAAAAGTGTGTCATTTTGAAATATAATGGGTCTTAACTTCACACTATCAATGTTCCCTTCACTACAACCCATTCTTATAACCGTGCCCAGTCCAGCCCACCTACAACCCCGTGTACCTTTAAATTCACCTAATAATATTAATAAATAATAAATGTGTCTGTTTAGCAACACGCTGTGACGTAGCACTGGTTGCCAGTGAACTATATTACTTGTTTGGAAGAGTCCCAGTGCAAAGTATTGATATACCCAATATATTCCATGCAAAACGTTTGTGTCATACAACTTTTTATTCATAACCTTTTCCGCTCCATATAGTTTCAAATCATTGAAACTCAATAGAACAGAAAGAGCATTATGTTTCATTAAAAAGGTTGTTTGAAAAGACACAGGTAATTATGAAAGACTCATTATCTGAATTTCTATCGCCACGATTATCGATTTTTAAAGGGCAAACAAAATAAAAAAAAATCAAATAAAGATCTTTTCATTTGGGAAATATCAATATTAATATATTGATGAATATTCAAACGATGTAAGTTTATCATTTGAAATAATTTATTTCTCTTTATTGTTAAATAAACGTGTATATATTCTAGACTGACAAAAGTCAAGTGTTTAATGTGTATTCTATCTAAGAAGATTAACATTTGCCCTTTTGAATTACATTTTTTTTTAATCATCCCATGATGTGAGAAGTGAAGAGAGTACGACTTGACTTGACTTGACTATTTGTGTTTACCGTCGCTTCGACAGTATTTCAGTCATATAGCGAAATTCAGCTAATTACAGGTGGAGGAAGACCCCGAATGCACGGAGGCATCCGGGTAGAACCACCGACCTACCGCAAGCCAGCTGGAAGGCTTCCTCACATGAAAATCCGAATGACCCTGCCGAGATTCGAACCCACGCGGTGAGGGGCTGAGTGAGTGTTAAAGTCAGCGACTTTACTCTCTCGGCCACGGAGGCCCCAGAGCTTCGTATGCCCAAAAGATCTGGTTGATTCATGAGCATGAAGCACTTTTGTCAATCATAGCATCGAATTTTTCTATAGTATAAATGTAAAACCTATTGTTCGATGAATACCGCTTAAATGCTCTTTTTTTGCATGACAAAGTTACATGGTATTTTAATTTTTAATTTCTACCTTAAAAATGTTGTTTACACACATGGACGAATAGAGAGAGAGAGAGAGAGAGAGAGAGAGATGAGAAAGGTGGGTTGATGGATAGAAAGAAACATATGTGGATAGACAACAGACATATACAGACAAATATATACAAATAAAAGACAGGCAGGAAGACAGGCAGGCATACAAACATACAGACACAGATATTAAAAACGGCAACAGACCACAAACCGACAGACAGATAGATAGATAGATCGTAATCGTAAAAATAAATCGTAATCACAATCAGCCCATGGCTCCACGCATACAATACGGTATGATCAAATCGTACCTAACTGCAGAGCACAGGTTGGTATGATAAGACTCTTGATATCAATCGATATTTCTTTTACATCAATCTTGCCTTTGTATAAGTCAGTCCATTTATAAAATCTACAATAGATGCCTTTTACGCTATCATTAAGATATGCCATTTATCATTAAATTATAATCATGGTCCTTGGAATGCTTAAAAAGACTTCACTGCAGATGCAAACATCTATTGATTTTGAGTCATAGGCACTTTTGCTATAAAGGCTTGTATTTACCTTAAAATTACAATGATCATTTGAAGGACCATGATCACTATTTAACGATGGATGGATTACCTTGCAACTCATAATATATAATAGGATCAAGAACGTTTACCATGTACAGAACTTGACTAGATTAAGTAATGGCTTTTAGGGCCGGTGCTCGTCCTTAAAGTAAATTAAAGATAATCTTACATTTCTTAATGTTGATAAAGCGGAATCTCAAGCGTTTTTAACACCGAATATTCATGTGTATACATGCGTATCATACGCAGGAGCCTTCAAATCTGAAGCGAGTAAACTTTGATGGTGATAGGACCCTTTGTGGTAGAGCGGGTATAGTCTTTGACTTAACACCTCTTACTAAACCCCGCCCCTCACCGTTGTGGATTCGAATCCCGTGCGGTTCACTCAGATTTTTCCAGCTGAGTTGGTGGTTCTAGTCATGCACTCGAGATCTTTCTCCATCATTGATAACTTGGACTTCTCTGTGTCGTAGTCAAAGTAAACACCATGAAAAAGAAGAAAATGAAGGTGATTGTTGTTTGTTTGTTGGGTTTAACGTCCCTCCGACAGCATTTGGAGACGATAGTTGAGACAGATATAGTGCTGCCACACTGCAGTATCACACCAGACACGTGGCATGATACCACACTCAGTCACATTATCCTGACACCGGGCCAACCAGTCCTGGAACTACCCTTACATGCTGAGCGCCAAGCAAGGATCTATGTCAGTACCATGTTTTCTACGACTTTGGCATGTCGCGGCCGGGAAGAAGAAGAAGAAGATGATGATGGTGATGATGACGAAGATTTTGAAGAAGAAAATGAAAAAGACGACGACGAAAAAGAAGAAGAAGAGGGCGAAGAAAAAGAGGAAGGAAAAAGAGAAAGAAGATGAAGAAGAAAAAGGGTGGTACTTCTAAATCAAATTAACTAATAACTACCAATCAGCGAATTTTAGTTAAGGCATCGACTAGGAATCCACCATCGACAGATCCAATGTTCGCCGAATACGTGTTTCTACTTAATCGACCATGGCGTATTTGGTAAGCAAAACTTCGTACTAATGAGGTTTTAATCATGTATTTCATTGGCGCCGTGGCAGACACAGCACGAATCATTTGGCCAATAAAACGGCGCGTTACACATAGATGTTCGGATAAACAACAAATATGGCTGCGGTTTTAGATATCGACCAATCAATTAAATTTTGTTGAGATTAAATTTTAAATCTAAAAATATAATTATGAATCCTTTTATACCCATCATTTTAATTGTAAGGAAGAGAAGACAACCTCGATTTTATAAGAAAACTTAAAAGATAACACAACACATTTGTAGACGACAACGATAGAAACATTCTTGTATTAAGTATCACCTGGCGTGCAACATTAAAAGGTAAAGACTTTAATCATCGTGTACCTCAGAATGAGTTTACATGAATATTGTTAATATGCTGACAAAAACAGGTTTAATTTCAGTTTTCACCACAAAATACATGTGAATATGGAGTCGTATGTTTATTAAAACAAATTTTTCTATCAAAGTGTAGATTCAGCTTTATAAACAAAATCGCGAAACTATTTTTTTTCAAGAAGAAAAAGTCGTCTGTTTAACTTCGAACGAGAAAATTACATTTCTCCCTCTTCCTCCTCATCAAACTCTCCCTCCTCCTCGGCGGTGGCGTCCTGGTACTGCTGGTATTCAGACACCAAGTCATTCATGTTGGACTCGGCCTCAGTGAATTCCATCTCATCCATACCCTCACCAGTGTACCAATGCAAGAAAGCCTTGCGCCTGAACATAGCGGTGAACTGCTCGGAGATACGCTTGAACAGCTCCTGGATGGCGGTGCTGTTGCCCACAAAAGTTGCGGACATCTTGAGACCACGTGGTGGGATGTCGCAGACAGCAGTCTTGACGTTGTTTGGGATCCATTCAACGAAGTAGCTGCTGTTCTTGTTCTGGACGTTCAACATCTGCTCATCAACCTCCTTCATGGACATACGTCCACGGAACATGGCGGCGACGGTCAGATATCGGCCGTGTCTTGGGTCGCAGGCAGCCATCATGTTCTTGGCGTCGAACATCTGCTGAGTGAGCTCGGGGACAGTCAGAGCTCTGTACTGCTGGCTGCCACGGGAGGTCAGGGGAGCGAACCCTGGCATGAAGAAATGGAGACGGGGGAAGGGGACCATGTTGACGGCCAACTTTCTGAGATCGGCATTCAGTTGACCAGGGAATCGGAGACAGGTGGTGACTCCGGACATGGTGGCAGAGACAAGATGGTTCAAGTCACCGTATGTTGGGGTGGTCAGTTTAAGGGTCCTGAAGCAAATGTCGTACAGAGCCTCGTTGTCGATACAGTAGGTCTCGTCTGTGTTCTCGACCAACTGGTGGACTGACAGGGTGGCATTGTATGGCTCGACAACAGTGTCAGACACCTGCAAATGCATAAATAATAAAACTTGTAGATCGAGATACAACACACGACGATTTGATAGGATTTATAAATATATAGTGTGATACATCCTTCGGGTGAAGGACACAGATATATAAGCTTTTCCTAAGAAATGGGAATCCACCATAAGGTTGACGGGAGATGACTGAAGGCTTTAAATTACACTTCTTTTATCAACTCACAGTTATTTTTGACTAATCCCGGTAACAAGTTTGAAAGTCGCATGTTAAATTTATTTGTTGACTTTGAAGTCCATATCATGTGTGGGTTTTGGTAATTTTTGAATGGTTTTATATAAGGAGTGTTGTTCTGCTGGCCCATTAAACAAAGATACGATCAGCCTTACGTCATGTTTAACGAAAGTTATAAAGCTTTTGGTAACATTTTTAAACACGGATTTATCCTTACTTGAAAGCGAACAAAAAGTGTAATAAAGTAAAATGTAAATCTAATGCTATCAAATGTTAAAAGTGCATGTTTTCAACTTGCCTTTGGAGATGGGACAACGGAGAAGGTGTTCATGATTCTGTCGGGGTACTCCTCGCGGATCTTGCTGATGAGGAGGGTTCCCATACCGGACCCGGTACCACCACCTAGGGAGTGGGTTAGCTGGAATCCCTGGAGACAGTCACAGCTCTCAGCCTCTTTCCTGACAACATCGAGGACGGAGTCGACGAGCTCAGCGCCCTCTGTGTAGTGACCCTTGGCCCAATTGTTGCCGGCGCCGCTCTGGCCGAAGACGAAGTTGTCTGGGCGGAAAATCTGTCCGAATGGACCGGACCTCACGGAGTCCATGGTACCGGGCTCGAGATCGACCAAGATGGCCCTGGGCACGTACTTGCCGCCAGTGGCCTCATTGTAGTAGACGTTGATTCTCTCCAACTGGAGGTCAGAATCTCCGTGGTAGGTACCGGTTGGGTCAATGCCGTGCTCGTCCGAGATCACCTCCCAGAACTGTAGAGATATATATTAATACAAGGTAAGTATATTATCAAAATAGTTACTACTACATGTATTTGGGTTGCGGCAGATACTGTGTCTCGAATATATGAATATATCCGGAAAAAATAACATATTTGGGACTGAAAAATAATATTTCTTAGAAATAATACCTAGTCTTTTGAGTCATCTTAATCAAAGATTTTCATAATATTTTACCTGTTGAATCATGAAACTAAAATATGTTTTCTTTATTGTTAACCAAATTACAATGCATATCATTAGAACCAAGCCATTATTAAAAAGCGCCTTTCAAAGCCTTTACACAATTCAAACCTTTATGAACCAAGCAATAAACTTTCCACCTTTGTTTTTATAATCTTTTCATATATTTGTTTCCATTTCATTTTATTTGTTATGCTTTACCTTAAATTAACTTGGAATCATCGAAATTTCCTCAAGTGGGAAATATAATCTTTTACTTGAATGTACTTTCTGGTTTTATTGTCCCAATTTAAAGATTTTCTAATGACATATGAAGGTAACGTGCGGCAACATATTTATGAAGGTTCTTTATATTATCCAGCTAGGCCTAAATGACAGAGCCCTGTCGCCTTTGATCTGCACCTTCTTGCCTTTGGTTGGCACGCTGTGCGCCCTGCCTTCCCTTTGTCGATAAAGTTTCACCCCTTACTGTTTTCATCAAGCCCCAACTATTTTACTGAGAAACACATATACGTAGTTACCCGATGTTTAATAGTAATGAAGACAAAATTCCTCCACAACACACTACTTAAGATTTTAAAAGTAATCGAACATGATACTACCTTTGAAGGTTGTTTTTGTTTTAAGCTATTTTAAAAATATTGCAACACAAGCATGTTAAATTAAAGATGGACAAACATTTTTTTCTATATATCGAATGAGGACATTTGCTAGATATTTGGAAAGTGTAAGAAAATTGTAATACTAGTAAGTGATGACGTCACATGTGTCTAAATTCTGAAACGATCAAATTACAAAACCACGGAAGCGTTGATTTCATTTAAATGGATTAAATGAAGTGTAAATTCTGCATTGATATCAGATACTTAAATGGAATTTGTATATAGAAAACATTAGAACATTATAATTCTCTATTTTGTAGATCCGTCCTCGATGTTGTCAGGAAAGAGGCTGAGAGCTGTGACTGTCTCCAGGGAGTTGGCTTAACATATATTAGATATATATATATATTATATATATATATATATATATATATATATATATATTACATAATGTCATTCACCGCCGTTAGCTATAGCTATTGTCTGTTCGTCCCTACTAATAACTGATATTGAGTGCATATACAATATAAAAATATGATATGAATGAGAAATTAAAGTACTGTAGGGAAATACAAATTTAAATTGAGAGGAAGATTTAATTTTTTATAAGAAAATCAAGCTTTGTGAAACATATGGTATTTTATGGTATTTTGTAAACGATTATAAAAGAAGATGAAGATGAAAATAGAAAAAATAAGAAGAATATGAAAAAACAGCAAGATGAATACTGTCAAATGAACAAGGATCATTTAAATAAATATAGACATATTAAGTAAAGAAGGATGTCAGTAAATACTTCTAGTAAATAAGAAATAAAGCATAACACCATCCTACTCGTTGAAATTTGACTTTAAACCTTTCAATATCAACGGGATGGATACAAATTATACTCTTATCTTTAACATGAAATAAAGAAATGCGTTTCAGTGGCATGCATAGAAAGTACAAGTTTTGTTAAATTAGAGCATGTACGTGTGAAACTGACCTTTGCCCCGATCTGGTTGCCACATTGGCCAGCCTGGATGTGTACAATCTCACGCATGGTTGGGGAGCGGGTGTTCGAGTCTTACGTTGAGGAATCTTGTCCCGAGACTTGTTGTATGAATGTGCTTGTCTCTCAGGGAAATCTTGAATTTTATACAACGGCAATCAGGTATTCCTACGCGATAGAAAGTAGTCCCGATTACTGGTTAAAGGAACATGTATCTTTTAATCTAATACAGAAATGATCTTCTATTTCAAGATATATGAAAACAGTGTTGTAGTCTAGACACGTAGTTAATTCAGTATGATTTAATCGACCTAAATATAATTGGTAAACAGTATTCTTGCAAAAAAAAGCGAATTAACTATATATATAGATACCTCTTTACCTTTGCAGACTACGTGTATACCTTTACAATGGTGAATTGGTCCTCAAGTATCAATGCGCTTTGTTTTAGCGACAGTGTAGCATACAATCAGTTGTTAATAAAACACATCGGTGCCAAACAGTTATCATATCAACATTAGTCGCCACAAAAGAGCTGGCGTAAGTGGGTTTTGTTCCAAAACCGGGTTTTGTTCCAAAACCCTTTCCGGGTCATTTGTAGAAATAAATATAGACAGACAGAACAATGCGTTAATATTTTGTTTAAATGCAAGTGTTTGAAAGAATATCAATTATCTTTTTCGTAACGGTTAGAGGTATATGTTATGTGTTTCGGTTTAACGCCCCACGATGTCTACTCGAGACAGATATAGTGCTGCCACACTGCAGTATCACACCCAGTCACATTATCCTAACACCGGGCCAACCAGTCCTGGAACTACCATTATATGCTGAGCGCCAAGCAAGGGATCTATGTCAGTATCATGTTTTATACGACTATGGTATGTCTCGGCCGGGGTTCGAACCCACGACCTTCCAGTTATTCTTGAAGAGACATACATGTACAAACAAACGGTATCTAATGAAAGCGTCCATCGCATACTTTGGAATCCTTAGCCTCGACACACCAAAGTTTTAAAAATGGTATATTTGTATAGCTCATTTGCTTGGCGTTTAGTTAAGAGTAGTTTTATAGATTGTTGACCCGGTGATAGGATAATGTCGATAGGTGTTGTATCTTGTCACACGCCTATGCCGTGAAAACTGGTCCATATCTAATAGGTTGTGGTATCATGTTACACGCCTATGCCGGGAAATCTGAATAGCTGTCATTGTTAGTGGTATCATGTCACACGCCTCTTGCGTTAAATCTGATAAAGGTGTATGTCATACCCCTATGGTCTTAAATCTGATTTAGCTGTAATAGGTTGTGGTATCATGCTACACGCATGTTACACGCATTGGCATGCTAGCTTAAGCAGTTATGACAGGTTGTGGTATCATGTAACACGCATATGGCTTAATTATTAGCGGATATCTTATGCAGCGTTGACAGGATGTGGTATCATGTCACACACGGCTATGGCATGATATTTGACGCATCTTTGACATATTGTGAACTCATGTCTCACGCCTATGGCGTAAAATCTTATGCAGCTGTGACATGATTATGTATCATGTCACACGGCTATGGCGTGATATCTTATGGAATTTTTGACATATTGTGAACTCATGTCTCACGCCTATGGCGTAAAATCTTATGCAGCTGTGACATGATTATGTATCATGTCACACGGCTATGGCGTGATATCTTATGTAGATGTGACAGGATGATGTATCATGTCACACGGCTATGGCGTGTTATCTTATGTAGATGTGACGGGATGATGTATCATTTCACACGGCTATTGCGTGATATCTTATGTAGATGTGACGGGACGAAGCATCATGTTACACGGCTATGGCGTGATAATTTATGCGGATGTGCCAGGATGATGTATCATGTCACACGGCTATGGCGTGATATCTTATGTAGATGTGACGGGATGATGTATCATGTCACACGGCTATGGCGTGATAACTTATGTAGATGTGACAGGATGATGTATCATGTCACACGGCTGTGGTGTGATATCTTATGCTGATGTGACGGGATGATGTATCATGTCACACGGCTATGGCGTGATATCTTATGTAGATGTGACAGGATGATGTATCATGTCACACGGCTTTGGCGTGATATCTTATGCAGATGTGACGGGATGATGTATCATGTCACACGGCTATGGCGTGATATCTTATGTAGATGTGACAGGATGATGTATCATGTCACACGGCTGTGGTGTGATATCTTATGCTGATGTGACGGGATGATGTATCATGTCACACGGCTATGGCGTGATATCTTATGTAGATGTGACAGGATGATGTATCATGTCACACGGCTTTGGCGTGATATCTTATGCAGATGTGACGGGATGATGTATCATGTCACACGGCTATGGTGTGATATCTTATGTAGATGTGACAGGATGATGTATCATGTCACACGGCTATGGTGTGATATCTTATGTAGATGTGACGGGATGATGTATCATGTCACACGGCTATGGTGTGATATCTTATGTAGATGTGACAGGATGATGTATCATGTCACACGGCTTTGGCGTGATATCTTATGCAGATGTGACGGGATGATGTATCATGTCACACGGCTATGGTGTGATATCTTATGTAGATGTGACAGGATGATGTATCATGTCACACGGCTATGGCGTGATATCTTATGTAGATGTGACGGGATGATGTATCATGTCACACGGCTATGGCGTGATATCTTATGTAGATGTGACAGGATGATGTATCATGTCACACGGCTATGGCGTGATATCTTATGTAGATGTGACGGGATGATGTATCATGTCACACGGCTATGGCGTGATATCTTATGTAGATGTGACGGGATGATGTATCATGTCACACGGCTTTGGCGTGATATCTTATGCAGATGTGACGGGATGAAGTATCACGTGACTATGGCCTGATATCTGATGTGTTATTATATCATATCAATTGTCTATGGCATGTTATCTGATGCGGCTGGTTATTATATCATAACGCGTGTCTATGGTCTGTTATCTGATGCTGCTGGTTATTGTATCATATCCCATTGCCTGTT
Source organism: Solen grandis (assembly GCA_021229015.1). Lineage (NCBI taxonomy): Eukaryota > Metazoa > Mollusca > Bivalvia > Adapedonta > Solenidae > Solen > Solen grandis. The sequence goes on along the minus strand of CM037793.1, from coordinate 11,252,134 downwards.
ATCTGATGCTGCTGGTTGTTGTATCATATTGCTGTCTACGGCATGTTATCTGATGCTGCTGTTATTATATCATATCGCTTGTCTATGGCCTGTAATCGGATTCTGCTGGTTCTTGTATCATATCGCTTGTCTATGGCCTGATATCTAATTCTGCTTGTTCTTTTATCATATCGGGTGTCTATGGTCTGATATCTAATTCTGCTGGTTCTTTCATCATATCACGGTTGGCCTGATATTCTGCTGGTTTTTATCATATCCTTCTGGCTGTTATCTGATGCTGCTGGTTATTATTCATATCTTCTATGGCCTGTTATCTGATGCTGCTGGTTATTGTATCATACGCGTGTCTATGGCCTGTTATCTGATGCTGCTGGTTATTGTATCATATCGCGTGTCTATGGCCTGTTATCTGATGCTGCTGGTTATTATATCGTATCAATTGTCTATGGCATGTTATCTGATGCTGCTGGTTATTATATCATAGCGCGTGTCTATGGCCTGTTATCTGATGCTGCTGGTTATTATATCATATCGCGTGTCTATGGCCTGATATCTAATGCTGCTGGTTATTGTATCATTTCGCGTGTCTATGACCTGATATCAGACTCTGGTGATTATTGTATCAAATCGCTTGTCTATGGCCTGATCTCTGATGATGCTGGTTCTTGTATCATATCGCTTGTCTATGGCCTGATATCTGATTCTGCTGGTTATTGTATCATATCGCGTGTCTATGGCCTGATATCTGATGCTGCTGGTTATTGTATCATATCGCGTGTCTATGGCCTGATATCTGTGCCTAATTTAAAACCCAAAGCAAGAAAAATGCTCTCTATATTCGGCCATACATGTAGAAGGAATCCAAACATTCTGCTTGTCAACTATAACTGTCGCATGAACTATTTATCATGTAAATAACACAATTGTACAACTTGTTGTGAAATTAAGAAATAAAAAGGGCGAATTTGATTAGAATCTCAACATGCAGGCAAAAAAATAAATTCTCCTTAAATTATCTATCCTAGCTTCTGGGTGATTTAAGGATCTAAGCTCCTAGTTGAACACGAAAACAATCGTAATGATCCGCCATTGCTTATGTACGATTTTAATGTAAATTTTTTTTTTTGCACTCTAGACCAATACTTCGGCAAAATGCGTTTATCAAGGAAAACACATAAATCTACAGCTTCTAATTTGCAAGCGTTTATACAGAAGGCATATTGTTAATGTTATGAACGATGCTTACAATATAAAAGCTGCAAAATTCATTTTTTTTTACATCGAAAAAAAAGTGACTTTAAATCTTTTAATTCCCTCTAGAAAATCAACATTTTTTTTTTTTTAATTTGAAAGCATCTATACATCACATTATGTGTTTTCGTTGCTGATTAGAAACATTCCATGCAAAGCGTTATACTGTGAATCATTAATATTCGCGGGACACTAATATTCGTCGTTTACGTGGAGGATTATATCCAGGAAAATTCATCCCCACGAAAACATGTCTCTTATATAGACCTCACGTTTTCTAGAACATAGATCCGCGAATAAATGTACCCACGAATGTCCCTTTAGTACATAATCAACGAAATTTAATGTCAACGAAATCTAATGATTTTACATGTAGTAGGCTTAAAGTACAAGTATAGTTACAATTATTTTTCTAATCTGATAAACTAATCATAAAGAAATAATTCTTGAATATACTAGTTTATTATTTTTTAAATGTGCGTAATAACTTCATTATAAACTAAACATTGTATAGTCATTTAAAATCGTTTCCCAGTGGATAATGCCATTATATTTTTTTGCCAACTCAATTATATTTTAATCTTACCATCGTATTACTATTAAGGTTCTAATTAAATGTAACAATTAGATACTTTTATTACAAAATGATGACAAAGGTTTTTATAGGAAATTCGGTCTTAAGCTTCTAAAAACCTAGATCGTGTCTGTTTTTCTACATTCTCGCCTAAATATCAAAAGACAACACTCATATTTCCAATCTGTTCTTTGGTGCTTTTTATAATTGCAGCAGTGTGTATGCATTCCCTATATCTTTATTGGGTTTCAAAACAATCGTTTATCCTTACACTTTTACACGTTTATCCTTAACACGTTTGGATTCTTGTGACAAAAATAACAAAATAAGCTAATACAACAGACAGAATCTTCTACTGTAATGAATATAACTATTACTTATGATGTTGATGGTGATTATGAATAATGATGGAGACAACTACTATAAGTGTTGCTGCTGCTGATGGTGATTGATGATGATGATGTTGATGATGATTGATAATGCTGCTGAGTTTTTAACTGCTTTGTAATTAATTGAAGAGTTTTAATGTTAATAGATAGAGGTTTATGAGGATAATAAGAGCCTTTATGATGATAAAAAGAGTTTTAATGTTAATAGATAGAGGTTTATGAGGATAATTAGAGCCTTTATGATGATAAGAAGAGTTTTAATGTTAATAGATAGAGGTTTATGAGGATAATTAGAGCCTTTATGATGATAAAAGAGTTTTAATGTTAATAGATAGAGGTTTATGAGGTAATAGAGCCTTTATGATGATAAAAGAGTTTTAATGTTAATAGATTAGAGGTTTATGATGGATAATTAGAGCTTTATGATGATAAGAAGAGTTTTAATGTTAAAAGATAGAGGTTTATGTGGATAATTAGAGCCTTTATGATGATAAAAAGAGTTTTAATGTTAATAGATAGAGGTTTATGTGGATAATTAGAGCCTTTATGATGATAAAAAGAGTTTTCATGTTGATAGCTAGAGGTTTATGATGATAACTAGCTTTCATGATGATAGGTAGAGTTTTCATGTTGATAGCTAGAAGTTTATGATGATAACTAGCTTTCATGATGATAGGTAGAGTTTTCATGTTGATAGCTAGAGGTTTATGATGATAACTAGCTTTCATGATGATAGGTAGAGTTTTCATGTTGATAGCTAGAAGTTTATGATGATAACTAGCTTTCATGATGATAGGTAGAGTTTTCATGTTGATAGCTAGAAGTTTATGATGATATTTAGCTTTCATAATGATAAGAAGAGTTTTCATGTTAATAACTAGAGGTTTATGTGGATAATTAGAGCCTTTATGATGATAAAAAGAGTTTTAATGTTAATAGATAGAGGTTTATGAGGATAATTAGAGCCTTTATGATGATAAAAAGAGTTTTAATGTTAATAATAGAGGTTCATGAGGATAAGTAGAGCCTTTATGTTGATAAAAAGAGTTTTTATTTTAATAACTAGAGGTTTACGATAATAACTAGCTTTCATAATGAAAAGAGTTTTCATATTAATAGCTAGAGGTTAATGATGATAACTAGCTTTCATGATGATAGGAAGAGTTTTCATGTTGATAGCTAGAAGTTTATGATGATATTTAGCTTTCATGATGATAGGTAGAGTTTTCATGTTAATAACTAGAGGTTTATGATGATAACTAGCTTTCATAATGATAGAAGAGTTTTCATGTTAATAGCTAGAGGTTTATGATGATAACTAGCTTTCGTGATGATAAGAAGAGTTTTCATGATAATAGATAGAGGTTAATGATGACAACAATAATTTTCATTATGATATAACTAGATTTTTTAATGAATATAACTAGATCTTTTATGATGATAATGATGATAACTAGAGTTTTAATGAATATAACTAGATCTTTTATGATGATAATGATGATAACTAGATCTTTTATGATGATAATGATGATAACTAGAGTTTTAATGAATATAACTAGATCTTTTATGATGATAATGATGATAACTAGATCTTTTATGATGATAATGATGATAACTAGATCTTTTATGATGATAATGATGATAACTAGAGTTTTAATGAATATAACTAGATCTTTTATGATGATAATGATGATAACTAGATCTTTTATGATGATAATGATGATAACTAGATCTTTTATGATGATAATGATGATAACTAGATCTTTTCATGATGACGCTACGAAATACTGCGAACGCTTTGAAGTTTGAAACTGCACGCATGCAAGATCACAGACATTAATATTTTAACCATACCCAATTTTACTACAGAAACTTCAGATATGCTTTTATATACAAAATCTACTTATATTTGAAGAAAAAAAACCACACACAAAAAACAACAAAAAAAAAAACACCAAAAAACAAAACAACAACACCCCCCCCCCAACCCCCCCCCAAAAAAAAAAAACAACAACAAAAAACAAAAAAAACAACAAACACCAAAAACAAAACAACAACACATGAACGGTGATTAAAACAGGAATTCAAAAAAGAACAACAACAGCAAAATTCTACAACAATAGAAAACACAATGAATGACATTTAAGGGCACGATCGATCACGTAGACGACGGCATTCATTTATCTAAACCTTTATACTCATGTTCACTCAAGTTTTCTCATTTTATTCGCTGCTTGGCAACAGAAAAAACACATTTATATTCTTTTTATTCTAGCATTTTTTTCTTAATTTATTTCTGAACACTCCCTACCATATAAATAAGACCCGTACAACTATAAGAAAAAAAAATAAATATCTACCTTGATGGACCCAGTTTAATCCGCTAGCAAAACCTACTGAGCAGGGCCCTTTTAGGTTAGGTTTGAAATTGTAAACTTGATTAAAATTGATCGGAAAATTTAAATCCGGACAAATACTTACACTTAATTTCCAATTCGTCTTGCGCTACATGTATATACGGTTGTTGTCGTCGACTACACCTGATGCCTCGTTATTCGCTTGAACGGTGTGTATTAACGATCACGTGCAGAAAACCCAAACTGTAATCAAATTTCAGTGACTGAATTTTCAGCACTGAATTTACAGATAGTTTAACGTTATTAACAGTCAACGTCAGATACAGACCAATGTTCAACTTCCCTCAGGTGGCATTTGTTCACAGGCTTAAATGTATACTGAAACACTACACTAGACACGATTATCGTGGCCATTTTTTTTGACAGACAAAAACAATTTGTATACGCTTAAGGTCAGATATATAATTTTATTTTTCTTATCTTTTTAGAGATAAATTTTAAACATATCAGGTTTTATATATAGATCTTCGTAATATCTCAACATATGTATATGGCCTTGAAAAGAAAACTAATTTTACAAGAAGAAAACATATAATCAAAGACAACAGAATTATTGCCTGATGCAGAAATAGTGACATAGCTATTGACGGGTACAGAAATAGTGACATAGCTATTGACGGGTACAGAAATAGTGACATAACTATTGACTGGTACAGAAATAGTGACATCGCCATAGTTACGGATACTGCAATGTGCCAAGCATTGGTATGATTGAATGTTCAAACTGAACATAGGTAATAATTTCCATCATAGCTTGACCTAACTAATTTATTCGAAAATCTTAATATTGAAAAAGTTTCGCGATAGACTGCCACAGTTTATTTCTTTACAATAATGTTTACTTTGCTGATTGGGGATTCTCTTTTTATCCATGTTAAGCATACGAAGATATGGATTTACCCTATGAAAAATAATTCTATTCTACATGTCTTCCATAGGGTATATTCGTTTGCTAAAGTTACCTCCATTTTTATTTTCATTTGTTTATTCTCTGTGCCCTGAACGCAGTTTCTCATAATCAAAAGCCAAAAGGTATGATTTAGGTTAAAATATGTTTTAAATGCTACTTATATGATTTGTTTCCCATGACTAATGATTGTAGTACTCGTTTACTTCGGTGTTTAGCTATTGAATTGCTATTCGGTAGTTTCCGTACATTTCGGAAAACCTCAAAGACTTTTAGGAGGCGCTTGGATAAGTAGTATAAAAGCGCGACAGAGAGCAAATTTCAGCCCGTCTGTTGTTTAGGAGCAGGTCGACTGCTTTACTAACATTAGCAGTTGGACTTTGGTCCGAAATACTAAAGCTGAATATAATTACATTGATGGACTCGTCAACTATATGTAACAAAGCACGGGTCGTTCTGGTAGAAGAACCAGTTTAAGCCGCCATTCTAGCGATTGATGGTTTCGTTAAGGGTAGGGGGTGGGGGGGGGGGGGGGGGGGGTCCAAAGTAATAGTCAACGCCTGAGAGTCTTAAGATTTTTGGCTTGGGAAATTTTAGTTTATAGCACTGGCGGATTCAAAGGCGGGGGGGGGGGGCGCCCCTTCCAAAATTCCCCGACCATATATAAATGTAGAGACCCCCCCCCCCCCCCCCCTCCATTAAATAAATCACATGAGATTTCCCTCGGACCCCATGTCCAACCGGAACACCACCCTTATCACGGCTCGAGTAAAGCAGCAAGCCGCTTGCATTATCACTGCCTACATTTTCTTAACATCGCTCCCCAACCTGAGCTCCTGGATCCGTCCCTGTATAGGGTAGGTTTAATCCAGTAAGCCAGATATCAGGCTATATAAAGGATATTGTAAATATTTGAGGTTTCATACTCATTACTTTGCAAATTCAATCTCATTAAAATCAGCTCTTCGTTTTAGCTGCTATATTCTACCCTACGATGATCGGACAACATTTCGTGAAAGGTCGTCTCAAGTCGATATCCAGTCAGAATGCGCGTTTCAAAACAATTTGAATTTGTGGTATCCTTCCGTTCGCACGTCGTTAACTTTCGAATATTCACGAAATTATACCCCGGCAGTTGTAAGCCGACCATTTGATTGGCCTTCAGAACCTACCTAGAGAGCGTTAGTTAGGATATGATTGTATTGAGATTGTATGCATATTGTTATTAGTTAACCATAGTGATCGTGTATTGATTGTTTCTTAACTTAATTATTTTAGAAATCATTGTCGACTTATTTTGGTTTAACCATATGGCAGGATGTCCCAATGAATATCTTTTATATCTTTGTTGTTTCTTAGCCTTGGCTGAAGGATGTCACCAGCTTAGTTGATTTATATTGAAGTACATGTAAATTCTAGTTTCATCCGCTCGATGTTATTTTATTAATATATAGATTAGTGTAGGCGTAGCTTTTGGGATAAAAGTTTTGTCCATGTTACCCCGTACCAGCTACATTATGTTGGACAAAATCCGATTTGCGGTACATATATACGTATATGTTACGTACTGCTTTTAAAATGTTGTTGTTTAATTGTTTAAACCCGTTCATATATGGTCTTTGACTAAGAATTTGATATTTTACTTAATGTATTTCGTCTATCAGTACCCATCTACAGACGTATGATCACCCAATGCAACCATCCGTGATAGTAAAAAAAGGGGGGGGGAGGGGGTTAGTTTCCCCTTCACAGGCCACATTGAAACTATATTTAGAATTAAAACAACAACAACAACTGTATTTAGATTTCATATTTCATCGTTTTCTCTCTTCACACATGCTCTAACTTCACTACCCTGAACTCGTGAGGACGCCGTGTTTCGGATTGTATAACGAGGTACCCCAAACACCAGGGGACACACTTTTATATATTAGATCGATTTCGCCAAAGTTACGTTTACGAAAATAATGTTTTCCCGTGCAATGCGACCTACACTTGTCGATCTTTTAAGACTTCACCGACCTCACCAATATTAACGAGGAAAAGAAGATTTTCTTTAATTTCTACCGGTCATCGGTAAACGAGCTGCTTTAAGCGGCGAGAGAAAAAATATGGCAGTGCGATGTTTTGATAGCGAACTGCCGTCCTGTGACTATACAACCGTTGCTGGGAGACAAAAATCCAACATTAGTAAATTCATGTAGGATAGGGATATCTCACTCTCGTACAGTCTCGCCCCTGCCTGGCATTCCTGATACCAGCTATCCTACATGAACACTCATGATGAATTCTATTCTTTCCATGAATAATAACCTTTACAGACAATGCGTATTCTGCATTCCATTTTTTTAATCCCCATCAACGCCGCGTATCTTCTTTTTAAATAGCTATATCTTGTTTACTAGAAAAGAAAGACCACAAATCAGTCATTTTTTTCGTCGAAATAAATTCGTAACCAGTACATGTGAATTACAAACACATATATACTAATTTTGGTTTAAATTGGAAATCTTGAAGCACGTGAGAAGTTGTCTGGAAACGTGGAAAATAATCACTTCTGTGTAATGGTACTGCCAAGTTGGACATCGTTTATTAATCAAGGATATTGCAGACATGCGTAGACGTAATCTCGTGAATGATGTTACGTATATTCCCGTTTTTCTATGTTTTTACTCAACACGCAATGAATCGAAATAGTATACATTTACATATAGGCTGTACGAATTTTCAGAAAGAAGAAAATTATGGTAAGAATCAAAGTAAAACAAATATTATTAGAGATATTTGTGATTAAGTTTGAGGCTAATAATGTGCGTATTTATCTTTATTTTGCCGGAATGTGATAGATATCAATCGGTCTTGTAATAATGATTATATAAGCTCGCCTGTATTTCGAACACTTTTTTGTTAGGGTCTGTGGGCAACTACTTTGGCCTATCATCTTTCCCAAAACGCTAAAGGCGTGCAAAGTCTACTTCCAGTCATATCGAGAATGCTTGAAAGTCAAAGTAACATCTACAGCTTTGTCACAACAACTAGAAAGTTCTTTGGCATGGTTTTATAATAATTTTATATAGTCCTTAATACACATTTATTTTTATTTCTTCAGCATATTTTAACTAATAAAATGTGGAAACCCTTTGGGAATTAAAAACTGGTTAATTTTGGTGAAACTGCATAAGAAAGTATCGCGCCGATTACTCCCCCCCCCCCAAAAAAAAAAACAACAACAACAACAACAAACAAAACAACAACAACAAAACACACACACACACACACACACACACAAAATGGAACTTGATTCAAAGTAAAAACTTGAATTGAAATGATTTATTTAGTTTAAACGTATTTTATTGGTCACACATGACAACAATACAATTCACACATCGAAACAAATCGAATGAGATTTTCTCCTTGGTTAAAGGCATGCGCGCACAATGCAGTTTTTCATGATCATGTAAAATTGTTAAATTTAAAAAAAGGTAAAAAATAGAAATAAAATAAAAATAAATAATAATATATTTCTCATCCCAAAGTTTGATCCCTGGTTTAGTCATACAAATCCTTATATAGCCGCATCTTTAGCATCATCGGATAACCGCTAGTCTTTCGCTACTGTATAACTGTTTTATTTGTGTGTGATGTCAGTCACACCAACTATAGTACTATGTTTTTAATCCCCATTCTCCTAGATTTAAAACCGAATAACCTCGCAATAGTATAAATATGATCGAACAATTGTATATATCTCTACAACATAGATATTCTAGTATTAAGCAAAAATGCTGAAAAATTAATGCTGTGTCAAAAATAAATACTTACAGGCTACAAACATCGCCTGTGACATGAACACATTATAGGACTTATTTTTTATGCTGATGCGTAGGTTTTACCACGCTATCGCTTCACCATGCGCACGAATTTAGTTTGTTTTGATTACGTGAAAGCCGATACCTCGCTCCATCTGGAGCATCATGACAGGTGTATTTATAAACTAGATTTGTGAAATTACTGACAACCCTTGCAGTTTTGATGATCAAAAATTGTTTCTACAATACCTATCCGGTGTTTCCCCATGTTATTTTTATTAGCTCACCTGAGCACAACGTGCGCAAGGTGAGTTTTTGTGATCACCCTTCGTCCGGCGTCCGTCGTGCGTCATCAACACTTTGGCTTGTTAACACTCTAGAGGCCATATATTTTTCCCAATCTTCATGAAACTTGGTCAGAATGTTTGTCTCCATAAAATCTTGGACAAGTTCGAAAGTAGGTCATGTGGGGTCAAAAAGGAGGTCACGAGGTCAAATCTAAGAAAAACCTTGTTAACACTCTAGAGGCCACATTTTTGGCTCAATCTAAAAAAGTTGGACAGGTATGAATTTGGGTCATGTTGGGTCAAAATGTAGGTCACGAGGTCAAATCTTAGAAAAAAACCTTGTAAAAACTGTAAAGGCCACATTTTTGGCTTGATCTTCATGAAACTTGGTAAAAATGTTTGTTTTCATAAAGTCTTTGACATGTTTGAAGTTGGGTCTTGTGGGGTCAAAAACTAAGTCACCAGATCAAATCTTAGAAAAACCAGTTAACACTCAAGAGGCCACATTTTTGGCCCAATCTTCATGAAACATGGTCAGAATGTTTGTTTCTATTAAATCTTGGACAAATTCGAATTTGGGTCATGTGTGGTCAAAAAGGAGGTCAAATCTTAGAAAAACCTTGTTAACAATCTAAGGGCCACAATTTTGGCCATATTGTCATGAAACCATGTCAAAATGTTTTTTTTCATAAAATCTTGGACATGTTTGAAGTGGGGTTATGTGGGGTCATAATGTAGGTCACGAGGTCAAATCTTAGAAAAACCTTGTTAACACTCAAGAGGCCACATTTTTGGCCAAATCTTCAAGCAACTTGGTCGGAATATCTGTTTCCAAAAAATCTTGGACAAGTTTGAAGTTGGGTCATGTTTGGTCAAAAAGTAGGTCAAAATAAAATGCAACATATGTTGCTCATTTATAATCAGGTGAGCGATTCAAGGTCATCAGGGCCCTCTTGTTCTACATAATTTTGTTTTTGAAAATTGCACGTGTGCCTAAAAATAGACTTTTCCGAATTCCCCATCTTAATCGAAAATGTGTTGCTTCTTTATAGGTTTCTCAATCAGATGTGTTGACTCTTCTATGTGGAAAACAAAAGATGAATAGAAGAAAAGAACATTTCTAAATAATGGCGCTTTATAGATTACTCAACGAAATAGAGAGCTTCGCTGTACAGTACAATATACTGTATGTACATAGAAACAAAGGACGAATCGGCACAGCGCCACATGAAAGGCTAACAGAAAATGTTAAAACAAAAAGATGTCATTGCAGACTTACGGAATCAATAAACTTGGCATTCAGCACTGACACACATTGTGGATTACAAAATAAGGTAGACATATCTCTTCAATTTTCAAATATGTATATATGCATTGATAATAGTTTTATGAAAGTTGAAACCTGTAGATCTCGATGAATTTTCGATTCGAACAAATGAAAGCCTAGTAAACATGGACACGTATTTAAATTTATGTCAAATAATTTTACAAAGTTAATATTGTATTTTTAATATATCTCCGCAGGTGCAGTTTGACATGGTCTTCCTGTGCTGACTTAGCATGGAAAACTTGCGACAAATGACAAAGTCAACTTTCTGGGCGTGTACACCAAGTTGTTGATAAGGAAGAAAGAATCACAAGTGGGGCAGTATTGTTTATTTTTAAAGCATAAGGCAAAGACCTGTTATATATTATATTGTTATAGGTCTTTGCATTAAGTATGTCAAAAGTGTTTTATCTTCCAATCAGGTCTGATCACATTCATTTCCAAGATGAAGAAATATGCAGCCAGAACAGGACTAGAACTCATGACCCGCTAAGCTGACAGGGTAAGTGCTTTACCGCCTGAGCCACCCGACCACTTACACAAATCTCTCACCGATAACAGTTACATACAAGCCTTTACAGATATCGCCAAATCTACTTGATGCATTTTCTCCAAACTAAATTGTTCTTGTTTTGCATTTCAGTGGGGATTCTACCAAACGTTATCACAGGTGAAGGAAGAATAAATGCTTAACTTCAAAATGATATCCGACCAGTGAAAAGCAGTAAACTCCACCCGAGTTTCAATGATTTATGGCAGAGACCTCTTGAAATCGTTTGTTAAAAATGTCATTTTGTGTTATAAAAGTCCTTAGAAATATACGTCTTACTGAGTTATAAGATGAGTAACATTTCAGTGACTGCTTGAAATTGAGTTACCTTCTCGGTCATACAAGAATGTGTCTCTAAGCGATGCATTTCCACCATAAACAATTACTGCAGACTATAGTGTTGATTTTCAAACATTGGAATTGTTGCCCAGATAATTCCCGAATTTCCGCAGATAATCATTCCAAACCTTGGCCAGAGTGAAGGCCACTTTAACATTACTCCATACATAAACAATTGTACGTAATATCTTTTTTTAATAATTTCTCAGACTTTCTGAGTAATTTCAATATATTTAATTGTTTGCTTTATTTATGTGATTGGTATATAAGAAAAGATATCACATCCTATTGAGGATGATAGCACACAATCTTAACCATTGAATGGTAATGTCAACAAGGGAATAGTAGTTTTGATGTCTGACAGGAATTGTACATTGTAGTAAACCTAATCAAGTGATGTCTTGAACAAATTCTGAGATCATGGTTTTGATCTCGCTTTAAAACGGAGCTGAGCAATCACGTGGAAATTATACTTGTGTAAAATCAAATTTGTGTATGAAACAAGCATTCAAAAAATAGAATAGTGTTGACACCAGGTTAACTTAGCTAGTTTGCGATTATCATTACTATCGCAAAATATTGCGTTTTTGTTTTTGCTAACCAATATTTATTGTTTTGGTGACCTAATTTTATGTAAAGGAATAAGAAAGATGTGAATGCAAATATTATAGAATGCCATATTAAAATGGACCTTTCAGCATTTTGAAAGTGTTTTTGGATAAAAAATTGTTGGCGATATATGTCTTTGCAACATTTCATTGCTAATAACTTTGCTCATCAGTTTGTCCAGTTTAATCTGTGTGCCCACCCCCATCCCCCTATAAAAATAAATTGGGGAGAATATAGTCATGTGCATATCGTCAGCACATTTGGGTAGATGAATTATCATAAAGTTATGGCCCTTTGTAGTTTTGATGCAATTTTGCCTGCACTTCATCTGCAAACTTCCTAGTTCGAATTGGATGAAACTGCACAGGACTGATCAGTATCAGGTCTATATGTGCATATCGTCAGCACATTTGGGTAGGATGAATTATCATAAAGTTATGGCCCTTTGTATTTTTGATGCAATTTTGCCTGCACTTCATCTCCAAATCTCCTTGTTTGAATTGAATGAACTGCACAGTATTGATCAATGTCCATATTGTCAGCACATTTAGGTTGGATGAATTGTTTCAGAGTTTTGGCCCTTTACATTTTTGATGCATCATCCGCAAACCTCCCGCCTTGAATTAGATGAAACTTAACAGAATTGATCTGTATCCAGTTGAATTGTGTATATCTTTAACATGTTTATATGCGATGATTTATTAGAGAGTGAGTATTGCCCTTTATTTCTTAAAAAATTTTCTATATAATGTGCACACTTTCAAATTCTTGTCTGTATTATATCTCAAAACCCCTGAATTGGATAGGATGAAATGTCACAAGATCGATCACTACCAAGTCTAGTGTGCATCATCATGTTCCATTGTTTAATCACATATTTATGGCTTTTTTTTTAGCAACAAAATGTACCTACAGATTCTTGACCACACATTCCTAAACTCCTGTCTTGAAACAGACAAAACTTTATTACATTGATTTGTTCATACATTCTTGCTATGAATACTGTTGGTATGTTTAGTTTGGGGGAATTATCAACAGAGTTACAGAGGAACATAATGTCTGTGCAGATTCTTGTCGATACTAAGTCTTCAAAACAACTGAGAAACTTCACAAGATGGATAAGTACCAAGTCTTGTTTGTGCATAATATCAGCATGTTAAATTGGAATGTTTTATCTGAGTTATGTTTCTTTATTTTTTTTCTCTAGAGCATAGCTCGAAAGCTATAAAGGTAGTCCACTCCTACTGAAAATCTATTTGAGTGCTCAGTTTTTATGTTATCTTAGTGTGTAAAGTGCAGCACTACAAATCTTTTTGAAGTATCAGAGCAGCTGGTTCAAATCTAAGCAGGGATCTTTTTTCTCCTTTTTGTCACTATGCTACAAGTATAAATAAATATATATATGTAAAATGTGTAGAAAATGCACATATAATGTACTGGTAAACTTGAAACACATTTTAGAGTCTTTTTTTCCCATGGCAGTTAAGGGGCGCCACAAAAATTTATTTTCCAGTTTTCTCAAAAGATCACCTTAAAACATACCTTGAAAAGTACACAGTCTATTGAAAATAGAACAACAATATACTTCTTTGCATAATTTTGATATCCTTATATATTTACTGGTCAAAATGTTGCTGTTTTTTGTGACTGATATTCATAGCTGCAAAAATACTGATTTTCCAATCTCCCTGTGTCATTATGATTGGTAGAGAAATTAAATACATATATGGAACTTTCAGTTTCCTTTCCTTGTTTATAAATGATCATCAATGGATAATTATGTTAACATTCATTAACTGATGGAAAATTAAAAAGAACTTATTTTATCTGCATTTATTGTAACAATGTCCTGGTTTACAGGGAAGAATTTGGCCATAAGGAGTAAAAAAGCTAAAAACACCCATATTTGATGGTAACACTTTATTAAATTTTGCACATACATTGACCAGATGGTGTTCTTCAGTATGTAATAAATGAAAATTGCCCATTAAAGGTATTCGTTCATAAAGGGATAAACATGAATAACAGATTTACAATTACTAGTGAAGACTATTACTCCATATGATTTTTAGCACATCTGAGCACTTGTGCTCAGGATGAGCTTTTGTGACCGTCTTATATCCGTCGTCAACAATTATTTGTGAACACTCAAGAGGCTACAGGTTTGGTCCAATCTTCATGAAACTAGGTCAGGATGTTTGTCTACATGAAAGCTTGGATCATTTAGAAATTGGGTCATGTGAGATCAAAGACTAGATAACCAGGTCAAATCTTAGAAAACCTTGTGAACACTTTAGAGGTCACAGTTTTAGCCCAATCGTTATATCCTGTATCCGTTGTTCCTACTATCACATGGAGAGTATCCAAAATGTAAAAGTCATTTTGATTGGCTTAAATAATGTTCTTTATGTTAAACGCGTAAAATCGTCGACTTGCTTGCTGAAAATCTCACGGTTGATAAATGGAGAATAACGGAACGAATAGACCGTGGGTGTCCGATGCATAAATTGTTGCCAATCTCCTTACATCAAAAGATATACTATAGAAGGTATGTACAAGGTCTATGCATCCTCTTCGTGTAAACACTGCAGTCGAAATATCTCTATATAACCAACAACAATGACAACAACAACAGCAACATTAACAATAACAACATAAGACTGGTAGACATCTACTTGGCTATCAGTATAAGATATTATGCGAAATCATTAATATTCGTGGCATTCACTTTCGTGGAACCTGTAATAAAGCCAATTTCGTTGGTATATATGTTCGTGGATACATACACTAAAAATATTGACGTCTGTTAAATTATTATTCGTGGGGATTGATATTTGAAATCGACGAAAATTAGTAGCCTTCCAAAATTAGTGATTTATGATATACAGTCCCTGGAGTTGGTTTTACAAACACATTAATGTCTAAATTTGGCCAAATTAATCAGAAAATGATTGCTAGCCATTACAATAGAAGAAGAAGAAAAAACATAGCAAATACATTTACTTTCATTTTCACAAATTGCAAAGAAATAGGATGGGAGGCCAGCCTTTTTGTATTTATTTATATTTTTATTTTCAAATAACAAAAACAAAACAAAAAATCCTTCATAAAAAATCGCTACAAGCGAATTACAATTAGGTGGCACCAGTCTAACAAACGAACCGTATCAAAAGCTAGGGAAAACAAAAAGGGTGAAAACACTAGCTTTTTTTTTCCCTTAGATCTCTTTTCTTTATCATGAAGCGGATTTATACCCAAATGACATTTGCTCTAGTAGTCTTAGAAGTCGCTTATACAAGTTTTTAGACTGGCGGCAGCCTATAACGGTGGCCGTAGTAATTCGATGCCGTATATCGACTTATGGTGATCATATATCGAGTATACGGTGGGTTTGCTTTTGCTATGCGACTGCCCTGAATTTTTATTAATATTAATTGAAACTTGCTTACCCTCAAACTTCCACTAGCGTCGTATTTTCACTCTTCGACCACCGCAGGTACAGCGTAAAGCAACCGTGTCTGTTGTGTCATAAATACATAGCGGCATCACTTAAAAGCCGCAGGGATGCCGCAAGTTTTCTGTCATCACAAATCTAAAATACGCCGTGCGGTTTACCTTATGTGACTGCTATAAGGTCTGACCATAGAAATTCTGCGGCTGCTCTAAAATTGCTATTGACCGTAGAAAGTTTAGACCCCACGACCGCCGTTGTTCCAACATGTCCACAAATAAAAAGTAGTAAGGGACATTTTTCTACAGTACAGGATACTGATAAGAGTGGAGAGGTTCCTATGGTAATATGATTTATTTGGCCTTGGCTTATCACTTTTTAGATGATTCTTACCGTCATAAAATCGTCATAGACGTTAAAGTACAGTAAAGACCGTCTACAGTGACCTTCGAAGGGAGATAGAAGAAAATAAAATGTCACTTTACACAGTGAGTCACTAGTCGCAGACTATTGTTTTGTTTGTTTGTTTATTGGGTTTAACGTCCCGCCGCATTATTTCTGTCATTTGGAGACTATGTCTATTTTAGCCAGATATATTGCTGTCACACTGCAGTATCACGCTGTAGACATGTGGCATGATACCACACCCAGTCACATTATCCTGACACACGGCCAGCCCGTCCAATACCAATATTTACGACTTTGGTAAATGGAATATTCGAAGTTTTTGCAAATGACCTGAATCAAAATTTGATTACATTTTGTCTAGTTACCTTCAAAATACCCCCATTAACTTGAGTAATAATTTTTAGTGAGTAGTGAGTTTCGAGTTAGAAAAGATGAGTTTCTAGTTGCAAAAAGTCAGTTTCGAGTCTCGAAAAAAGTTTCTAGTTTGCGAAGGTGAGTTTCGAGTTGGGAAAGTAAGTTAAGAGTTTAAAAAGTGAGTTTCGAGTTAAAAGAGTGAGTTTCGAGTCGGAAAATGTGAGTTTCGAGTTGAAAAAGTGAGTTTCTAGTTAAAAAAGTGAATTAAAAGAGTGAGTTTTGAGTCGGAAAAGGTGAGTTTCGAGTTAGAATAAGTGAGTTTCAAGTCAAGAAAAAGTGAGTTTCGAGTACAGTTGAAGATATAAATGTACTCGTTATAACTCCCTTGTTATGAAGATTTTGTCGCCAAACGTTTCGGGAAGCAGAGGTCTTTCACAGAGTAAATATTAATCAAAATATCGTTTAAACCCATAGAAAATACAATTTCATTCATAAATTAATTCTTATAGTTGTTGACACAGCTTTTTTACCGACTCTCTGACGAGTATTAATAAAATCAGTGACAGAATAAGCCGATATAGATCACAAAAGTAAACTATTTTCCCGTAAATAAGGTTGCGGCTACGAAAATAACACCTGGTCTCATGCGTTTAAAATAAAGGTATATATATATATATATATATATATATATATATATATATATTATATATATTTGCACAACATAAATATATTTATTTTACTATCACTAAATTATACATTATATAACACTTATACTGGACCCCCCCCCCCCCCCACTATGTCCCGTGATTTTCAGAGTTTGCACAACCCCCCTCAAAAAAAATAGGGTGAAGGGTGAATTCTCATACTTGGCTTGGCATCATGGTAACTTTTCATAGTTGGCCAACATATCTCTACCCCCCCCCCCCCCCCCCCCTATCAAATTGCTGGAACTGGATCTTCGCATGTAAGTTATTAATAATGGATCGTTTTTACCAATGCTTTTTTGTGATCTTTATTTTAATGCAAATGATAATGTTGATGTTTGCTTTTAGAGTGCGTGTCAGTGGGGAGTGACTGTCATAATGTCAGTGATGTTGGCATACAGATGAGTTAATAAACAAAATACTACAATGGAACACTGGCACAATAAAATGTCCATTTCAAGAATGATACTTACTTTTACGCTACTTCCCTGTCGAAAAACAAAACCAACAATACATTCGTGTTTCGCCTGTGTGTAAACTTCGAATAGATGGTAAAGGCATTTTAAGGGAAAATAACAAAACAAAAGAAGAGAAGTCAAAGGGAACGATACTGAAAAAGTGGTAAGTGACAGGTTTATTTTTGTGCTTACAAGTGCTTATTTCTTATACCAAACCAATAAAATATGAAAAAAGTGAAGAAAAAACGGCACCATTTTAAAACGGTATATTTCGGAATTAGGTATGCCGCATTTGAACCATTTACAGGAATTTCTGAGTACATGTTCCGTGGTTTTTTACAGTTACCCGGGATATAGATTTTTCTAAAACGATCCGTCATGTCAAAGTAATATATTTAACTCACTGCGGATATGAGCAACTATTTCCCGATTTTTTAAAAATAAACTTTACCGTGAAATCAATTAAAACACACAAATGTTGTTAAATACATACACACTTTTATCCATAACCGGTCACTGTACAGTATACATAATCCATATTAATTATTACTCACTGTCTTAACCTGAAACTCACTTTTTTTAACTCGAAAGTCGCTTTCTCAACTCGAAACTCACTTTTTTAACTCGAAACTCGATACTCACTTTTTTTTTAACTCGAAACTCACTCTTTTAACTCGAAATTCACTTTTTCAGACTCGAAACTCACTTTTCTTACTCGAAACTCACTCTTAGAAAAAAAGAAATCCTCTAACTTGAGCACATCGTTCTAATTTTTAAAACAACTGTTTGAAACAATTTTCAGACTCCTCTTTGTGTACATTAATCAGAAACTGGTAAACTGCAGATCCAAGCGCATTTCTGGACCTATATCTCCTACAAGATAATTGCTTTTTTTTAATTTCAAAAAGAGAAAATAAAAAAATGGTACTTAAGTATGATTGTCATACTTATACTCAAACCACTTACCACTTAGTTTCAATAGGGATTTAAGTATGATACTCAAATTTGAGATTGTACTTAAGTATTTTCGAGAGCAAAGGGGCCAGGTCTGGGCTGTATGGAAGGTGTGGTAATACATTGACCTTTTCCGACTTCAAAAACTCGACTACATTAATTTTGATGATTTGTGGGCTGGAGCATTGTCATGTAACAAATGGACATGATGGAGTCCCGTTTTAGGACGTGTTTTTTTTTCATTCTTGTTCGCATTTTTTTTTTCAGAACCACATTCTTACAGAATCTTCCAGACACACTCCTTCCTTTAGAAACAGCAATTTGCATGATTGGTCCACTATTTCTATAACACCTTCTTTTCTGTCAGTGTACGTTTAACAATACCGGGGAATTTTTGCAAGTTTCAAAGCCCATATCTTGTTGTCAACTTTCCCCTTAGGCTCATAAAAATGTACCCATGTCTCATCACCCGTTATGAGACTATCAAATACCTTTTTCTGATATTTTGAGTACATCTTTAGCTTTTTCTTATCCATTTGTACCCTTACGTTTTGCTCGTCCGTGGATAAATGGGGGATCCAACGAGCACTTATTTTCTCAACCTTGTGAATTTTCTTCAGATTGAGATGAACAGATGCTTAACTCAAGTTTGTCATTGTCTGACAGACAAACGCGCATCTTTTTCAATGATTGACGTGATTTTATTGATGTTCGATTAGGTATCTTCCTGAGTAAAGGGGTATATTTGACTGATTCGGGACCAGAGTGGAATTTAGTAAACCACCTATAAACTGTGGAAAAAATGACATTCGTTTATCCCCATAAACAGCACATATCTTAGCATGTATATTTTTGACGCTCAATCCCAACTAACAGCGGGCTTTTATATAACCCCTGATTTCAGCGACATTTTCTTACAATTTTCAACACTGTGTATATTCATACACATGTAAGCAATCTAAATTGCAAAGGAACTGGTTTGTGAATTTCAATTATATTTATGCACATTATACAGCGACGTGCGGTGAACCTGTTCGTACTGGTTTTATGCACGTAATTCTCGCGGTATTCGATATACAGTGCGTTTGCAAAAGTTCTCGAACTCTCCCCGTATGTTGCGGCCGGGGATCGAACCCACGACCTCCCGCTCCAAAAGCCGGATTCTTTTACCACTCGGCCACAGACTCTGGCAGAATAAATGTGAAATGAAAGGCTTTCAATTTCGAAACCATTCGATTTTCCCACAAATGTTTATCTTTATGTATTCTTTCACTATACAAATCATGAGGATTAATTCTCGGTAAAATAACATCACACCAATCCATATTGTAAATGTTTAGTTCTCCATGTCTTTGGATAAATACTTAGGAACCTTTTTCAACAAAATGATTTCAGTTATATCTACCCATAAACAAAACGATTTATCATTATGTGCAGTCTCTATTATGTGGTTTTTGATCAGGATAAGTGTCTTCATTTCAAAAAGACCTTCCCCGTCATCATTTTCCTTGACATTTCCATCACATGATGTTGTTAGGAATGACTTTGCTAGACCCACCAACAAACCTGGTATTGTTATATATTCTTCTTCATTTAAACAT
Source organism: Solen grandis (assembly GCA_021229015.1). Taxonomy (NCBI): domain Eukaryota; kingdom Metazoa; phylum Mollusca; class Bivalvia; order Adapedonta; family Solenidae; genus Solen; species Solen grandis. The sequence goes on along the minus strand of CM037793.1, from coordinate 11,231,745 downwards.
TTTATTGTGTACTTTTAATTCGGAATAAAGTAGTTATTTTTAGATCACCTAAGCACGTAGTGCGCATGTGAGCTTTAATGATCAGTGGCTGTCCGGCGTTCGTCCGTCGTCCACAATTATTTCAAATGACATCTCTTCCGAAACCAATGGGCCAAATTTGATGAAAATTACCCGTGATGTTCCTTGCTTGAAGCTCTACCACAGTTGTTCAAATGGTTCCGGTCCATTTAATATCTGGGTAACAGTAGCTAAAAATAGATTTTTAAAGTGGAATCTTTAAAAAATCTTATTCTCCGAAACCCGCAAGGCCTAGATCTTAGATATTTGGTGTGTGGTGTTGGCCATTGTTTTGATGGACCAGCTATTACCAAAGTTTGTTCAAACCACAATGAGCCTGTGAATCAGGCAAACATTGGCTCCGCCCCATGGGTCACTTGATTTTACATAGACTTATTTAGGAAAAAAAAAATCTTATTATCAGAAACAACCAGTCCTAGAATTTTGATATTTGGTAAGTAACATGGCCTCGTGAACATCTACCAATTTTGATCAAATCATGACCCTGGGGTCAAAATTGGCTCCGTCCTAGGGGTCAATTGATTTTATATAGACTTATTACAGCAATGACCTTCAAAGTTGAATTTAGATTATCTTGCTGTACTTCTGCATAGAATATGTATTCACTATGACTCGTAATACAATAATTGGCATTGTGAGCAATGTTTCTCAGGTAAGCGATTCAGGGCCATCATGGCCCTCTTGTTTTGTATGAAATGTAATTTTTTTTGTTCGAGACATTATTTCTCCAAACATTGTCAGTCGTCTTTTCCCTTTTTCAAAACAATATACATTACTGTTTTGTCCATGAGTTTGTTTTTTAAATCCGATGATAGCATAATATTTTAATAATAAGAATCACATTATGTTTTCAGTTCGATTTGTTTTATATCTTGTATGTCTTTATGTACATTTTTTCCATAATCCATTTTGGCTTTCTTAAAGTCATTTCCGTTTGTTTCTTGTGTTTCTAAAATTTAAATCGTGTCTTAACGAAGTTATGTTACGTCACTCCTATATTTCTGATGGGATTTTGACCAAACTTTCACAGGACGTTTCTCATGCTTTTGTGATTCAATCATTTTTGACAGAGTTGTACCCCTTTCTTAAATTGTGTCCAAATTGTCTCCCGAGCGCAACTACTACAAAAAAATTTCGGCCGATGATAACAATGGGGTAAAGATGCATGCTCCAATAATGACCTTAAGGTATTAGTACCCTAATAGCCATATTCCTTATCTTGCCAAAAGACGGTGGTATTTCAATTAAATTTTGTCTCTTTGGAGACATCAAAAAATGTTTCTCCGAGAGCTTGTTTAAGTTTTATCAAATTTAGAGGAGATTATCTGTCTTTTAGTTAATATTGAAGCCTATGGAAAATATACAGTTTCTTTGCGTATGAAAATCTGAATTTGATTTTCGAGAAAAACCCACGGCAGAAAGAGGAATTATATGATTCTGTTTCGAATTTCATGAATATATCTAAACTAAACCGTAAGAAAGTGGAGAAAGTCACTTTTTAATTTTTTTTCTCTCATTGAACATGAGTGAAGTTATACACCAGCATGTATATTTGGTGTTCGAGAAGTGCTTGTTGATTTACGTAGGTCTACGTCTTATTCCGGAGTGAAATGGTCTATATTGTGAAGTTATATGCATTACTATGACGGAATAGAAGGTCATTAGACTACTTACACTGTACTGCTCCTCCGATGTATATTGCACAGAAAACCCGAGAAAACATTTAAATATTTTCTCTCCTTCAAAATTTACATTTTGTATGTATCCATTCCCCAGCTTAATTACTAGCGAAGTTTCTAATAAATCTATCTGCTTTTTCACATATTCTGTTAAGGAATGAAATAAACATCTTTTAATAAGTCCTCGTTAGAAGCTGGTGTTATCTGCTGTTATTTTGTTTCCTCCATTTTTCAATGCTGCTAATTTAAAATCTAAAAGTGTTCGAACAGAATATTTCCAGTAGTCAAATTGCTTAATAATAATATCTGCCTCGCCAATATTTAAAATATCAACATCATCATCATACTGAGGGTTAATTTTACATCTACAGTCAGCCCTGTCTTAAGCGGCCAGTCGATGGAACAAGAGAAAGCGACCGCTTATCATAGTTGACCGCTAAAAGGAAGGTAAAATATATAACAAAATGCTATACCTGTAATCCCTATATGAATCTTGCTACCCCGCGCACGTCTAACATTGATGTCTTTTAAATTTGTTTTTCATAAATTGTCAGTCTCGTCATTTTCTTATGCAAATATTTTGGATTTACACATTATTATTTTGTAGAAATCCATATCTTTGCTCACTTTCCAGACAAATTGCTTCTTCATTATTTACAGCATTGTCTCTTGCGTTTTCTCTCACATCAGAATGAATACTGGCTTCAAGAATACGAGCTGTAAGTTTATAAATGTTCAATACGCGATATCCATCAATATTTTTTTTCCAAAAGATACAATGACAATTTGTTTGAGGACTTATTTTGGAAAACACATATATTTATTATTTTTTTGAGGAAAAAAATACTCAATTTCCATTCAAGTCATTCAAATTTCTCTCAACAGAAAAAGATGGCTCAGTATAACCCATCATTCGAAAAGTTTATCTGTTAGATCCACAGTGGACGCTTTTACCAGTTTAAGTAATGGTTTTATTTGTATTCCTTAATGATATTAAGATAATTTAATTTTAACTATAACATGACATCATACAAAACTTTCTTGCCCACGTATATATTCATATAATTTCATACCACTAGTAATTAATATATTTCCTGTTTATTGTCGATTGGGGTTTAACGTCCCACAATTTCAGCCATTTGGAGACGAAGTCTTCTCGAAACAGATATAGTGCTGCCACATTGTGGTATCATAGACATGAGACATCATATCACACCTAGTCACCTTATCCTGACACCGGGCAAACTAGTCCTGGATTAACCGCCAAGCAAGGGAGATAAACCAGTTCTATCGACCGATTCTGTGGCGAACGATCTTACCACTTGGCCACCGGGACCAGTGATCTCCTTATATTAGTATATACATGTATATAAGCTTTTATTGTGATTAAACCTTGAAAAAGATATTTGCAGTAATTAATAAATAACTCACCAATGGTTCAAGGGTGTCTGACATTTCACTTTTGGATGCGCCGTCATTTTTTACAGATCTCACTGTAGTTAAGTCATCCATCATTAAATGTGATCATGGTCCATCATGTGATCGTTGGAATTTTGTAGTTAATGCAAACCTTTATAGACTTAGAGCAAAAGAGCCTAAAACTCCAAGTCAATAAATGCTTGCCACTTACGTCTTTTCAAGCATCCGAAGGGCCATGTATATATATTATATTTGTAGATAACCTTAACTCAGGAACCAACTGATGACTATATCCCACCTATTAACTGCTTTTGAATGTGACTACGCTTTGTAATATAAATTCAAATATTTTAAGTCTTAACAAAAATCCATTAAATAATGACCACGTTTGCAGAATTATCAGAGACTGCAAAAAACGCACTTTATACCCCCGGTGAATTCATGAGAAGTGTAAACATGGTATGTTTGATTACTAAGTTGATGTTGCATGTTAATGCCAATTAAGAAATAGTTTTGCGTTTCTAACCATTAAGATATAATAACCAAGTTTGAATCGCGTATTTCCGATTACTGTTTCCAGATCCTAACAATAAACTGCACAACTCCTCCGCAGTAGTTACCTCCCCTGAGTAAAGAACGAGTGCACTTTTACAAATTAGAGGGAATTGTGGTCTAAACATAAACATACGCCTGCTTCTTTTTTAATTGTTTCAAATCAAATTGCCAAAGCAGCTTTCCTAAATTGATAAAGAAGTGTTAAATTTTCATAACTCTGTTACATTTTATGTTTAAACTAAAATAGAAACCTGTTATATCAAGTAGACAGATATATATATATAACCTGAAACTAATCTGTTATACGCGTGACGTGAGCATGTGCCAAAGGTGCCAGCAAATATTGGAATATAGAAAGGTGTTCTATAGAAATAATTTTGGAATTTTCAGAGCATTTTCAGAACAGATTGGTCATATATTTAGGGTAACTTCTAAGAAATATTGGACAGTCTGAGGCCTTTCTCCCTACATAATCGAATTTAAAGGCAAGAAAATTTATACTATGCGTTATATTATAAATTTTGAATTTTTATGGAATTTATCGCAAGCGACATATCAAGACCTCATGGTTCATGCTATGCAATATCTATTTTTCAAATTTTGAACGAAATACGGGCATTTTATTAGACGGATTAGTGGTACAAAACGTAAGTATCGTAAGATTCTGACCTCGTTACAAACGGCTGTTAAGAACTAGATCTAGTATGCAAAAATATGTATGTGTTTTGAAAAAGGTCGAACTTTCTTATATGAATCACCTATGGCATAAGGACCATTAGTGCAAAAATGTATGCTCTCGACTAGCGAAAGGAAGCATCATAACTGTCTTGATTTAATGGCGGCATCTGTGCCGAATTCTCTATGGATTTGCCAAATAACTAGGCAGCAGTGATCCTTACAGTACAATATCCATTGTCATGTGACATTTTTGATGAATATATCCATGCGAAATATGTAAATATTAAAAGTTCAGCTTCAAGAAATAGAATCTAGGGCAACATCTTTAAGAAGTCCGTAAGACATGGCGCTCGACTGTTTAGCGCGTGTCAAAAGAATGCAGTAAAAATCAAAATAAGAATGTCTGTATTAAAAGGTATATGCCTAAATGTAACAATAACACGTATTCAAATATCTCAGGAGTCTAAAAGCAATATCTCAAATGTAGCAGTGAAATTAGATGAGACGCACAAAAGTATATATGTGAAAGATTTATAATTTTCCACTGGGTAAAAAATAATTAAGGGGATGTAATTCAAGAAAATATAAATTTTTAATAATTACCACCTTGTGGACAAAACTAAAATAACAAAACTGAATCATATATCATATAAAATTGTAAACAATTATTCCAGCACCAATTAAGCCAAACGATAAGAGCCTAAAATCGTTTCAGGTGTTTCTACTAGAAACCTAGATGAGGGGAATATATCATTAAAAAGAGAAGAAAAACTCATTTTTTTCCGATGATCTGAGTATTTCATTCCCCGGTTAGTCCTTGAATTATTGAATTTTTGAGATTTTACTGTGTTTCTATATAAAGTTGTCGTTTTCACGGACTTTTATTCATCATGAGAACATAAGAGAGAGTAAATTGCTGAAAAGCAGTCTCTCGTGTCACCTCAATCGGCGTAAACAAGTATAAAAATAAAATGAAATAGCGTCTGAACAACTATATTATATAAAACTTAATTTTCCTTGTGACTCTCCTGGTCGTATGATTATATAAATTAAAGTTAAGCTATGGAGTATATAAAAGTATTTTAAAAAATGATTGTTACAACAAATTATTGTCAGCTGGAAGGCTTCTTCACATGAAAATCTGATTGTTACAAGTTATTGTCAGCTGGAAGGCTTCTTCACATGAAAATCCGAATGACCCTGCCGGGATTCGAACCCACGCGGTGAGGGGCTGAGTGAGCGACTTTACCCTCTCGGCCACGGAGGCCCCATTCCAATTAGATGAGACGAATTTCATTTAGGGCCCGTTATAATTTCAATATAAGTTAGGATTGCTTTCTATCTCTGACTCTTAATTAATTTAATGTTAATTATTTGAGACAATAATTTGTTGTAACAATCATTTTTTAAAATCGGCCTTTTATATACTCCATAGCTTAACTTTAATTTATATAATCATACGACCAGGAGAGTCACAAGGAAAATTAAGTTTTATATAATATAGTTGTTCAGACGCTCGGACGCATTACAAAACCCCAGGGGAATGGAATAGACCCGGGAAGGGGCACGGAGCCTGGAAATCACACCTCGGAGACTAAATTGCACCTTGGTGTATTCCATCGCGGCAGTAATCGCACTTCAGAGAATCTCACCTCGTAGATGGATCATCTTATTTCGCATCTTCGATACACGCACCTCGCAGAAGTTAACTAGATTTAACTTTTATTTTTACGTCCACTGGGAAACGCGTTTTTGCAACTTACACTTATCGCTCTCAAAAGTTCCTTATTCCAACTAGTGCTTTGTGCCTGAGAGGGTCATGCGATGTTCTTACTTCAAACGAGGTTCGAACCTACGACCTCCGGATAATATATGTATATTTTCACTAAACCACGGCAGCAGGAATGCAGTAATATCAACCTAAGAACTAAAGTATTAAGGCCATTCGCTAACAAATTGTAATTTACAAAGAATTTGATTTAAACTCATCTGTGAGTAACAGTGTTGCGTCTTTCAATATCCATCTACAGGCACATGGTCACCAAATGCAACAGTCTTTGAAGGACAGTGTGGCCATACCACGTTGTATATATGATATTTTAGTCATTTTAAACTATCACAAGCAACATTTTTTGCCTCGATTCGAAAGAGAAAACTGCTGTAAGTAATTCATTTCTTCACCAATTTTAATGGGATTAGTGCATGCGAAGCGGAAAATTGTACACAAAGGCCCTAATGATTCTTTTGTCAGATGAACAATGTCTCTAAACATGCAGGAAAACATTATTAGCGAAATGCTTTACGTGTAAGCAAACAAAATTTCACGAAATCGGAAGGTTTTTCCGAATGTTAAGAAATATATGTACACCTGACAGAAGACTCATCGTGACATATGTGTAGAGCACAATTTTCCGCTTAGTATGCGCTGTATATCATTTTAATGGAATTATATTTTGACCAATGAGATTGCAGTATTTTCCAAATTTTTCGATTGGTTTAACTCGTTAAACCACTTGGTTTAATGGGTAACCTAGTATATACGACCAATCTTTGTGCGCATGCGTGTAGAGGTGGACTTGGATAGTAATGTCAAAACATAATTCCATACATTATGCGCCGAGCTTAAGCGGTTTAATTTATTAAACCCTCGATAACAAACATTAACCTATACAAAATTGATAATAAAATAAAGTACAACAGTTTTTCCCTCTGAATCGATGCAAATATGTTTTTCGCGTTAGCTTAAAATGACGTCATATACCACGTGGTATGGCCACATTTAGGTAGTTTCTCCATATCATAGGCTTAAGCGTTACGAACGGCATAAAACTTATATCTTAAATGTCTATTTTCGTGTGCCGTCACATGAATGATCACATTCCGCTCAACTCACAGATTGAAAATTTTAAAACACATAGTCACTACCCAGGTTAATGTGTCAACATCGGTCTGAATGACTTGCGTGAATGCACGCAAAGGATCATGGGCAAATCATGGGCTATAGTTGTAATTATTTTCCATGTAAGTTCAGCACAAGACTGCTTGTCATTATGTTTCAGATTAATTATTTTGTCATTATTTTCTTTTGCAATGGTATTTCAAGGGCTTGTCGTTATGTTACATTTTTCATAATATAATATACAAGTACAGCCAAAGGCTGCTGGCCATTATGTCTCAGGTTTGAATTTTCTTTTATCATTGTCACCTTGTTATTTTTTTCAGGTTTTTTTTTGTTATTATACTCAAAGCAACATGTTTATTGTAAATAAAGGCCCCCAGCCCAAAATACAACATAAATAATCATAAAATACAAAGTTGTGTCATGACATATTATTAATATGATTATGATTTAGTACTTATGTACTTATAAACATAGGTATAAAGTCGTCTTCACATTATACATCGGAATTTATTTTTGTTAAGATTTATTCAAAATACAAAATAAAGTAAAGCATGGATTTGTCTCTATAACAATTTTTTTTAATTGTAATATACTAGGCGGATGGTTAGAAATTATCTTTTTTTTTATTTTGTTTGTATTAGCATGATTATCAAGCAAGTTCAGCACAAGGCTGCTTGTCATGTTTCAGGTTTAATGTTTTAATAATATTGAATTACATATCTTGTAAGTTTATGCTAAATATTTTGACAATATTGACATTGTATGTTATGCAAGTTCAGCACAAGGCTGTTTGTCATTATGTTCCATAAATTTTTTGGTTGCAAGTTCAGCACAAGGCTGCTAGTCAATTAATTTTAAAATTTTTGGGGAAATAGTCAGGAGTGAATCCATTTTTCGTTTTGTAGAATAATATTAGCTTATGTTTACTTCTTCTCGTTGTTAAAGTTTCCCATCAAACTTCAAACATGAGTTTATTTATAGAAATAAGTTGTGTACTAGTTATAATTCTAGCGGCGTTGAACTGATTTTTTTCTAATTCATCTTTTAATTTTGCAGTGCAATTGTCTAAGATCACATCACCATATTCGAGTACTTTGCGTTTAAAGGAGATGTATGATATTTCAACAGAACGACGATCTAAGGTGAATTTAAGAGAACGCAGGACATTTAATCGCCGGTAGGCTTTTGACAATATATTTTCTTTTTGTTTACTCCATGTAAGATCATTTGAAAAGTAGAGTCCAAGATGTTTGTGAACAGTTACTTCTTGAATTATTTCATCTTGCACGTACACACGAGACTAAGGTATTTTTAATAATGATTCAGTCTTTATGGGATTTAAGTTGACTAATCATATTTTAGTCCAGCTTTTTATCATATGAAGATCTGAATTCGGAATGTTTGCTGTAACATATTGATCATCAACAGTGTGAAGGAAGTTTGTGTCGTCCGCAAAGAGACGTATATTAGACTCTATATCAGTAACAATATAGTTAAGGGGCCGTGACCGAGCGATTACAGTCGTGGACTACAAATCTCTCAGCCCCTCACTGCTGTGGGTTCGAATCCCGGTAGGGACTTCGGATTTTTCATGTGAGGAAGCCTTCCAGCTGGCTTGCGGTAGGTCGGTGGTTCTACCTGGGTACCTCTGTGTACTCGGGGTCTTCCTCCACCTGTAATTAGCTGGACGTCGCTATATGATTGAAATACTATCGCATCGACGGTAAACAACAACAACAACAACAACAACAACAACAACAACAACAACAACAACAACAACAACAACAACAACAACAACAACAACAACAACAACAACGTTTATATATGTTAAAAAGGGTAATGGTCCAAGAATTGAACATTGAGGCACACCCACGTTTATGAATTTCCAGTTCGATTTAGAATGAGGAAGAATGACACATTTTTTTTCTTGAAAGTAAATAGCTAGTGAACCATTTATAGATGGCAACCCAGGACTGTCGCAGACTCCGAGATGCGACTGTGTCACGTGGTACAGTAAACACCCTTAATCGGAATTCCCCGATGTGCTTTTATGAAGAGCCGTGCAATGTGACTTGCCGTGTTTATCAGTCAGGAAATGAAGATTTCTCAAACATTAAGTATACGTTAGTTCATAATTGTCTTTAACTACACGAAATAGTCACGTGGCAACTATGAAATAAGCTATTTAGCGCATGGCATTTTCCTTCCACTAGCAACAAAACTTCACAAAAGTTTGAATTATGTGATTGCATAGTCCACAGTTATCAAATTTTACCGAAGCATTGAACTATGCGATATAGTCCAAGGTGATTAAAAAAAAATAAAAAAATAACAGCACCTGATTGGACGGTAGGAAAATTAATGCCACGTGCTAATGAGGGATAGTGGTCTTTTTTAGCTCACCTGAGCACAACGTGCTCAAGGTGAGCTTTTGTGATCGTCCTTCGTCCGTCGTCCGTCGTCGTGTGTCGTGCGTCGTCAACAATTTGCTTTGAATGACATCTCCTCTAAAAATGCTGGACAGAATGTAATGAAACTTGGCAGGAATGTTCCTTGGGTGAGGCTCTACAAAAGTTGCTAAAATAAAGTTGATCCATGAAGAACTCTGATTTCCATGGCTACAAAAAGAAAAATAATTTGAAAAATTTAAAAATCATCTCCTTCAAAACTACTGGCCAGATTTCAAAATAATTTGGTACAGATGTTCCTTGGGTCAACCTCTACCAAAGTTGCTAAAATTATTCCGATCCGTAAAAAAACATGGCCGCCAGGTGCGGGGCTTATTTTCCTTATATGTATATAGAGAAACCTATAAACAACATCTCCTCTGAAACCACTAAACAGAATTTGATTAAACTTGGCAGGGATGATCCTTGGGTCAACCTTCACAAAAGTTGCTAAAATAAAGTTGATCTATGTAGAACTCTGGTTGCCATGGCAACAAAAAAAAATAAATAAATGAAAACTTTAAAAATCATTTTCTTCAAAACTACTGGCCAGATTTTAAAATAAATTGGTACAGATGTTCCTTGGGTCAACCTCTACCAAAGGTGCTAAAATTATTCCGATCCGTAAAAAAACATGGCCGCCAGGGGCGGGGCTTATTTGCATTATATGTATATAGGGAAAACTTTAAACAACATCTCCTCTGAAACCACTGGACAGAATTTGATTAAACTTGGCAGGGATGATCCTTGGGTCAACCTTCACAAAAGTTGCTAAAGTAAACTTGATCCATGTAGAACTCCATGGCAACAAAAGGAAAAAAATATATGAAAACTTTAAAAATCATCTTCTTCAAAACTACTGGCCAGATTTTTAAAATAAATTGGTACAGATGTTCCTTGGTCAACCTCTACCAAAGTTGCTAAAAAAAAAATCCGATCCGTAAAAAACATGGCTGCCAGGGGCGGGGCTTATTTGCCTTATATGTATATTGGAGTAGTAGGATGTGAGGGGAAATACTACCTATGCCATTTTGGATTCTATTACATTCATGATCAGGACACATTCTAGCACGTCGCCCGCGATTGGTCGACGGAAACGGCCGACTATCACCGAATTGTCATCAGCTACAGGTAAGCTAGAGGGTTACAGGTAAAATGTGTTATCTTAGTGTATGAAATGGTTCTGTCTTAAGCGAAATCCCTATCTCTTATTTTCCACGATATTCGGTAGATAGGATAGTCTCACCCTGGATATATTACAACGTAGACTCGGTATATTTACCCATAGGCTATAGACACATAATTGTTTATTTGAAGGCTTCACGTTACAATAGTTTGTGTATTTGGTTTTACGAAGTGGACACCTAACGAAGTGCACTATGATAAGTCTACGGTTTTGATTATATTATTGTTTCGTGAGGAAAGTCGGTTTTTCCATGGCGTTGGTGATGAGAGATTGGTCTACACCCAGTTCAGTTGACCCATATATACCACTCCATAAGAAATAATAAATATGTTTATAGCAAACTCGAATATGAAAATAATTATCGTCGATAAGAACTATCGAAGTAATTCAATGTCAATGTCAAGCTGGCCCATATAATGTCACCTTGTAATTATTAATTCAAGTCGGGGTCTTTTTTATATTACTTAATTTAAAGTAAATGACTACATGCATCAAATAATTGCTTTACACATAAAAGTTATTTGCTTAGTCTAGAATATGAAAATGTTAATGATATTACTAACTGATAATGTGTTAGATATTAAATATTATCATGACACAAATGAAACGGAATAGCTATGACCACGATAAACATCGTGAAAGAAAACAATTTAACGAATAGCTGTGGGCATATTAATACCGTTACGGTGATAGAAGCGAATGCTGGTTCAAATATATACAAAAAAAAAACAAAACACATCGTACTGTTCTGATCTAAGTAAACACACAGTAGCTTTTACTAGAGAGAGGATGGGATAATGTAATAAATGCGGTAAAAGTTTCTTGAATTTAATATTATGAACGAAAAAATGTTACTGGTACTTTTAAAAGAATCAAAGCGCTCAATGCGCTGAGAGACGGCAGCCGGATTAACAGGATAAAAAGCTGTAATTCTTAATTATTGATAGAATAGAGGCAAAAGCCACATGACGCAAAAACTCTACACTCTCTCCTGCAATCATAGTCGGTAGTAAGACATTCGAATTCGCACTCTATATGTTACAAAACAATCCGAATTAGAGGGGTCATGAACCTGACTGTATGAACTTCAGAGGAGGTCATACCCTAGGACCCGATTTATATACACTATCTATCGTTACTTAAGTTTAAAACTTGACAAGGTTCTTAATTGTTTTAGATACTTGAATGTTTGTTTCTATTTCAAAGTTAAGAAATGCTCTGGGAGTAACCTAACTCGCTTTCATGCAAAATTACGCGTGAACTACTTGATTTAACATTTCTTTTTAATGTATAAACATACTTTACATTTCATTTTAATGTATAAATCAGAACACTTCAGTCTTCAAAGTTACACGTTCAAAGATAAATCAATTTTAAAAGTACAATACAATACAAGAAAACACAATATTAGTTTAAAACATATCTTAAGAGAAAAACAAAATAATTGTCAAGTTGAATGAAAACATGAATAAATCACTTTAAAATGTTGTTAACATATTATTGTTGCTGAAAATGATGTGCGGAAAAGTCTGTCTTCCAAGCGTGTAATCGTCAATACCATTCTCTTCATTTTGTTTTTCCATTTCTCTGTTATCATCACACAAAGAAAGTCTTTGCTTTCAATGACACGCTTATGTAATTGTATAATGGCTGGGGAAAGTTTTGAAATGTGCATAACCTCTTCTCAAGATTGAATAATGTCCTTTTCATTTACTGCTTTCAACATATCTTCAAAGTAAAAATCAATTTGATATTCTTCATCATTAGTGTTCATAATACAGTCGTTTGGTGTTGAGAAGGATGGTTTGTATGACATCCATAACAGTTTTTTCTCACTGTCATTCCTTTTACTTCACACAATACTTTCGCATATAGAAAGTCAAAATATGAATTCATCAACATCACATTTGCAGATGGTGAAGTGCAATGATCAGTTGGTGGAGTTGACATTGACCATCATTGAATCACAGCTTTTATCATCATTCATTATATCCTCGGATTGTGTATTGAAACAAGCAATTCTACATGTACAATGTGCTCTTTTTGTGTGGTGAAGAGGTTCTGAGTGAACGTTGAAAATTTACAGTATTTATATTTCACACAACTTTCAAATTCTAACGGTCACTTTTTGATTTTTCTTCGTTTTTGTTTTTGAATTCTAACGGTCACTTTTATTTTTCCGCCTATCTGAACAACACCTTCATGATAGAGGTCGCCATGATTGAACAACGGTTGTGGATCAAAAGTTTTCCTAAGGTTCCAAGATTGATCAATGCCATTTTGTGAAATTTTGCTTTTTAACTTTTTAAAAATAAACAACTTGGTGAATGCAATCTGTGTTCTGTTAATTGATCATCTGATCGTCTCTTTTTTCCCACTTGTGTAGTCTTAAGGCACATGAAAAACACTCACTGTGTCATTTTTACCCGAAAATTAAAATATCCAGCTGATGAAAGCTGAAACTTGTTAGGTTGCATTTGAGGCAGCCACAAATCAAAGCTGTTTAAACGATCTTCACAACATATCAAGGGTGACGACTTAAAGTCCAACTCTATTAATTATTTTGTTGACATGATGACAGTCCGTTTAAGAATGATGACAAAAATTGTATACTCTCTTTTAAATCACACTGTTTTTCTAAAAAAAAAAATTAACTGAATGTGAATTTCTTTCGTTCTTTTTTTCAAACACACTTTGATTTGATGTCGTTTTCTTTTTAACACCATCATAAAACCGGCTTCTAAAGTACATGTTTTTTGTTTAATCCCCGGTAGCCATGTATTTTTTTCAAATCCCTCTTCATTCATCTCATTATTCTTTTGTAAAAGTTGTGCTTGAGCCATTTTCAATTCGCATAAAAACAGCCACATGTATTGAATACTTTAAAGTCACTGAGTTGGTACATTGCAATAAAAGAACAAAACAATATTCGTTTTGTATATACATCAATCACTTTAAAAAAATATGCAACGTACACCTCATCTCATCTCTTTATCTTATTAAAAAAAAACACCAAACGATCAATGCTATTCTCATCCTTTCTTTATAAGCACTGAAAACAATAGCATGCCGTCAATAAAAGAACAATACAACGTTCACCTTATCTGATTTAAACAATAAATAATCAAGAACAATACAACATTCACCTTATCTGATCAATAAGAGTTCCACCGCATCGCATTCATGTACGTTTACGACACCTTAAAGACGTCAAAATAGTCCGTAATTTTAATTTCTAATTGTTCATTTGCACTAACACAGTCATTGCTATGCATGAGGTTGTCTTTGACAGTATGTGGTTGATTTACACTCCCCTCCCTTAACATTTATTACAAGCCGGTCTGCAATGCCTGTTTTTTTCTTCTACAGCCACATGATTTTGATGTACAGAAACCTTTCTTACATTCAAATCCAACAGTTCAAAGCTTAACGGATTCATTTTTTTTCTCAAAATTTTCATGTGTGTCCCATACAATTTCTAATTCATTGCTTTTTATTGTCCAGCCATGATTTATCTGGGTATATAACATTAGAAGAGAGACACTGATCCCATAATTTGACTACCCAGCAACACCTCTTCCAGTGAAGTAAGAGAGCCTCAAAGGACGGGGTATATTTTTCTTCTGAATCTGCTCTGAAAAACAAAGACTGTCTAATTTTCCTAACAAATAATTCATGATTAGCATAAGGTGAAAGATCTTCACTTTTGAAATGAGCAAATACAGATTCTGAACTGTTAAAAAAATGTAAATGTTTGAAAAAAGCATACTTGTATTTCCTAAAGTATTCTGTGCAAACTAGACGAATAAAAGACAGAAATGCGTCCATGTAATTTTCTTTGAAATTACCTAATGTACAAATGCAGATGTCAGTTAGTGTACTACAACCATTTATAAAATTGAAATGACTTTTCAGAGTTTGAAGAAAAGAGGATGTGCCATGTTCAACAAAATATGTATCAAAATCACAACCATTACATATGTATAACATTTGAATAATGTTCATACAATCTGCACTTGTTGACATAAAATCTGTATCCTGATTTATCAGTTGTTTGAGTTTATGCATGCCAATGTAATGTTTATCACTGAAATCAGTTAGTATATATATGTCCTTGCCAGCGATTCTAAATTCATCCATTTTATGAACACTTATAAGATAAACATCATTGTCTGGAGAATATATTATGACTTTGCTGAATTTACTAAGTTTCGCATAAAAACAAAACAAAGCTACTGCTTCTTTTATGTTTGTTTTGTGGGAAATGAACTTAGTATTACTCCCATTTTAACCATATTAGCCTCCGCTTCATGTAATCCTCCAATAACAAAACTTTTATTCGATGGCAATAGATGCAGACCTAGATGAATTAATTCTTTTTCCATCAACTTTAGATACTCCGTTTTATTACCTCTACTTTGCACGAACAGTTTCCAATTAGATGGTAAACATGTGTTAACACCAAGATTTTCAACTGGACTAATATTACTGTCTCCATTTCTTTTCTTCCTAATGAAACATTTTGGAGAATAAGGGTCACTTAAAACAGAATCAAAGGCCAAACATACTTCTTTTAAACCCTAGTTCAAATGTGAAAGAACATGCTTTCTAAATAAAACTGACAACTATTCACCAAACGTTTTGTAGAATCTTACAGGTGTTTAATAAACAATAAACATACCATCAATGATCAAAGAACCCATTTCAGCAATGGGTAATCCCACTGAAAAATCATCTGCATAGTATCGGTTATAAGCATCTTTAATCTTTGACTTATTTGATATAAATAGTTCACCATTTTCTGTAGCTATAGCTCTGGGTAGTGAAATAAATTGTTCAAGGTCTTGAACAGGAAGATTTTGCTGATTTGACCACTCCATGATTATTTTTGTTATTTTAACTTCTTGCTGTTTATCTTTAAGAGATTTCTTATAACTGGAAGCACTAGCTTTTTTGTTTCACCAAAACCTGTAAGTCTTAACACTTTTTGTTTAGGGAATAAATATTTGGATTGACAAACAGAATTTTTATATATTGCTTAAATGGGGAGTCTGCTTTGGAATGAATGTTCAGCAAGTTTTCAACTTGTGAAATTGAACCTCTCTTCAAGTGTTTGATGTGTATACAAAACGAATATAGTTTTGTTCTTTTATTACCAGCTCAGTGACTTTAAAGTATCCAATACATGTGGCTGTTTTTCTGCGAATTGAAAATGGCTCAAGCACAACTTTTACAATGAATAATGAGAAAAATGAAGAGGGATTTGAAAAAAATTACATGGCTACCGGGAGTAAAATAATAACATGTACTTTAGAAGCCGGTTTTATGATGGTGTTAAAAAGAAAACGACATCAAATCAAAGTGTGTTTGAAAAAAAGAACGAAAGAAATTCACATTCAGTTAAAAAAATTTGAAAACCAGTGTGATTTAAAAGAGAATATACAATTTTTGTATCATTCTTAAACGGACTGTCATCATGTCAACAAAACAATGAATAGAGTTGGACTTTAAGTCATCACCCTTGATATGTTTTGAAGATCTTTTTAACAGCTTTGATTTGTGGCTGCCTCAAATGCAACCTAACAAGTTTCAGCTTTCATCAGCTGGATATTTTAATTTACGGGTAAAAATGACACAGTGAGTGTTTTTCATGTGCCTTAAGACTACACAAGTGGGAAAAAAGAGACGATCAGATGATCCATTTATAGAACACAGATTGCATTCACCAAGTTGTTTATTTTTAAAAATCATAGAACAGTTAAGAAGCAATATTTCACAAAATAACATTGATCAATCTTGGAACCCTTGGAAAGCTTTTGATCCACAAACGTTGTTCAATCATGGCGACCTCCATATTGGAGGTGTTGATCAGATAGGCGGAAAAAATAAAAGTTACCGTTAGAATTCAAAAACAAAAACAAAGAAAAATCAAAAAGTGATCGTTAGAATTTAAAAGTTGTGTGAAATATAAATACTGTAAAAATTTTCAACGTTCACTCAGAACCTCTTCGCTACACAAAAAGAGCACATCGTATATGTAGAATTGCTTGTTTCAATACACTATCCGAGGATATAATGAATGATGATAAAAGCTGTGATTCAATGACGGTCAATGTCGATGAAGAAGAATTTACAACTCCACCAACTGATCATTGCATTTCACAATCTGCAAATGTGATGTTGATGATTCATATTTTGACTTTCGATATGCGAAAGTATTGTGTGAAGTAAAAGGATGACAGACTGTCAATTCTAACGGTCACTTTTTGATTTTCTTTGTTTTGTTCTTTTATTTTTTCCGCTATCTGATAACACATCCATGATGGCGGCCACAAATCAAAGCTGTTTAAACGATCTTCAAAACATATCAAGGGTAATGACTTAAAGTCAAAATCTATTAATTGTTTTGTTGACATGATGACAGTCCGTTTAAGAATGATGACGAAAACTGTATACTCTCTTTTAAATCACAATGGTTTTTAAGAAATTTTAACTGAATGTGAATTTCTTTCGTTCTTTTTTTTTTCAAATACACTTTGATTTGATGTCGTTTTCTTTTTAACACCATCATAAAACCGGCTTCTAAAGTACATGTTATTAATTTAGTCCCGGTAGCCATGTAAATTTTTCAAATCCCTCTTCATTCATCTCATTATTTTTTTTTTGTAAAAGTTGTGCTTGAGCCATTTTCAATTTGCAGAAAAACAGCCACATGTATTGGATACTTTAAAGTCACTGAGCTGGTAATAAAAGAACAAAACTATATTCGTTTTGTATACACATCAAACACTTGAAGAGAGGTTCAATTTCACAAGTTGAAAACTTGCTGAACATTCATTCCAAAGCAGACTACCACTTTAAGCAATATATAAAAAATTCTGTTTGTCAATCCAAATATTTATTCCCTAAACAAAAAGTGTTAAGACTTATAGGTTTTGGTGAAACAAAAAAGCTAGTGCTTCCAGTTATAAGAAATCTCTTAAATATAAACAGCAAGAAGTTAAAATAAAAATAATCATGGAGTGGACAAATCAGCAAAATCTTCCTGTTCAAGACCTTGAACAATTTATTTCACTACCTAGAGCTATAGCTACAGAAAATGGTGAACTATTTATATCAAATAAGTCAAAGATTAAAGATGCTTATAACCGATACTATTCAGATGCATTTTCAGTGGGATTACCAATTGCTGAAATGGGTTCTTTGATCATTGATGTTATGTTTATTGTTTATTAAACACCTGTAAGGTTCTACAAAACGTTTGGTGAATAGTTGTCAGTTTTATTTAGAAAGCATGTTCTTTCAAATTTGAACTAGGGTTTAAAAGAAGTATGTTTGGCCTTTGATTTTGTTTTAAGTGACCCTTATTCTCCAAAATGTTTCATTAGGAAGAAAAGAAATGGAGACAGTAATATTAGTCCAGTTGAAAATCTTGGTGTTAACACATGTTTACCATTTAATTGGAAACTGTTCGTGCACAGTAGAGGTAATAAAACGGAGTATCTAAAGTTGATGGAAAAAGAATTAATTCATCTAGGTCTGCATCTATTGCCATCGAATAAAAGTTTTGTTATTGGAGGATTACATGAAGCGGAGGCTAATATGGTTAAAATGGGAGTAATACTAAGCTCATTTCCCACAAAACAAATATAAAAGAAGCAGTAGCTTCGTTTTGTTTTTTATGCGAAACTTAGTAAATTCAGCAAAGTCATAATATATTCTCCAGACAATGATGTTTATCTTATAAGTGTTCATAAAATTGATGAATTTAGAATCGCTGGCAAGGACATATATATATATATATATATATATATATATATAACTGATTTCAGTGATAAACATTACATTGGCATGCATAAACTCAATCAACTGATAAATCAGGATACAGATTGTATGTCAACAATGCAGATTTATGAACATTATTCAAATGTTATACATATGTACTGGTTGGATTTTGTTCATATTTTGTTGGACATGGCACATCCTCTTTTCTTCAAACTCTGAAAAGTCATTTCAATTTTATAAATGGTTGTAGTACACTAAATGACATCTGCATTTGTACATTAGGTATTTTCAAAGAAAATTACATGGACGGATTTCTGTCATTTATTCTTATAGTTTGCACAAAATACTTAAAGAAATACAAGTATGCTTTTTTCAAAATTTTTTTTAACAGTTCAAATCTGTATTGCTCTTTAAAAGTGAAGATCTTTCACCTTATGCTAATCATGAAGTATTTTATAGGAAAATTAGACAGTTTTTGTTTTTAGAGCAGATTCAGAAGAAAAATATATCCCGTCCTTTGAGGCTCTCTTACTTCACTGGAAGAGGTGTTGCTGGGTAGTCAAATTATGGGATCAGTGTCTCTCTTCTAATGTTATATACCCAGATAAATCATGGCTTGACAATAAAAAGCAATGAATTAGAAATTGTATGGGACACACCTAAACATTTTGAAAAAAATGAATCCGTTAAGCTTTGAACTGTTGGATTTGAATGTAAGAAAAGTTTCTGTACATCAAAA
>CM037793.1:11162177-11212177 GCA_021229015.1 Solen grandis | reverse complement strand
AAACGATGAAACTTTCTCATACACTTGAATTATTCAGGGATGAGATTTTATGTGATTTTCTTCTTTTATTTCACTCAAAATATCATTGAAATCTGCCAAATGAGAGAACAATCCATTGTAAAAATGCAAAACAGGTATGTATAGGACTTAGTAATATGCACCCAAATAGCCATATTCTGTATCTTGCCACTGGATGATAATATTTCTATGAAACTTTGTTAAAAAAAATATTTTGCTGCAAGTTTTTTAAGGTTTTGTGTCACCTGCTGTAAGCAAAGGTGACACATAGGTATCACTTTTCCATCATTTGTCTGTCCGTCCCTCTGTCTGTCTGTCGGTGGTTCTACCCGGGTACCTCTGTGTACTCGGGGTCTTCCTCCACCTGTAATTAGCTTGACGTCGCAATATGATTGAAATACTGTCGCAGCGATGGTAAACCCCCAATACAACAACAACAACACCCTCTGTCTGTCTGTCAAACTTTTCTTCATCAGGTGACACACGTTCCAGAGAACACTCTTGTATTAAATTTTGGGGAGATAATCTGTATTTCAGTTAACATTTCAGCCTATGGGAAATATATAATTTCTGTGAATTTAAAAAACTGAATTGATTTTTGAGAAAAACTCATGGTAGGAAGATGCTTAGTAATTGATGCTGTTTAAAATTTTATCAAGAAATCTAACTTCACTGTAAGAAAACAGAGAAAGTCACTTTATTTTAGTTTTCAGGGGAGATAACTCATGAAAAAATATCAAGAAGAGGTAAAAAAACTTCAGTCACTGATAATTGAAAGGTTAAGTTTTGAATCTAAATGAAATCCAGGCTGTCACATATGGAGACCCCATGTGGACCTGTTTTACATACTGCTTCCACTGGGAAACATTTGACTCAATTACTAAAAAGGAAGTGAGGCCAAATTAGGTAGAAATGTCTTCTGAGTTGCAGAGACACTTTTATGAAGAGATAAAAGATCCTTTTAAGCAGGATTTGAATTCTTTGATGGCACACATCAGAAGTTTAATTCCATTGTGTCGTCTGCTGTTGTATCTGCAGTTGGTTTTCCAATGAAAAAAATCTGGTAACTGTAGACAGTATGGACAAATTATACCTGTACCTCATGAATATTCATGTACAAAAGTATGACTTGATGAATATTCATTAACTGAACTTATATGAATAATTTTTGCCACATGAGCAGGAAGCAAAGAACTCCATCAGAACATTACAAGCTTTACGAAATGTATTCAACCTACCAGTATATTTAGAATTGTGCAACCTATTTTTAGAAATTCTTTGTCTGTGTGCCTGCCGTCACATGACTGAACACATTCACTCTTGGCACATGGTCATACTTCACAGGTTGATTATTTTCATATCACTTATGAATACACTACCCAATGCTGGTGAAGATGCCATGAAGATGGGTGTCTTGTGTTACAGCAAGCAACTGTTTTTAGCTCACCTGAGCACAAAGTGCTCAAGGTGAGCTTTTGAGATCGCCCGTTGTCCGTTGTCCATCGTCCGTGTGTGCGTCCGTGCGTCGTCTACTTTTCGTTCAAACGACTTCTCCTCCTAAACCACTTGGCCAATTTCAAAATTATTTTGCAGGAAAGTTCCTTGGCAGACTCTCTTCCTAAGTTGTTCAAATGGTTCCAGTCCATTGCATAATTAGGTCACAGGAGCTAAAAATAGATTTTAAAAGTGAAATCTTAAAAAAACTTCTTCTCCAAATCCAAAAGGCCTAGAGCTTAGATATTTGGTATGTAGCATTGTCTAATGAACCATTACCAAGATTGTTCAAATCATGGCCCTGAGGTGATAAATGACCCCGCTCCAGGGGTCACTTGTTTTACATAGAGTTATATAGGAAAAACTTTAAAAAAAATTCTACTCTGAAACCAAAAGGCCAAGAGCTAAGATACTTGGTATGTAGCATCATCTAATGGGCCATTACCAAGATTGTTCAAATCATAGCCCTACGGTGATAAATGACCCCACACCAAGGTCACTTGTTTTACATAGAGTTATATAGGAATATCTTTGAAAATCTTCTCCTATGAATCCAGAAGACCTAGAGCTTAGATATTTGGTTTGTAGCATCATCTAATGGGCCATTACCAAGATTGTTCAAATCATAGCCCTACGGTGATAAATGACCCCACACCAAATCTTGATCTCATATATTCTCCTCTACAATAATGTGTTCCTTTTTATGTGAATATATTTTACAATGTTCTTTTGTTATTTTACAAGGTTCTTTTGTTATTTTATCAATAAAAAAGAAATTCAAAATGTGTTTTTCATAAACGTCCCATTTTAGCTGTTAAGACTTTATAAAATACTAATTTTAATCTTTCCTTTATTTCATGGTGGTTAACAGTGCACTAGTTAATTTTAACCGAAACAGCCTCAATACAAGCTATAATTGTCTTCAATGCCTATACATCAAGACCCCTCAGGTGAGCGATATAGGGCCTTGTTTTGGTTTTTGGATACTGAATTTTATATTTAACCAATTTCCCTAAAGTGGGTGTTTATGAAAACAGTGTTTCCCCAGTGGAATGTGACCTATACTTGTCAAGTTTATTTGCTGAGTTTAGGAGCTGTCTGATCTGGGTCTCCTCGGTTTGCCAATGCATCAAAATGTGTATACATGAGGGTTAAAGAAAGTGAAGAAAATATTCTTAAATTGATTTGAATCTGGCAGCATTTCTAATATAATAATATCAGATCCAGTGTTCCATATATGCATCACATATAGCCTAACGTACATTAAACAAACAAAATAGAGCAATTATTATAATAACTTGATCTTCAGTCCTTTTGCAGAATGAACTACATGTATACAAAGCACATGCTTACCAGTAATTGAAAAATGACAGTGCCTTCAATAATCTTTTAACTCTTTCCCTCATATAGACTCATTTTGATGCACTCAATAGGTACCACATAAAGCCTGATCTGCAGAAAACCACAGTTAAACCTTACCAAATTTAATTACAAAATCCTCATTTCCAGACCACTGAGGAGCGGCGAACAGCATAAAACCTGATCACTCGCAGGCTGATCTGGTTTTATGCTGTTCGCATATGTCTTTTCATGGTGTCCTCAATGAGGGAAAGGGTTATGTCTATTTAAATGTCCCCTCTAACAAAGGCAGTCCCCCCTCCTCCATTTTATAGTGAAAAAAACACTGACATCTACTCCAGGTGTATATACTATATCCATAAAAAGGCATATAATCCTTGCACTAATGAGGACTCAAACAATATTTTTTTTTTAATGAAACAGTATCCAAAATCAAAATATGTGCTTAAAATTTGTTGAAGAATTAAGGGTGTTTTATTGTTTTCTTTACAATGATAGTTTAATAATGATGTCTGGGATGGCATCAGGTGTCCGCTTAGGTTGACCTTTTTTTTTTTATTCTGCTAGAACTTCTAAAATGGGCATAAAACTTGTTTCAATTGATTAATGCTAGATTGAAAAACTAAATTCAGTTGAGAAGCTTAAACATGTACTGTTTACTTTGATGTAAACCTTACAATTTCTTGTCATATAAACAATGATAAAAATTACAGTATCATCACTTGATCCTCAAAGGAAATCTTGTATGAAAAACACATATACATAACCAGTATTTCATACTGTAAAATTATGCATTTTCGTTGACATTAAATTTCATGGAATCTGTATTTAAGTCAATATTGTTGGTACATATATTCATGGATTCATGTTCAAGAAATCATGAGGTCTATTTATTAACAGTTTTTGTGGGGATTAATATTCATGGATAAAGTCATCCATGAAATCAATAAAAATTAGTCCCCCATGAAAATAAATTATTCTACTGTAATACAAATACACAGAATGTCAGTTATTTGGGATGGACAAAATATATAAGTATAGCAAAGATATAAAGTGATTATTTTTTATTACGGGACTGCAATATTAAATGGATGGTATGTAAATTCAAGATAGACAAAGATTTAGGTTGTAAATAGTTAAGTTGTAAGATAGCATTATGTATAAAAACAACATGAATGATTCTGAAATAATGATAACAACATTCACATTACATTAGATATGCCTATAAACAAAGCACAGAAAAGA
Organism: Solen grandis; assembly: GCA_021229015.1. Taxonomy (NCBI): domain Eukaryota; kingdom Metazoa; phylum Mollusca; class Bivalvia; order Adapedonta; family Solenidae; genus Solen; species Solen grandis. The sequence continues at coordinate 11,208,061 of CM037793.1, read as the reverse complement.
CTGTATGATATTTTAAGTACATACAAGGTATATACTAGTACGGGGAGGTATGTATAATTAGGTCAGCAGAAAATAACAAGGCCTGTAGGACTCATAATTGGGTCATTTAAGCCTGTGTTCTTCTTAAAATGGCCAATTTGACCTAAAAACAACATTAATTATCTTGCAGAGACAGTAAAAAGTTTGGCTAATCTATTTAGAAGCCTTATTAGGGTTTCTCTGAGTAATTACAGCAGGCCACTTTGGTCCATTAGACTTTCAGATGATATTAAGACAAGTTCAAGGTCACCTTGAATCTCAGTCATTTCCACGGATAGTCATTTTCTATGTTGACTGATAAGGGGGTCATAATTTGTTGGACTTTATACCCCTGGTTTAAACAAGAGTAGGGGCTTATTGTTGAGCCCTTGTCTGTCCATCCATCTGTCTGTCTGCTTATCCATCTGTCTATCCATCTATCTGTCTTTATGGTGCACTTCGCTTTTCAGCAATGTATCCCAGGTTCTATCCGGGGTGATGTAAGTTATTGGGTACAGTGGTCACCCGTTCATACACATGGGTTTTCTCCGGGTGCTCTGGTTTCCTCCATAATTATGACCTCATATTCTGTCATCAGAGCCATTGAGAATGATTTATTTAAGTTGTGATAACTTGTTTCATAATTGATGTAAAATAATAAAGTTAAAACTTATTCTCTCTGTCAATACATCTTTCTGTCTTATTAATAATCCATCTGTCTGTCTTTCTTTCCGTCTGTCACAATATCTTGTGATGTGTGTATTTCCCAAAGTATGTGTTTATGGATACATAAATTCAAGGACTGATCGCGAAACTGATCTAAGTGTATACAGATACAGAAGGAGATGGAACTGTTTAGCAGTCAGCTCTTGATATCTTTATTTTGATTATCACAAACGAAAATCTTCAAATGCTCTTATATACCATATCAATATACCTTGAAATATTTTGAATATATGCATTCCCTTTAATGAAATAAATAAGCAGATACTTAAAAAACATTATATATAAGTGGTGAAATGAAATATGATCTGAAATGAAAAATGTAATACACTTGCACATTTTGTTGTAATAATGATTTTACACTTAATAAATGGACCAGCAGTAGTTGATTCCAAAGAATAAAAAAAAGGAAGAAAAGAAAAAAGCTATATGTGAACTAGCATGGGGAGTTGTGCACCCTTAACCCTTTCCCTCATATAGACTCATTTTACACACTCAGTAGGTACCACATTAAGCCTGATCTGCAGAAAACCACAGTTAAACCGTACCAAATTTAATTACAAAATCCTCATTTCCAGACCACTTAGGAGCAGCGAACAGCATAAAACCTGATCAGCCTGCGAGTTACTCGCAGGCTGATCTGGTTTTATGCTGTTCGCATAGGTCTTTTCATGGTATCCTCTATGAGGGAAAGGGTTAACAGGATTTTGTTTTTAGCTACCGGTAGTCTTGTCTTTTTATAGAAAAGAGTCCAGATTTTGTCATCATTTTGGTGTCCTTGGCCATAACTTCTAAACTACTAAACCTTCTGTTCTCAAACTTCCCATACTTGTTCACTATCATAATGGCTGCATTTTTGTCATGGACCATAACTGTTAGGTCCATTGTGATCAATTTTGTCTTCCCCTTTTTAAAAAACAAAAAACATATGAGTGTTGGCATCCACATGTTTTGCTCTTGTTTAAGTCATAGCAGAGTTATGGCCCCTGGCTTTGTGAAGCTGGTGAAGCAAAATGGTGGCGTCTGTGTCCATTTGACACATTTCCAGTACTCACTATACAGGTAGAAGAAATCTGTGTATGAGACAATAGTCCAACTGTTTTAAAATTGCATTTTTTAAGGTAATTCATCATAAATTTGTGATCATGGTCCATCAAGTGATCATGGGAATTTTATAGTAAATGCAAGCCTTTATAAACTTTGAGCAAAATAGCCTAAAAGTCCCAAGTCATTGGATGTTTGTAACTTAACTGAAGTTTTTTAAAGCAGTTGATGGACCATGATTATAAGTTAATTTTAGATTGATTACTTTAATGTTCTTGCCTCAGTTTCTCATTAATATAACCAAATTCATTAATGTCAAAACTGGTCAAGTAAAGATTGTGTTAAAAATAAGTGTCAAGTAGCCCTTCACCCACCTCAATAAAAAAAAAGAAACTATTTTTTTCATTTTTTAGCTCATCTGAGCACAGTGTGCTTATGGTGAGCTATTGTGATCTCCTTTTGTCCGTCGTCCGTCAATGCATCTGTCAGGCGCCAACAATTTTCTTTAAATGACATCTCCTCAGAAACCACTCAATTTGATAAAACTTTATAGGAATGTTCCTTGGGTGAAGCTCTACCAAAGCTGTTCAAATGCTTCCAGTCCATTTGCATATCTGGGTCACAAAAGCTAAAAATAAAATTTTTTAAGTAAAATATTCTCCGAAACTGCAGGGCCTAGATCTTAAATATTTGGTGTGTGGCATTGTCTTAAGAACCTCTACCAAGATTATTCAAATCATGGCCCTGCGGTCAAAATCGGCTGTGCCCCAGGGGTCTCTTGATTTTACATAGACTTACATAGGAAAAACTAGAAAAATCTTCTTATCAGAAACCACAAGGCCTGGAGTTTAGATATTTAGTGTGTTACATAGCCTAGTAGATTTCTACCAAGTTTGTTCAAATCATGGGGTCAATATAAGCCCTGTCTTAGGGGTCACTTGATTTTACACAGACTTAATTATATATGAAAAAGTAGAAAAGAAACCACTAGGCCAAGAGTTTAGATATTTGGTGTGTAATATTGCCTAGTGAACCTCTTAGATGGTTGTTCAAATCAAGGCCCTGGGGTCAAAATTGGCCCCGCCCTAGTGGTCACTTGATTTTACATAGACTTGTATAGGAAAACTCTCAAAAGATCTTCATCTCAGAAACAACAAGGCCTGGAGTTAAGATGTTTACTAGTGGACCTCAACCAAGTGTGTTTAAATCATGGCCCTGGTGCAAAAAAATGACTTATTAAAGCTGTGTCCTTCAAAATTTGGATGGCAGGTACAGTTTTTGTGTGAAATTTCAATGATCTTGCTGTGATTCTACATGGATTATTTATTCAGTATGACTCATAATACTATAATATGCAATGAAGGCAATATTTCTCAGGTGAGCGATTAAGGGCCATCTTGGCCATCTTGTTTTCGAATATCAGCCCTCCCAAAAAACATTAAAATATATGGATTTTTACATATAAAAGTATTTAGATTGTAACTAAATGTTAAATTTTGATTTAAAATCAGTACTGAAAAGTCATAATTGTGGTAAGTTACATTACAGAAATGTTACGTTGCGATACATAATCAGTGGTGTAAAGATATAACTGTGGTTTAGTTAAGTAAATAAGGATTTTAAATCTGGAGCTTTTGGAAAATCATTCTAAAAGCCACAGAATCTTCTATACATGGCATTGTGTTACTGTAATTTTATTCGGAAAAGAATCTTCAAGATTATGAGGAAATATTCTCCTTGTTGGCAATCCACATTCTCAGGAGACTTGGAATAAAACTCTTTATGTTTAAATTCTGGTGATACTCTAAATCCATTTTCAATTTTGTGTCAGAATTTTGTCGATTCTTAAAAGGAGGCCCAGGAATTTAAAACTTTAAAGTTATGTTTTTAGCTCACCTGAGCACAACGTGCTCAAGGGTGAGCTTTTATGATGGCCCTTCGTGCGTCGTCAACAATTTGGCTTGTTAACACTCTAGAGGCCATATTTTTAGGCCAATCTTCATGAAACTAGGTCAGAATGTTTGTCACCATAAAATCTTGGACAAGTTCGAAATTGGGTCATGAGGGGTCAAAAAGTAGGTCATGAGGTCAAGTCTTATAAAAACCTTGTTAACACTCTAGAGGCCACATTTTTAGCCCAATCCTCATGAAACTTGGTCAGAATGTTTGTCTCCATAAAATATTGGACAAGTTTGAAATTTGGGTCATGTGGGGTCAAAAAGTAGGTCATGAGGTCAAATTTTAGAAAAACCTTGTTAACACTATAGAGGCCACATTTTTGGCCAAATCTTTATGAAACTAGGTCAGAATGTTTGTCTCCATAAAATCTTGGACAAGTTCGAATTTGGGTCATGTGGGGTCAAAAAGTAGGTCATGGGGTCAAATCTTAGAAAAACCTTTTTAAAACTCTAGAGGCCACATTTTTGGGTCAATCTTCATGAAACTTAGTCAGAATGTTTGTTTCCATAAAATCTTGGACAAGTTCAAAATTGGGTCATGTGGGGTCAAAAAGTAGGTCATGAGGTCAAATCTTAGAAAAACCTTGTTAACACTCTAGAGGCCACATTTTTGGCCCAATCTTTATGAAACTTGGTCAGAATGTTTGTTACCATAAAATCTTGGACAAGTTTGAAATTGGGTCATGTGGGGTCAAAAAGTAGGTCATGAGGTCAAATCTTAGAAAAACCTTGTTAACACTCTAGAGGCCACATTTTGGCCATATCTTCATGAAACTTGGTCAGAATGTCTGTTTCCATAAAATCTTGGACAAGTTCAAAAGTGGGTCATGTGGGGTCAAAAAGTAGGTCAGTATGAAAAATCCAACATATGTTGCTCATTTATAATCAGATGAGCGATTCAGGGCCATCATGACCCTCTTGTTTAAGGTGCCATAGTGAAGTGACTCATTGACAACAGCCAAGGACAAATTGAATCAAGCTTTGACCAGAGGGTTTGGGAGAAACTATTAAAATTAACCCAAAGGCTCAGTAGACCTGATTCAAGTACATGTACTCTTGATCTTGACCCATAAGTAAATTGTGACATTTGACCTATGGGCTAATCTAGTAGATCTGATATCACCTTTAACTTTGACCTAAAGGTTTAGCAAAATATATTTTATTGTGAAGTCTGACCAAAGGGTTAAGTAGAATGTGGAACCTAGACCCATATGAACTATGGATAAATTAAATATAAATTTTAACTCATGAGCTTGTTAGAACTGAAACAGACTGAACTCTGACCTTTGACCTACGAGCTAGAGAGAACAGGTTGAGCTTAAAAGATTTATGGGAAGTAACCAGCCTTATGTAGGGAGAAACAGTGTTTGTTTGGAGAGAAACTAGTTTTGTGTTGGGAGAAACCATTTTTGTGTTTTGAGAAACCAATGTTGTTTAGGGGGGAACTTGTGTTTGTTTGGAGAGAAACTTAGTTTTGTGTTGGGAGAAACCATTTTTGTGTTTTGAGAAACCAATGTTGTTTAGGGGGGAACTTGTGTTTGTTTGGAGAAAATGTTGTTAGTGGGGAAAAAAAATCAGTGTTAGGTAAGAAGAAGCCATTTTTTGCTGGGAGAAACCAAAGCTTTGCAGGGAGAAACCAGTTTTGTGTCTGTAAATCACTTGATGATCCAAATGGACAGCTAGATTAGCGCCAAATGCAATAGGGAGCCCATACTTGCAAGCAGGGAAAGCATTTTAGCTAATTATCCCAGTTGAGTCGCACTAGAGGTTGCAGAACAGAAGTAATAATGCTCCCCAATTGCAAGTCTGGCATTGATTTTACTTCCTCCAGGGGGATCTCTTTGATGAAATAATTTGCTTCAACAATGGGCCTAGAAATATTTTCATAGCTATTAACACAAGCCATTGCAAATCATATTCTGAACAATCATACATTTTGGAACTGCAGAATTCCATTAACAAGAGTAATTTGCACTTTTAATCATTTTTGAATCACTCAGAATTAGAAATTGTAACTGGAATGTTTGAATTCTCGAGTATAGCACACATTCCGAGGGAGTGTAGCTCTTTTTTTGTTGAAAGAATTAATCATTCCAAACAAACAGCAAAAAAGACACTGCAAGCTCTCAGAGAACAACAAAAATAACAATGTTTTCTTTTGAAGTGTGCTATTATCTTGAGGATGTTCTAGCGATGTTCTAGCGATCAAGAAATTCGGCACCATTCAGATCTTTAGTTTTTGTAAATCAATCTGATTTTTGTCGAGCCCGCTTGCGGTGAGCTCAACATAGTCGCTACAATGGCAGTACGGTGTATGTGCATGCGTGCTTCTGGATTATGCTTGTCCGGACCGTTACTCTGTCAGTATTGGGTGGATTTAAAAATAACTTGGCACAAATGTTTACCATGGTGAGATGTGTCGCACACAAGAACAATGTGTTTAGCTCAAAGGTCAAAGTCACGCATAGAGGTCAAATGTAAAAATTTAGTCTAAAACAGCTTGTCCGGACCATCACTCTGTCATTATGAGGGAGGGGGGGGGGTGGCGTTTTTTCAAATAATTTGACACAAATGTCCAACTAAGTTAGACGTGTCATGCACAAGAACCAGAATCGTGGTTCAAAGATCCGGGTCATACTTTGAGGTCAAAGGTGAAAATTGAGTTCTTTTTCCTCCCCGTATTCTCAAATTGTGAGACTGTGTGTTGTGCACAAGAACAAGATTCGTAACTCAAAGTTCAGATCATACTTAGAGGTCAAAGGTCATTGAGTAGGATTTGCTTGTCCGGGCTGTAACTTAGACATGGCTTGCAGCATTTTCAAACAGCTTGGCAGTTATGTTAACCTTAATGAGGCATAGTGTGGTGCAAAATAGTTTGATAGCTAGCTCAAAGGTCTAGGTCACACTTACAGGTCAAAGGTCATGGAGTTTGATTTGCTTTTCTGGGCTGTAACTTAGACATGCATTACAGGATTTTCAAATTTTTGCAGTTATGTTTAGATTTAGGTCGCACATAGAGGTCAAAGTAACATTTGCTTGTCTGGGCTGTAACTAGCTGTTGATAACAGGATTTCCATATAAACTTGTAGTTATGTTTACCTCAATTGGACAGAGTGTCCTATGCAAGAGTTGTGACCCTAGCTCAAAGGTCAAGGTCATACTTAGAGGTCAAAGGTCATTTGTTTGTCTGGGCTGTAACCTAGACATGTATGGAAGGATTTTCCAATAAGTTGGCAGTAATGTTTGCCAAATGATCTGAAGTGTTAAGTACAAAAGTTGGGTCCATAGTTTCAAGGTCTAGGTCACACTTAGAAGTGAAGGTCATCACGCTGGATTTGCTTTTTTGGGCTGTAAATTTTCTCTGGATCAGAGGATTCTCAAATGATTTGGCAGTAAGATTTGCCTCAGTGAGATGATGTGTCACATGAAAGAGTTAGGTCCCTAGCTACATGGTCAGGGTCACATTTAGAGGTGAAAGGAGCTTGGGCCTTAGGCCGCAGGCTCGACATGTTGCCCTTGGGCATCTAGTTTTTCTAAGCAGACAAGAAGGCCTCAACCAGTGGGTAGTTAAAGTTTTTGACTTCCTGTGACTATTTTAGCAAGTCACTTCTGTTTGTTTGGATCTAAATCTAGTCAGGTGGAATTTTTCCGTGAGGAATCTATTTTTGTACACGAGTTTGTGTGAACAAAGAGGATGACAAATGGGATAAATTTGTGACAAAAATCTGAGCACATGTTGCAATGAATCTACTGTATTCCAGTTATCCTCTTGCCAAGACAAGTGAACATAAGTGCAGTCTGGATAATTGAAAAACCAGGTCATTTCTTTGTATTTTTTACCACCCTGAAGGGCAAGCATATAGTTGACGCATTGTCCATCTGTTTGTTTATCAGTTGGTCAGTCCTTCTTTTAATCTATCACGCTATTTGTCTTCGCATAGGTAGATTTCATGGAGGAGAAGTGCAATGCACAAGAACCATAACACATCATATTTTTGGAGTTATTTGCTCTTTGTTAAATTTCATACAGTTTTATCAGTTTTTTGTCAGAAGCATAACTCATACATGTACACTCTCAGAAATATAACCTTGAAATTTCATTGGTGGATAGACTTTATGATAGAAGAGTGCAGTTTACAAGAATTATAACTCTGAACTAAATGATTTCAGAATTCCCTGCTATACTTAACTTTTGTCTGGAACATATTTCATAAAGTATAAAATATACCATTTTGAAACTTCTTTGAAGGATAGAAGTGCAGTGCACAAAAATCATTACACTACAATTGAGAGTGAAATCTTATTATTCTGTAGGGGAATTACCCATTTAATTATTTTTTTATATTTTGCCTCCTCCATACTGACTTTTTGTTCCTTGCTCATTATTCTTTATCAAAAAGAAAAAAAAACTCTCCTGATTTTTTTCCCTCCTTCTACAGTTATGATTGAATTTTATGGTCTGTAAACTTGATCAAGATTTACTGGCCTAACAAAAGTAAGAAATGTAGAAGTACAGTTCTTGTGCACTAGTACTTCTCAATAAGAACTATCCACTTACACAATTTCATGACAGTACTCTTTTGTATATGTAAATTGCAGACATTATCTTTTCCTGGATTTCATCATTTCTCAGAAAATATCTTCAACACTCTTCACATTAACTTGGAAACAAACATTCAAATAATTTGCACTTATACTGTAAGAAAATGTAGTTTTTTGGGAGCATATGTTTCCAAAATATCTTGTTCTTTGTTTTCCTATCCTAAATTTGGGAAGGGTGAGTAATTTAACATCCCTGCTGTGACAGTAACATTGTGCCTATTATATTTTAAGGAGATATCCTGCTGCTGTTGTTAAATGCTTGTAGCTCTGGTTTTTAGGACCTAGTGGAAATTTCATTGTTGATATGTCAAGGATATAGGAAGCCTTTCCAGTGGAAAGGATGGTCCCTGGCAAGCCGCAATGAATACATTTTTATATGCCTGCCAAATGACAGGACATTGTATGGATTCACCTGTTTCATGTCCATTAACTCAAACAAACATGAACTGATCTTTACCAACTTTGGCCACAATGCATATGGGCACAATATCTTTGCCAGGTTCAATAACCAGCCAGATGTTTCAGACGAACAAACAAACATGAATCAATCTTTACCAAACTTGGTCATAATGTGTATGAGCACGATATCTCGGCCAAGTTGATAACCAGGCAGAATGTCCTAAACGCTCCAGATTTGTGACCCTTGAATTGATAAAGTTGCAGGACGGGCACATTTCCACTTATCAGGGCTCTTGTTTTTAAAGCTTTTGGTAAAAAATAAAAATACTGAGAAATCATTAATGAATAATATATCATTTCAAAGACCACAGAAGGGCACTGTGGTCCCTTGGTTATGAGAATGATCAAGGATCAAAAGGTTGAGGGTTCAGTTGAGTCTAAACCATATAGAGAACAATAACTTTTTATAGCTTTCCAAGGCTCAAAGTACTGATTCAACCCAGGAACTGTAGATATAGATTCAAGTATTAGTTTTAAGATTTTTTTCCAAATCAATGTAAGACAAAAAAGTTAAGGTAATCCTTCCATCATTAATTTGTGGTCATGGTCCATCAAGCGATTGTGGGAATTTTATAGTTAATGTAAGCTATTGTAGACATTGAGCTATATAACTCCCAAGTTATTTTATAGATGCTTGCATCTTCATTTGAAGCATTTTTAAGCATTTGGGGGACTATGATTAAAGTTTAATGATGGATGGATTACCTTAATGTCCTGTTAAATGAAATAATGATAGAGATTTCTGAGAAATATCCATGAATGATATAGCATAGTCTGACTTTATCAAATGTTTTTACTTTCATTTTGACTTAAGGTTCCTATATAGATTTTTATAGTATCATCACATTGACTAAGCTGTTCTAACTGACCATCATGAAATGAATAAATGTTGGTATAACATGATTGTACATATTTGAGACTTCAAATGAGGGACTTTCAAAGACATAAGATCAGTAGTATTTTGTTCATTTTATTGTAGCATTATATTTTATCATATATTATATTTGATAAAGTTGTGTCACTGTGAAATAGTTCCATCGCTTTCTATAATATGATACACTTAAAGAACAATCAGGCATGATGCCTAATTATGTGTAAATTGTTCACTTTTTGCAAATGAAAAAAAAATCTCATTACTCAGCCTTTTCTTGCTGTGTGTTTGAATCCTGTCATGGCCTCCTACATTTTTATACCCCCACAAATGAAATTTGGGGGGGTATATAGGAGTCACCCTGTCGGTCGGTCGGTCCGTCCGTCGATCCAGCGGTTGGTCTACAAATATTTGTCTGGAGCATTTCTCCAAAACTACTGTACCTATGTTGATGAAACTTCATAGGTAGATTGATCTTGATGAGAGGAAGTGCAGTGCCTAAGAACCATAACTCTGCATGTATTTTGAAAGGAGTTATTGCCCTTTGTCATTTTTAATCTTTTGATTTGTCCGGACCATAACTCCAATACTAAAGTAGCTAGGTTGATGAAACTTCATATGTAGATTGATCTTGATTAGAGGAAGTGCAGTGCACAAGAACCATAACTCTGCATGTATTTTGAAAGGAGTTATTGCCCTTTGTCATTTTTAATCTTTTGATTTTGTCCGGACCATAACTCCAATACTAAAGTAGCTAGGTTGATGAAACTTCATATGTAGATTGATCTTGATGAGAGGAAGTGCAATGCACAAGAACCATAACTCTGCATGTATATTGAAAGGAGTTATTGCCCTTTGTCATTTTTAATCTTTTGATTTTGTCCGGACCATAACTCCAATACTAAAGTAGCTAGGTTGATGAAACTTCATATGTAGATTGATCTTGATGAGAAGAAGTGCAGTGCACAAGAACCATAACTCTGCATGTATTTTGAAAGGAGTTATTGCCCTTTGTCATTTTTAATCTTTTGATTTTGTCCGGAGCATAACTCCAATACTAAAGTAGCTAGGTTGATGAAACTTCATATGTAGATTGATCTTGATGAGAGGAAGTGCAGTGCATAAGAAAACCACAATGTAAATTCTTAAAGACAGGTTTTTGCAAACAATAAATATGGATGTGAACCTTAATTAGACTGCATTTTTATTCTCCTCAGCTACAGATCTTGGGGGCAAATTGTTTTCTTCTGTGTGTCTCTGTATGTGTGTCTCTCTGTCTATCTGTCTGTCTGTCAAAACTTTTTAGCATTGTCCAAAACTTTTGAACCATTGCTCACACTAATTTTAAACCTTACATACATGTAGTCTTTCACTCACGCAAACTTTTGAAACTGTATTCCTACACATGACAGACTTCCGGTGTGGGTATTGATCACCTTTAGTGATAATATTTATTTTTTTGTATGCTTATAAGCCCAAATCCTATGTGTGAACATTCGTTTTATGTGTCATGTGAATACATCCTGTGTCAAAGATGGGGGTGGGGGTGTGAATCACCTTCAGTGATAGTTCTAGTTCATCTAGATATAGGGAGGGCTTAAGGTTACAAATGCTTAAAAAAGACTTCAGTGCAGATGCAGGTATCTGTTGACCTAAATTATAGGCTCTTTTGCTGTCATAAAAGACCAATGGTTGAGTATATATAAAATGTTGGATCATGATCAGAATTTAATAATGGATAGATTACCTCAGTTTCCATTGCAAAAGATTAAAAGGGATTATTTCCCTAGCACATTGTTAAATTGGCCTAACATGATACACGATTTATGTACATGTCTGACTCTAAACTTTTTAAACCCCTCCATAAATCTCAAGTTCTAGAACAGTTAATTATGAACGCCGCTTTTGTTCTGTCTCGATAGACGCTTGAATTTGATTAATGATGGATTTGTTTTAATTAGAATTAATTAAGTTCATAAATGGCCCTCATATCATATGATACATGTGTTCTTGTTCCATTAAGTGAAGTTATTTGATTAAATTAAAAGCACAAAATGAAAGTAATGAATTGGAAGCAGGTTCAAATTAATTACTTCCTGAATGTTCTTGGAGGTGTATTGATTGATTTGGTCCAAAAATATTGTAACTGCTGCTTTGAATAATACATAGCTACCATAGTTTAACTCCAAACCCATGGTTATTAAGTTAAATTAAGGTAATCCATTCATCAATTAATTGTCATGATGGTCCATCAAGTGATTATGGAAGTTCTATAGTAAATGCAAGCCTTTTTAGACTTTGAGAAAAAGAACCCATGGGTGCTTCATGCATCTCCACAGAAGTCTACTTAAGCATTTGAAGGACCATGATTAAAATTTTATAATGGATGGCTTACCTTAAGACCTAAGCAGTTTCTTGTCATAGAAGAATGTCTAAATGTACACGATTCTTGGGTAATAAAAAAGTCCAACTTGACCCAGTGGGGAATAAAACTGTCAGGATCAGGCTTTTATGTTAGTTTATTCATGAACTGAAAACTAATGTTGGACAGTAGACCTATATAAATCAGTAGATAAAAAAAGCTACAATTAGGCTACAGTTTCAGTAAATGTTTCTTTTAACCCTTTCCCTCATATATACTCATTTTGACGCCCACAATAGGTATCACATAAAGCCTGATCTGCAGAAAACCACAGTTAAACCTTACCAAATTTAATTATAAAATCCTCATTTCCAGACCACTGAGGAGCAGTGAACAGCATAAAACCTGATCACTCGCAGGCTGATCTGGTTTTATGCTGTTCGCATAGGTCTTTTCATGGTGTCCTCTATGAGGGAAAGGGTTAAAAGGATCTTTAAGATTCTGTGGTTCAGTGGATGGGTATGTGACTAGGAATCTGAGAATGGTGGGTTTGAATCTCGTTTTAGGCAGAATTATCCCTGATCTTTCCAAGAGCAAAGTACTGGAACCATCTAGAGAGATTAGTATAAGGTATATGCTATATGTACACAACATGTGTATAAGTATACTCTGCAATTGAATGTTTGAGGGGGTATACTGGAATCTTTGTGTTGATTGATCAGTCTGTCAGTTGGTCCATCCGTCTCCGAAAAGGAATTTCATCATATCTTTTGTCATAAGTAACATATCTTGACCAAATTTGAAAAATGTATACATTGTGTGGAGATAAAGCTCCGATGTGCTGTTAAGGTCTGATGGGTTAAGGTCAAGATCACTGTAATTAAAAATAGACTTTTGTTACCCGAAAAGGAATTTCTTCAAAACTTTTGTCATAAGTAACTTATCTATCTAACATATCTTGACCAAATTTAGAACATGTATACCTTGTGTGAACATAAGGCTCTGAAAGGTAAAGGTCACTGTTACTAAAAATAGACTTTTGTTACTACTTACTGTCCCCAAAATTATATTTTCTAAATTTCTTTTGTCAGGTATGAGATATTATAATCAAGATATCCAAATATTAATGTGATATCGTGATAATTTTTTGACTGTATAGTGTGTGTATAAAGCTTTTATAAACTGTTTTGGATCTGATTAGTCAAGGTCAAGATTATTGTAACTAAAAATAGACATCTGTTACTGTTTGGGTCAAGGTCAAGATCATTGTTAACTAAAAATAGATATCTGTAACTGTTTACTGCTTGCCCCCAAAATGGATTTTTCTCAGTAACTTTTGTCAGGTCAGGAATGAAATATCATAATCAAACTTTTAAAACAAGAGTAAAGATGAAGTTTTGAGGAGCTGTTAGGTTTGATTGGTCAAGGTCACTTTTATGAAGAAGGGAGGTTCATTTCTGTTACTAACCATGGTTTGGACATCTTGTGTAAAAGGTAAACTGATGGTTCCTAAACTGTCAATCAAACATGTTTACATTAACCAGCTTATCCAACCAGTATAAGTGTGAAGCATCTGTTGAACGGTTGACCTCTTTTACTCAAAAGAACATGTGCTTTTTATTTGGGAGCACTTGACCTTAGTATGAATTGAAACTGTCAAAATATCAATTAGGGGAAGAGTTTAACACAAATTGCAGAACCGTTCATAGTATCATAGGTTCAAGCTTTGTGTGCAAGGCTTTACTTTAATAATCTTTGCATGAATTAGATGAACTAAATTGCGGCTCAGCGCAAAACGGTTGTAACATATATGTATTAAAGAACGAGTTACGGCCATTTTGCACTGAACCCTCAAAATTTATTATTATTATTATTATTATTATTATTATATCTTTTCAACACTACTTTCTACTGTCTTTTACAAAAATTGCTTTGAATTTATTCATATGACAGTTTGTTTTTTTTACTCAGAGATTTTGTTTACTTAAATCCATAATAATTACTGACTCTCAGCATTTAGATGAAATTACTTTACTGAGATAAAGCAGTTTGTGGGGGTATAAGTCACCTCTGTGACAGTTCTAGTTATGTTTGTTAATAGGCTTTTTGTCACAATAAATGCTGATGATTTTCTGGAAATCACCTCATACATTAGCTGTCTTAATTTTGTACAGTGCAGCATTTAGATATGGTCGAAAATATTGATTTATGTTACAGATAAGCTGCGTTTTGATAGATGAGAGGGCAAGGCTCAGAAATGAATTGATGACTGATAATAAAAAATATCTCTAGAGTTTTTGATTTTCAAAAGTGAATTTATGAAAGCGTGAATGTTTCATCCAGAAATTTTAATTTTTTTGATGAAATTCTTTTTTTTTTCTGTGAACCAGTGTTTTAGCTGTTAGCGTACAAGCATTCCAGAATATTGGCATGCACAAATGAGGAAATATCTCTCAGAAAATCAAAGAGAAACATGTGTTTTTATTGTGCCATCTGAAGTATCTTTCAGGTTTAATCATTTCATTGAAAAGATTCTCTTGCAGAACTGAGTCATAGAAACAGTTTCACATTTTGAGGAATAATAGATTTGACAGTGCCGTAGGGGTTTTATGTGGATAATTTCAGGAGATGTGCAGAAATCATGTTACAGATGCAAAACCAGAGCTGTTCCATGTTGGTTTTGTTGATTTTTTTTTTCTGCTTCGAATTGCCTAACTGTTCCTGGTCATTGCAATTGTACTCAGAGAATAATTATATGTAAATTTAACCTGACTTGTTTGGATTTTTTTTTTCCTTAACAGTTTCTTTATACCTTGAATTTACTCCAAAATTTCGGAAAATGTTATATTTTACAGCATGTCACAGTTTGTTTTGTGATTTTTAGTGCAAGAATGGGACATAAACTCAATTTCTTGGGGGAATCTCAAAGGCATGTCACGTTTTTAAAATATGAGTTCCTTGTTACAAAATGATGGAGCACCTTCAAATGATAATGATGTACACTTTAAGCTTATAACGTCAAATTTGAAATATTTTAAACATATTTCTTTTTGCAGTAGTTGGAAAACAATTTCCTCTCCTGTCAGTAAAAGGGTGCTGTGGTCCATTGTTAGCATACTGTACTGTACTGTACTGGTGGTTGTGGGATTTGATGCAAAGTACTGGTCCAATCCATAAACTGTAGAGACATATGAGTATACGTTGTAAAGCTTGATTACCCAAGCATTGTAAAGATCAATTAATTTAATCATGGATTAGCATTTATACTTTTGTTCCTGGAAAAATATTGAATTTTGCCCCTGCTGAGGTTCAAACCTGCAACCTTAAAACCCAAGGTAATATTCTTTACATCTAGGCCAGAGTATTGATTCAAATTGATACCAGTTGTTATTTTTTTCAGTTAATATCTTAGCAGCGGCATTTACCTTTCCAGTTTTTGCAGTTGCATTAAAACTGACTTACAAGCTAGCTGCAATGGGATAAATGGTAGTCAATGGTTGACTTGGTTTATACAAAAGAGCACATGGTTTTGCTTGTTGGCTGTTTGATATACGTGCTTGCAAACACCATGTCAGTTAGGTTTTACAATTTATGCTAAACTCTCTTGGTTGGACAAGTGCTTTGTGTCCGGGAGGCTGAGAAATTGTCTCACTCAAGAGGGGGATAGAACTTCCATTCTATAAATCTGATGTCAGACAGCTCTATCATTGTACAATTATGTATTTTATTTTTTCTCCTCTTGACTCTGTGCCTTGTTACTAGACCTAAAAGAAGCTTGCTCCCAGTGGGTTTCAAACCAACAACCTTCAGGTCCAGAATCCAGTGCTCCACCACTAGTTCATGGTACCTTTAATTGTGTCAATGGATGCTGTTGTCCAGTGTGCTCACCCCCTATGGACACAAAGTTTGATACCCCCTATGGACCCAAAGTTTGAGAGTTTGATACCCCCCATTGACCCAAAGGTTGAGAGTTTGATACCCCTATGGACACAAAGGTTGGCTGTTTGATACTCCCTATGGACCCAAAGGTTGGAAGTTTGATATCCTCTTTGGATCCAAAAAGAAATGTTAAAGCCATGGTCCAGTGGTAGTATACACATGACCATGGCACTAAAGGTCATAGGTTTGATTCACGCTGATGGGCAAAACTCTACCATGATCTTTTCAGTATAAAGTACTGGTCCAATCCAAGAAATATCAAGAAGGATAAGTAATGAAAATTTGTTTCTTAAAGAAATAAGTTAAAAATAAAAAAGGAAAACTTTCCCTAACATATTAGATTCATGTACAAACCAATAGATACAGAAGGTTTATAAGTATATATACTGCATTGATCAAACCCTACAAAATAAGCTTCTAGTTTTCAGACTTCATCGGGGATCACATAAATCTAATTGATAAAACGTGTTTTTATCTACATGACATTGTGTATATTTTCCTAGAGATTTTCAATTTCAGATATATGTAAATACATGTTCTGTCAGAGAAAGTAGAAATTTGCGTTATTCTGCATTTGGCACCCTGTTATTTAAGTTCTGTGAAAAAAGTCAATCTTAAGGATAAAATTGTAAAAGCTTTAGCATAATGTAGAGTAACGGTTTTAAATCAGTGTAAAGCATGTATTTTTAAAATATATATATTTATATATTGAAATAAGTGATGAGTTATAGTGCCAGGGGACTTGAAAGTACAGAATGGTTGAAAATCGTTTATAAGATTTGTTTAGAATACAAGCAGGGTATTATGATAGAACAATATTTAACCCTTTCCCTCATAGAGGAAACCATGAAAAGACCTATGCGAACAGCATAAAACCAGATCAGCCTGTGAGTAACTCGCAGGCTGATCAGGTTTTATGCTGTTGCTGCTCCTCGTGGTCTGAAAATGAGGATTTTATAATTAAATTGGTAAGGTTTAACTGTGGTTTTCTGCAGATCAGGCTTTATGTGGTACCTATTGAGTGCGTCAAAATGAGTCTATATGAGGGAAAGGGTTAAATGTACTTGTACATGTGGTTTAAATATGACTTTTGGAAAGGCTTGGAGATACTGGGGTTGGGGAAAAAGGGTGTGTCAGTCATAAGGGGTGAGGGTAGGTGTAGTGGGAGGGGGTATCGTGTTAATGTAATTTTGGCATTTATTTGAAAATGGAGTGTAAATATTATCGTAAGTGTCAGCACTGTTTTTTTTTTTTTTTTTTTTTTTTTTTTGTTTAATCAGACCAAGATCTTAAAATACATTATGCATCCAGGTCTGTTTTCCAAGGTCTCAATGCTAGAATTAAGCATTTTTATTTAATGTAAAAATACCATTTAATCTTCAGGAGACAATGAATTGTTTCAATTTGGGTAAAAAAAAGACAATGAGTTTATTTTTGTGTCATCTGCTGTAAGCAGAGGTGACATGTTAGGATCACTTCTCTGTCGTCTGCGTGTCCGTCTTTCACACTTTTTTCCACACACTTCTTTAAGCAGGTGACAAGTGTTCCAAGGAACACTTCTTGATTTTACATGGATCATCTTCACAAAACAGTGAAAAAAATCTCGGCAATCGTACAATACATTATTTCCTTAACATGGCAACGTTCAGTTCCGGCTACATGTGTGTGCAGTGTGGAGCAAGGTACTGTTCCGTTCGCTGCCTGGGGACGCACAAAGACACAAGGTACAGTATCGTCTTTTATTATATACCTATAATTTTCTGGTTCAAATACATGAAAAAAACAAGGTGCATATACAACTCAGCAGATTAAAAATTCCGAATTATGTCAGAACCAAAAATTGTTGTGAGACATCAGACCGTTTGGACTACTTTTGACATGGTTCCCACAGTGCATGCGCACTATGTAATGTAATAAACATGGACAACCAACCATTATGATTTTTCGAATGGCATAGGGGCATGGCTTGACGTCCTTAGTAAAAAAATCATCTGAAATTTATAAGTATTATATTTCTTAATAAACTCATTAAAGCCTGTTTAAACTAACTTCACGGGTCTTAAAAATTTATAGGTATACATAGAAAGGTATTTTGCTACTCACACATAAGAAACTTTGACATTTTGCTCTACACTTGGTCTCATGAGATGTATCTTTTCCTACTCTGCATGCAGCAAAACAAAAAGCCTCAAAAAGCTCCTTCAGTATAATAATCCCTATGTATAAAACATTTTGTGACATACTCCTTTGTTGTTTCAGTACATTATATTGAATATTGTATTGTATCCATCTAATAAGTAATGGCAGTCCATTGCTATTATCTGGCCCTCCAGTGTTTACTGAATACAGAGTTCCCTTTCCACGTGTTTCTAGGGTATCATCTTTACTTCAACAAAGGAAATCAGGAATGTTTTAAATTCCTCATGCTTATTTTGTGATGTCAAATATTATAACAATGAGAAAATGTTTTAAGTGTGAGAAATGTCTCAAACTATCCAATATTTGTGGTACTCAATATGTCTTTTCTATGAATTATAGGGACAGTTATCGTCTTTCTCTCTTACATAAACCATTGTCGTGTTTGCCAGGGAGATTTATCTTGTACCCACCAATCTATGACAGCCCATGTCACATGCTATAACGTCTTGGATGATAGGCTCATAATGTCATGTAAATTCCTATTCTATTGTAAAGAAATAATTTTCATAATTTATGCATGTTAAACCTGTGTTTAACGAAAATCTTCAAAGAAAGATCATGAAAAGCAGACAATATGCAAGTACATGTATTAGTTATCGCTTATATAAAAATTTAATTTGATTATGGAATTTACTGCAAGCGATGCCTGCAAGCAGAGTACATGTACTTTGATAAATCCATAAGACTTAAAATATAAACAATAACAAGCAAGCGATGCCTGTATTAGTGGAGTACATGTACATTGATAAATCCATAAGACTTAAATATAAACAATAACATATTAACAGTTTGTTATGTATGCCATACAGCTTTGCCTTTAACCTCCTTTTATGGAACCGAATCC
The DNA here is from genome assembly GCA_021229015.1 of Solen grandis. Lineage (NCBI taxonomy): Eukaryota > Metazoa > Mollusca > Bivalvia > Adapedonta > Solenidae > Solen > Solen grandis. The sequence continues at coordinate 11,189,042 of CM037793.1, read as the reverse complement.
CATTTGATTGACAGTACACGTGATGGTTCACATTATATAAGGCCATATGCAAAACATGACATGATGAAAAGCAGCCTTAGCAAGATTCACCCATATAGCCAAAGATCACATAAGCAGCATACACACTCATATTTCTCCGTATCAAGACTTCACAGATCATTTTATGCAGTATATTTTTCAAATTTTGAACAAAATGCATGCATTTCATTGGACGATTAAGTAGAACAAACTGTAAGAAAATATATATCAGTTTCAGTAAGACCCCCCCCCCCCACACACACACACACACAAAAAAACAAGACTGCTGCGCAATGGCTACTACAATGTACTTAGCAACAACAATTTTATTTCCCTATATTTGTTTTACCTGAAATTTTATCCATTGCCTGAATAGCAAACAGTTCAGACTATGATCAGGCTGATCTTGGTCTACACTGGTTGCAAAGGCAGTCTCATGTTCCAACAGCATTGTGAGAATAAAATGTGAATATCAGTTGTACTTGAGTCATCAATTTTGGTTTTAGTTTTCATAGTGATATATTAGCACATTGTAAACAAAGGTCTTGAAAAACTCTTGAAAATCACATTTTGCTAAAGAACCCTGAAAACCCCTTTAAAAGGATCTGAAAGATATAGAAAAACTCTTGAATTGAAAATTTTAGCATTAATCAGAAAAAAGTGTTTATAAAGTCTTTAAGGAATTGAAGAAAACATATTTATTTCAGCGTAAAAGCATAAGTTTCAGTTTATGTACGTCCTTAATTTTGATTAATGCCTTGAAAATCCCTTAACTTTTGCTTCAGAAAATTTGTCTAAACTATATAGCAGTAAAACATCATTAACTTGAAAGTTTAAATTTTAGTGTAATTTCAGTTTCCAAGGCTAAGATAGTTTTTATTTTGTTTATCCATTAGTCTTTTAAGAACCAAAATTGATAATGTGCCAAGTAGGTAGAATAAAATGGAAAATTGAGATGCATACGAAACAGCAGCCTTCATTGGTGTGATGGTAAATAACAGTGCCTGAAGAAGACCATATGAAATGTATATTGAAAATAATCACTGCACAAAACAGCACTTTCCTTCAATTATTTGATCTCTACTGCAGGGAGTACCAGCATTCACTCCCCTATTCCCATCTGAGTTTCAGACACACAAAAATGAAGGTCCTAAAAGTAGTTTTAGTATCTATTGGCAATTATTAAGAATTCAAGAGCGCTAGGTGTCAGGGGCTTGCTATTTGTCAACCAGCAGGTTCTGAACATGTGTTAGACTTTAAGGTTTATTATCTCTGCGTAAGAGGTAATTATTTACATTTATTTGAAATTTGTATCGTTTATGTGCACTAAAGTTGTGAGTTTTAACATCATTATTCTTAGCCTGTAACAATGTCCCCTGACAGCAGTTTGCTTGAAATGTCATCTTCTCTGAAATCGCTGCGCAGAAATTGATGAAACTTGGTATGAATTATTTCTTGTTTGTCCTTTACCATAGTGCTTAAAGATAAAGAGGATCCTATGAAAAATGAGGTCCCTATGATGTATAGGGCTGAGCTGCTTTTACAAAATGTTTGAAAAATGTATCCGAAATTTATTATATACAGGGTAGATTCATGACAGATTGGCTTGGTGTCAGAAAATTGTGTGTCAAAATGTAAGAATGATTGCTCCTTTTATGTGTTAAGGATGTATGCATATGCATGAGGGGCCTCCGTGGTCGAGATGGTAAAGTGGCTGACTTTAATACTCACTCAGCCCCTCACCGTATGGGTTCGAATCCCGGCAAGGTTGGATTTTCATGTGAGGAAGCCTTCCAGCTGGCTTGTGTTGGATCGGTGGTTCTACCCAGATGCCTCCGTGCATTCGGGTCTTCCTCCACCTGTAATTAGCTGGATGTCGCTATGTGACTGAAATACTGTTCGAAGCAACGGTAAACTCAAGTAGTCAAGTCAAGTCATATGCATGAGTATTAACCACTTTTAATGAAATTTCTAGTGAATTTTTTCTGCCCCCCAAAAAAGCAATTTGTTCACAGAGGATCGGTAGAAATTAAAAAAAAAAAATTTCTTATCTCCCTTGTTAATGTTGGTGAAATCTTTGACTCCTGATAATTAAACTCAGGCAGGTGTTGGTCACATTAACATGGGAAAACGCTCTTTGTTGTAAAATTTTCATTTCCGTCTGTGACAGTATTGTCTATGATGGGGACACTACTCATTTTTTTACAATCACGGATGGGTGCATTGGGTGACCATGCATCTATAAGATGGTTATTGATAGATGTAATACACACATAATTTATAATAAAAATCATTTCTTTAATCATCTGTGTGGAAGCTGTTTAAAAGCACAATTAAAAGAAATATTTAGTTCCTGATATGCACTTGATTTTACTTTCTTAACTTTTTATCAAGTAATGGGTATTCTTAAGTCAATCTAACTTGTGTCTACTTTTGGTAATGATGCATGATATAATCAAGTTATTGTTCCCCCGTGAAATACAGGGCATTTATTACTGTACATGCTGGCATGTCTTATTAATTATTTGTCTCAAAATTTACCATGTCACATACATAAACATCTATCATCAATCTGTTGTTGTATGATAATTGCTTGGCATACCTGAGAGTGATGTTTTTATTGTTTGCATGTCATAAAGTAGCTCCATAATGAGGTATTGTTTGCTACTTCTAAGGAAAGTTATGTGTAAATATCAAGTATGTCTTTATATATATCTTGTCAGCATATGATTTACCAAGCAGAGTCTGGAACTTCAATTGGAAACAGGGCCAGGCATTTGTAGTTTTTGTAGGAAGTAGGACCAATCAGTTGCACAGTTTTTAAAGGCAGTAGGTCCAGGAGCTGCACAGTTTTTAAAGGCTTTAGGGTTGCTCAGTTTTTGAAGGCAGAATGGCCTGGCAGTTGCAAAAGTTTTATAGGAAGAATGGCCAGGACAGTTTTATAAAAAGGTTTATGTAGGAAGTAGGGCCAGGCAGTCGCACATTGCTGCAGGTAGGGCCAGGCAGTTGCACAGTTTCTGTAAGCAGTAGGGTCCATTGTAGTTGCACAGTTTTATAGGCAACCGGTTAATTTTTGGGGGGGCAGTAAGGAGTTGGCATTTGTTAGGCAGTTCAAAGTCATGAAGGCTATAGGGCCAGGCAGTTGCAAAAATTGTGTAAGCAGTAAGGCCTGGCAAATGCCAAAATATTGTAGGCAGTAGGGCCAGGCAGTTGCAGAGTTTGTGTTGGCAGTAGGGCCAGGCAGTTGCAAAGTTTGTGTAGGCAGTAGGGCCAGGCAGTTGCAAAGTTTGTGTAGGCTGTAGGGCCAGGCAATTGCAAAGTTTGTGTTGGCAGTATAGGGCCAGGCAGTTGCAAAGTTTGTGCAGGCAGTATAGAGCCAGGCAGTTACAATGTTTGTGCAGGCAGTATAGGGCCAGGCAGTTGCAAAGTTTGTGTTGGCAGTATAGGGCCAGGCAGTTGCAAAGTTTGTGCAGGCAGTATAGGGCCAGGCAGTTGCAATGTTTGTGTTGGCAGTATAGGGCCAGGCAGTTGCAATGTTTGTGCAGGCAGTATAGGGCCAGGCAGTTGCAATGTTTGTGTTGGCAGTATAGGGCCAGGCAGTTGCAAAGTTTGTGCAGGCAGTATAGGGCCAGGCAGTTGCAATGTTTGTGCAGGCAGTATAGGGCCAGGCAGTTGCAATGTTTGTGCAGGCAGTATAGGCAAGGCAGTTGCAATGTTTGTGCAGGCAGTATAGCCAGGTTCAAAATTTGTGCAGGCAGTATAGGCCAGGCAGTTGCAATGTTTGTGCAGGCAGTATAGGGCAAGGCAGTTGCAATGTTTATGTAGGCAAGAAGGCAAGGCAGTTGCAAAGTTTATCACTGTCCCATCATTAGTGGGTTATTTTTAATTTTGATTGGCTGATTGAAATAAGATTTTAATAGTTCAAAGTTTATTCACATGTCCCTGGAACCTTATAGTGGGCTTCTTACTTTCTCTATTAGGCATGTTCATCTTATGAGAACACTCTCCGTAGTCAGTGAAGGAAGGCCTTTTTTTAACAGATAATGCAGACAAGAAGTTGAGAGACAATTGCCTATTATTGCAGAAAGTGATCTTAGGCATATGCACACATTATGTAAACAAAAATGGCAGACATTGTTCATATAGACAGCTAGTACCATTCATAAAATGGACCTTTCCCGTGTTTACAGATGTATTCAGATTTACTTACAAGCTATTCAATAGCAGCATTGGGATTGTAGGTAGTCAATGGTTGACCTGACTTACACAAAATAAAAGAATGTGTTTGAGATGAATTGACCAAGCCATGCATAGGAAAGGTTCAGCTGCCGTTTAAAGTGTTTATTTAAAGATTCATGTAGGAGCAATTGCCGACAAATGACTGGAATTTGAGCTTGAGGTCAAATCCATGAAAACATTGCTGGCAATCCTCTGTTGATGTTTTGGCTTTGGTTTCTTGCAGGTGTTTGAAGTGGACAGCGTAACGAGAAGAGTTCAGAATGTCAGCTTCGTCTCCAGGGCCCCAGTGTTTCCAAGTACTCTCAATGTGGATCATCGTCGGAACCTGCAGTATATATTCCATTATCACTACTTGATATAATGTTTAATTTTCTTCAGGCGAATCTTCGTTTTCATGAATATTAATCAGCTAGGGTTCAACTAATAATCATAATAAATGACGTCAAATTGATAAGAATAATATCATATCATATTATAGAGGTTCACCTCTATTTCAAAGAAATTAGTAAAGAAGAAAAAAATAGAAACTGTTGATTATTGGGAGATTTTTTTTTTTTTAATGTGGGTTCATACTAGCGAAAATATTGTCTTCTATAGCCACACTTGAAACCAAAAACAACAACAAAACAATCAACAAATCAAATATCTTCTACTTCTTCCATAGATTATTGTCACTACATGTATAACTAAAAATAGAAAATGGACTCGATAGCTCTGTGGGGAACTTGGAGCACTTCTTTATAGTGACAATAGCTAGCATTTGAACGTTTCATGATTGGATTGGTTCAGGGTCAAGGTTAATATTACTAAAAATAAAAATTGGAATTGATAGCTCCGTGGAGGGATTCAGGGTCACACTATGATTCTCAATACTTGAGTCCTTGATAAAGATTTGTCAAGAAGTTGGCAATCTTTAAAAAAAAAATTAAATTCAGGACTATAAATCAGGAGTTAATGAGAGCCGTGGGGTTTGAATGGGAACAATGACACAGCAGAAATGCAGGGGTATTTTATTAACATTTAATGATAGTTAGTTCATTGGTTGATACATTTCGTGTTTTCTGTGTTGCTTTAATTAAACAACAACTGCAGAGTATTCGCTTAACCTGGTGTGATTGCAATTTATGATGGTGTCGGCAGTTGTTTTAGCCCTTTAACAACAAAATAAATGCAGAAATTATGCATAAACAGAAGAAATGGGTAATGACATTTAATGGTATGAGTCATGTTTTGTGGTCAGAATGTAAGAATTTGGGCTAAATTATTGAATGACTAAACAAAGAGAGCTGTTTCAGACAGTGTAGAATCTGGGCTACAATATTGTATGAGCAAACAGAGGAGGCCCTGATCAGACAGTGTAGAATCTGGGCTACAATATTGTATGAGCAAACAGAGGAGGCCCTGATCAGACTGTAAAATCTGGACAATAACCAATTATTAATTGGCTAATGATGCAAACAGAGGAGGCCCTGATCAGACTGTAGAATCTGGGCTACAATATTGTATGAGCAAACAGAGGAGGCCCTGATCAGACTGTGTAGAATCTGGGCTACAATATTGTATGAGCAAACAGAGGAGGCCCTGATCAGACTGTAGAATCTGGGCTACAATATTGTATGAGCAAACAGAGGAGGCCCTGATCAGACTGTAGAATCTGGGCTACAATATTGAATGAGCTAACAGAGGAAGCCCTGATCAGACTGTGTAGAATCTGGGCTACAATATTGTATGAGCAAAGAGAGGAGGCCCTGATCAGACTGTGTAGAATCTGAACTACAATATTGTATGAGCAAACAGAGGAGGCCCTGATCAGACTGTAGAATCTGGGCTACAATATTGTATGAGCAAACAGAGGAGGCCCTGATCAGGCAGTGTAAAATTTGGGCTACAATATTGTATGAGCAAACAGAGGAGCCCTGATCAGACTTTTAGAATCTGGGCTACAATATTGTATGAGCAAACAGAGGAGGCCCTAATCAGACAGTGTAGAATTTGGGCTACAATATTGTATGAGCAAACAGAGGAGGCCCTGATCAGACTGTAGAATCTGGGCTACAATATTGTATGAGCAAACAGAGGAGGCCCTGATCAGACTGTGTAGAATCTGAACTATAATATTGTATGAGCAAACAGAGGAGGCCCTGATCAGACTGTGTAGAATCTGAACTATAATATTGTATGAGCAAACAGAGGAGACCCTGATCAGACTGTGTAGAATCTGGGCAACAATATTGTATGAGAGAGACCCTGATCAGACAGCTTCCCCAAGGAGCAGTCTGATCAGGGTTGGCTCTGTTTGCCAGTGCATCAAAATGAGTATATGAAGAAAAGGGATAAGTAAGCTCTATTGATTTATGTAAAATAAATCTATTGAAATCAAAATGCACAAGGAAATGTTGTCTGACATTTAAGTGGTTTTGAAATGCAAACAGTTATACATATAAATAAGGAAATATTTCTCTGATCGGCCATGTGACCTAGTTTTAATGGGTTTCTGCACAGCGCTTTGTAAGTGCTGGGTCTAGATTGAAAATACTTATTGGCAATAATGGATAAAGACAGGACTTTAAATTTGAAAAAAAGACAGAAAATTCGATGAAAACCCCATCCAAAAGAGTATTGCTTTTAACTTAGTTTGCTTAATCATCCAAGAGACCTGCCCATATGAAGATCTAGAGGGGGTAAAAAGAGGGTCCCTACAAAGAATTTGATAAAACTGGTTTCCCTATTTATAATTGATCCAGAGGTAAGTGAATCCAACTAGAAATCCTTGGAATGGAAGGTTGTGGGTTTGATCCCTGGACATTGTAGACATTGTCTCCAAATGACTAAAATATCAGCGGGATGTTAAACTCAATATACAAGCAAACCAACTGGAAAAAAGTTCTAACAAACAATGTTCTTATATCTGATCTATTACTGGTGCTTGGAACCCCCTCTGAGGTCTGTGGCTGGATCCACTCCTGATGCCTGTGCCCAATATAGCAGACTGGAATAAAAGAATAAAAGATGCAGTAGACTAAAGGGCGTGTCAGCTGAAGTGCCTTGATTAAACAGAACTCCAGTATGACTGATAAGACTTGTTTAGTAGGAAGAAAATAAACAATTGCTGTGTATTTATGGAAACTCTTCTTGCCAATCCCCTAGGGTCCTCTGACCCTGAATTAACTAGCCATGCCTAGTGTTTCTGACATTATTTCTGCTGCATTAAACATCCCAAAAATCCTTAAAATAATGTAGAATATGGCTTCTGTACGGAAAAGAAATGGAAACTTATTTGAAGGCTAATTGAAGAGTCTGGAGAGATTTGCTTGTATTAGCATATTGGCAACAATTTGGATTAATGGTATTCATAAATCATATGAAGATCTATCAATGTGTCCCAGGGGAGTTCAGGGTGTGGTTGAGGAATGGCTAATGGGATTCTTAGATTAGAACTTCTATTTTTTTTTTAAGGACTTTGAGTGAAACAGAAATCCCAGGAGTCTGAATTAAGGATTAAGTTAACAGAAATACAAAATCTCATGGGGTATGTGTTTACATATCCATCTAAAGCTGTATTTTTCAATGATATGGTTTAGTTTAAGGTGTGATTTTCATATAAAGATTGTGTTAGAAGTATTCGTATTAATTTTGTTGTATATAATTCCAAGCTGACATTTTAAAGAAGGACAGAGAGAGAGTATGGTACAATTAACTGTCTAGAAATTATGTATTGTGAAAAAGTGCATACCAAAAACATGGTATTTCAGGAATTGCCTTCATTTATCATAGATTGTCAATAGAAATGCTTTATTGTGAGCCATAGCAGACAATATATGTATTAGTTATTGTTTATATTTTAAATTTTATGGAATTTATTGCAAGTGACGCGAAGCGGAGCACTCGATAAATCCATAAAATTTAAAATATAAACGATAACATATGTACAGTTTGTCACATATGCCACACAGTGTTGCCTTTGACATAGCATTATGGAACCGCCTCCCATTTGATTGACAGTTTCACAAGATGTGTTAAGTACTGTTCAGAGTCAGTGTCACTGAGTATATAAAATTTTATAGTATATTTAAATTTTTAATTAGCATATCTTGAAGTTAAGCAGTGGCCACCACTAGCTCAGCCCATAATCCGCTTTGGTCATGTGGGTACCATACAACTGTATTTTCTCCATATTAAGGCCTCATGGTTCATTTTATGCAATATGTTTTTCATATTTTGAATGAAATGCAAGCATTTCATTGGGCCATTAAGTGGGACAAACTGTAATTAATTTGATAAGTTCACTAAATTACTGTGCTCATAACATATGTTTGTTTCTATTTTGGTATTTCAGAGAGAGAGAAGAAAGAGAAAAAGAGAGATATGTATATATATATATATATATCATACATTTTATATAATGAAATGTTTGCTGCAGACAATATGCATGTAGTTGATATATTGTATAATTACAGTGTTCATTGTATTTGTATTTTTCTTTTTTGGTATTCAAAGAGAGAGAGAGAGAGAGAGACAGAGATGTACATATATCATGTTTGTTTGTTTGTTGGGTTTAACATCCCACCACCAGTATTTCAGTCATTTGGAGACAATGTCTACTTGAGACAGATATAGTGCTGCCACATTGCAGTATCACGCCGTAGACATGTGGCATGATACCATACCCAGTCACATAATCCTGACACCAAGCCAACCAGTCCTGCAACTACCCTTTGCTGAGCACCAAGCAAGGGAGCTATAACAGTACCATTTTTTACGACTTTGGTATGCCGCGGCCAGGGTTCAAACCCACAACCTCCCGTTCCCGAGGCAGACGATCTAACCACTCGACCATGTAATGTTGCAGACCATATAATATTTGATTTGATAAATTGTAGAATTACTGTGCCCTCCCTTGTGGCTGAGTGGCTATAGTGTCTGCCTCAGGAGCAAGGGGTTGTGGGTTCGATACTTGGCAGCGTTATACTAAGGACATTAAAATATGGTACTTGTATAGCTCCCTTGATTGGCACTCAGTATATAAGGATAATTCCAGGACTGGTTGGCCTGGTGTCAGGATAATGTGACCACATGTCTTATGTATATGGTGTAATACTACAGAAGTAGACATAGTCTCCAAATATACTGTCAGTGGAATGTAAAACCCAATAAACAAACAAATAACTTACTGCAACAATTTCATAGGTTTCAGAAAGACAGAAAGAAGGGAGAGAGAGAGAGAGTTGTACATATTTTATGTATTATTATCAGTTTGCATTTTGTACTGTGATATATTGCAGACCAAAATTACTGTCACAATTTCATATGTTTCTGTCTCTTGAAGAGAGAGTTGTACATATTTCATTTATTGACAGTATATGTTTATAATTGTGATAGATTACTGACCAAAAGTAATGTAACATTTCTGCAAGTAATGTTAATTGATTGATATATTGTGCCTTACATGAGATGTGAATGTAATTTAATGTAGCTTCGTGATGAAATTAAAGATAAATAACTTAACTTGAAGCTGTTACTCTTGTTTGAAGATACATGTATATTCAAAGACTTTTAAAATGCCCCGCCTTGGAAAATTTTAAAATATTTTGTGTTTTTCAAACTATTTTAGATTAATTAGAAATGTAATGAGGCAAATTCAGCAAAAGAATGTTGCATGTTTGTGTCTTATTTATCAAAAAAAGGTGTATTGGTCCAGTGGAATCCAGAGTGGATTGTGAATCCAAAGGTTGCGGGTGAGAACCCCTTTTGGGACAAGGATTTTCATGACCTTCTCAGACACAAAGTACTGGTCCAACCCAGGTTCCATTGAGAGTGATTACAGTAGTATAAGAACTTGTTATCCAATTAACATTAAATAGATAATGTAAACTTCAGTTATCAAGTAAGGTTACCTGACTTCCCACGAAAAAATAGTACATGTACTTTAAATTATAGGTGTTATTCATGGAGCATTTAAGACTGGTGGTGAAGCTAATCTTTAATGTTATGGGAAATTAAAAGTAGGTATTGCTGATTTGCATAATATAGTAGCTAATTTAACTGTTTTGATAAGCGCTCAGTAGCGTATCCATGTAGTGTGATTGTGTTCATTTTGGTCCACTATTACTGAAGTAAGGTCATTACCTCCTTAAATATGCAATTTATGAATGAAATCGGGGTCATGACCACGCCTGGTCATTATGAAACAAATTGCTTGGTGTACTGAAACTGACGTCTGTGTTATCAGGGCTGGATCCAGAAATTTTCAAGTTTGGGCACACAATCTGATTGTGATGTCAGTTCTAGGAGGGTCGGGGGAATGCTCCCCTGCAAAAAAAAAAAAAAAAAAATGTTTCTAGTGTGATGGACTACTGTGATGGAGATGTATTCTGAAGGGTATCTGGGGAGGAAAATTGATTTTTTTTTAAGGTAGTCACACAAATCCATAGATAGGCAAAAATTACTTTAAATGCCTTGATACTGGGAGTTGTGGGTTCAAATCCCAGTAGTCGTCAAACTTTTCTTTTCCTATCCTACTTGTTGTTCATTATATCTACATGGGTAAAAGTTGGAAATTTAAAAAACCCATGAAAATCCTGATTTTAGCAGTTTTTATGTAGTGTTATATAGAATAAGAAGTCATTTGGCTAACTGAAAATCCTGAAATTCAGGAAAATTCCTGAAAACTTTTACCCATGTATCTTTCTCACTCAGATCAAGTTTAGAAAGAAAAAAAATATATTTTTGTATTTGTATAGGTATTATTAGATAAATTAGGCTAAATTTAATAACAAATATGGTGCCTTGTATATTGAATGACTGAAAAAATCAAAACACTCGATAAAAGTCTTTTTAATTTGGCAAGATCAACAAAATAGATCTACTTCATAGAAAAATCGGGTAAACTTTGAAATAAATCTCTCATTATGTAGATTTTAGCAATAGGGCCTATTTTGAATATTAAAAACAAAAGAAAAAAAAATAGACCAGTGTGTAAAATGGGTTTGTTATGGTAAGAATTTATTACATGATGTACTTTTATTTTCAAAACAACCAGGGTTTGTTTGCCGAATGCTATTATTTGTTTATAATCAGTAGCAAAACATTTTTTGTAAGGAGGATATGACATAATATATACATGTATATATATATATATATATATATTTTTTTTTTTTTTTTTTTATTCCTATAAATGATACCTTTGGATAAAAATTCTGGTGTGACTCCTTAAAAGTTAGATAATATACATTGAACTTTGAAGGCAATGGATCAAAGCCTTGGGTCATTTTTTTTTTTTTTTTTGCTTTAGCCTATATCTGTGCAAAGTCATGTTAATATTTACCAATAAAAACACACCCATGTTTTAGATGGTGCTACCAACAATCTTTTATCTGCAAGGCTAGCTTGCGAGTTCGAATGCAGCTAGAGAATTTAGTGATATTAAAATTTCATTTCAATATACATGTACCTATAAAAAGGAATAAATAAATTGAAAAAGGAAAGAAATTATCATGCATAAATAAAAGTAAGTGATAAGGTTCATATTTCCTTGGCACAATGCAGTAATGCTCTATTTAAAAACAGCAACAACTTTATTGGTTTATATTATTATTAGATTTAAAATACATTGATTAAACTATTATTTCAAATTTGCTTTTTTTTTTTGTTTATCTGAATCTGAATCAAAAACGTTGTAGATCCCAATAATGGGTTTTACACAACGGAAGGGGAGCTCCGCACTATTGGTGGTGGCTCTTTCAGGCATTTTTGAATGCCTCAACAGAGCCAGCATGCACTATATTATCAGGGAGATGATTCCAGTGAATCACAGTGTCCACAAAGAATGAATTTTCATATTGTTTAGTGTTTGATGATGGTATTTCCAGACCCTTTGAATTTTTGCAAATGCATTTTTCCAATATATTTGATGTTTCGCAGCCATTAATTTTTTTTGTTTTTATTGTCCTTTTAGGTCTGGTGAATTTCACAAAATCTGATGTTGGCAGTGCTGGAACTAACCCCTCAACCACCTGGTACATTAATATTAATCTGAGGCTTAGGTGTCTGTGTTGTAAAGTTTTTAATTCAAGTTCTTGTTTCATTTTTAGCTCACCTGAGCATAGCTCAGGGTGAGCTTTTGGGATACTTGATTGTCCGTCGGCCGTCGTCCGTCAACAATTTTGATGTTTACACACTAGAGGCCACAGTTTTGATCCAATCTTCCTCAAACTTGGTCAGAATGTTTGTCTTGATGATATCTTGAACCCTTTCGAAAATGGGTCAGGTTGGATCAAAAAGTAGGTCAGTAGGTCAAATCTTAGAAAAATCTTGTCGTCCATCAACAATTTTGATGTTTACACACTAGAGGCCACAATTTTGATCCAATCTTCCTCAAAATGTTTGTCTTGATGATATCTTGAACCCTTTCGAAAATGGGTCAGGTTGGATCAAAAAGTAGGTCAAATCTTAGAAAAAATCTTTTTTACACACTAGAGGCCACAATTTTGATCCAATCTTCCTCAAATTTGGTCAGAATGTTTGTCTTGATGATATCTTGAACCCTTTCGAAAATGGGTCAGGTAGGATCAAAAAGTAGGTCAGTAGGTCAAATCTTAGAAAAATCTTGTTTACACACTAGAGGCTACAATTTTAATCCAATCTTCCTCAAACGTGGTCAGAATGTTTGTCTTGATGATATCTTGATGCCCTTTCGAAAATGGGCAGGGCCGGACCGAAAAGTAGGTCAATAGGTCAAATCTTAGAAAAATCTTGTTTGCAATCTTCCTCAAACTTGGTCAGATTGTTTGTCATGATGATATCTCAAACCAGTTTGAAAATGGGTGGGGCTGGATAGAAATGTAGGTCAGTAGGTCAAATCTTAGAAAAATCTTGTTTATACTCTGAGGGCAACATTTTTGGTCCAATCATCCTCAAACTTTGGCAGAATATTTGTCATGATAATATCTTTTGTGGATGGGGTCAGAAAATTCCTGAACATTGTTTCACCTCATCATCTTAATTCTGAAGCAATCTATTTTGTACAGGCAATGAATGATACTTTTCTCAGGTGAGCGATCTAGGGCCATCTTGGCCCTCTTGTTATTATTGTCCCTGGTGTTCTGCTTGTATAATCTGTTTTATGAATCTTACTGCCCGGTTTCAGATTCGTTCTAGTTTGTCTATATTGTCTTTCTGGTAGGGGTTCCAGATGGTAGCCCCATATTCCATTATTGATCTTACTAGTGTAATGTAGGCTGTTTTTCTACAGGTCTCTGGTACATTTGTGAGATTTCTTCTTAAAAAGCCTAAAGTTGAATTTGCTTTTTTGCATACCTTGTTGATATGTATATTCCATTTTAAGTCATTTGAGATTTGTAGTCCAAGATAGGGATTATTTTGTACTTCCTGCATTATGTGGTTATTCAGTTGATAAAATCTATTGGTTCTTTTTTATTGATTGACATGATATAGCATTTTTTCGCATTGAATTTCATGCCCCAGTTTGTTGCCAATGTTTCTAGGCTATTTAGGTCCTGTTTTAATTGGAGGTGATCTTGTTCTGATTTTATAGTTTTATATAGTAGGCAGTCATCTGCAAATAGTCTGATAGAGGATTTCACACTTTCTGGCAGGTCATTTATGTGGCACAATAACAGGATTGGCCCTAGTACTGTGCCTTGGGGTACTCCTGTGTCTACTGTTGTTTCGCTTGATTTTTCACCTTCTACTATTGTTTTCATTGTTCTATTTGTTAGGATATTGTTAACCAAGTGTGAAGACTTTCCTTAATTCCGTAGCTGTCCAGTTTGTGTAGGAGTTTGTCATGTGATACTGTGTCGAAGGCTTTTGAAAGTCTAATATGGCAATATCTATTTGTTGACCTTTGTCTTGATCTAGTAGGAAGTTTATATACATATTCTTTTAAATGTTAAAAATTGTAGGAAAGAGAGTGGGGCAATAAGCATATCGTAATTTTAAGGAAAATGTATCAATATTTTTCTTTAATACAAAAAAAAAAGAAAAGAAATAATTTAATCATTGAAACAACCTGTCGGGCTTTAATCTACATCTGTGACATTCGGGCGCTTAATTGTTATACACACAATATTAAGATGAAAGCTTCTGACTGACTCAGATTAAAGGCAGACACAGTCACTTTGTGATGTTGCCACGTGACAGCAGATGCTTTATCAGTAGGGGTCTCGGAAACAGCAGGGGCCTGGTGACTGGTTGGGTTAGGAACAAGGGGTACACAATGGAGATATCCACAACAGGACACAAAAAATAATCGTAATATAGCCTAAAAAAAACCCTCAAAACTCCACACGCTGTTGCTACTCGTTCTTTGTTTGATACATAATAATCCGGAGTTAGGGTCGTGGACCTTTTATTCATAAAGTTGCATACCTAAGTAGGTCATTCTCTTTCTTCAGTACTAGCGAACCTGCAACCATCTGTGATTGTAAAAAAGAAATGAGTGATTTCCCCATAACATGCAATACCGTCACAGACGCTATTGAACTATATTTAGAAATATAAAAACCTATATTTAGAATTTCTATTTTCATTTGCCGTCACCTGGCTTATCACATTCACTCTTGTGTATTTCAGGCTACGGTAACTTAGTAGGCTGAACTTTCGAAATCGCTACCCTGAACTGGTGAACTATGCCATGTTGAGGAACGTATCATGCGGTACCGCAAGCATCAGTGTTTCGGGGATACCATATTGTATATTTAACCGATTTCGCTGAAGTTTAATTCACAAAAATAGCGGGTTTTTTCTGTTTGCCGAGTTTATTTTTAAGGAAACAAAGACTTCACCAGCATTTACAAGGGAAAATAGGATATTTTTATTTTTACCAATCATCTGTGAACGAGCTGCTTTCAAGCTATTTCTCCTGTAGTCTTTCAGTGTTTTGATTAAAGTCCTGGAGTTTATGTCTCCTTGTCTATGATCTCCCATAACTCACATATCTGCCTTATACATATGTCAGAGATCTCTGCTTATAGATCACTGCATACGTGCATACTTATTAGACAGTTAGGATTCGTTCATGATGTTTGCATCCGTCTCCTGGCAAATCCTGAATGTTCACTGCAAGATAAGGTGACGTTATGCATGTCTAATTCTCATATGCATCATTTGTTATCTAATTATCATCTTGTATAGCCCCGCGACAGATCGCCAATTACTGCCAGACGCGATGTTAAAGATGTGAGGCCGACGTGACTGTAAATATCAACATCGCGTGGTTTACCGAGATGTTAGCGCGTGATGTTTGTTTGCTTTACTCTCTCGACAGACTCAGACGTGTTCTTTTTATATTTACTGAATAACTGAATTGTATAGCCAAGTTTGTCTCAGTAGTGGTAAAAGGATTGCGGTTTGATCCACCACAGATGTAGCCTACACCGTATGTGGTTTTATCCATCGATGGTTTATTTGCGTTTAATGACAAAATAAAAAGTCCGTTTGTTAATCTAACAGATAATAAGGATCTTTAAATTAAATTCACCAGGGCCTCTTTAGAACTATATGTATATATTTTAAACGTTCCTTATTTTATATGGATTTGCGCAAATGAAGAACGCGCGAAAAAATTCAGCTTTGTGAAAGAAGAAAAAAAATCGCTAAACTTAGTAAAGCAGCATTGAGATCAAAAGATAGATACAATTTAAAATTGACTGAAACAATTATTAATTATAATTTAAAAGTCGACACCGATGGAGAGTCCGCCAGGAATCGAGGTTCAATTCCCTGCCGTAACATACCAAAGGTTGTAATAAGAAATATCTTTAAATATATGCAGCGTTGATGGAAATTAAAGTAATGGATATTGTACAACGGTTACATGATGAACAAACTACATGTATTATCTGGGGAACGTTACATAGCACCCATTCTACAGCAGTCTGCAGAATACACTGGCGGATTTAAGGGGAGCCCCCTCTAAAATTTTCCGACCATACATAAATGTAGCCCCCCCCCCCCCCCACACACACACACAAATGAAGTAATGAAGCGGACAGGGTTCCTACGGTCAGGGAAATTTGAAATTGGTCAGGGAAATTTGGAAATTTAGAAAATGTCGGGGAAAAGTCAGGGGATTTTACAATCAAGGAATGTCGACCAAACAGCAGGAGGATAATAATAAGGAAAGACTAAGGCAGTTTCTTCCATTTGGCTTTTTCCAGTCAGTTTGAATTGTCAGATTGGCATAATATTAAATAAGTTCCCAACAGCATCCAACTGGCACACCATCATTTCATAAATGATCCGTATTTGCTGCTGGATTTGCGCTTAATTTGGTCAGGGAAGTTTGATTTTTCAATTTTGTAAGAACCCTGAACTACCTTTCTATTTCTAATTATGACTAAGAGGTCTAGGACATTTAGTTTAAACATTACATTGTGATACATGTATTAAAATTAAAAAAATATGGAGTTAAGATGGTATTTGTCCTTGAAAATGGTACTACGAGTACGTAGATAATTAAAATTTCTGGTAGGAATAAGATGCTTATGTGAAAAACAAAAGATGATTTGAAACAATGTTAACAAAGACATGTATTTCTTCTGTTTCCTAATGTTTGCCAATTAAATGTGTTGAGCATGGAATATGAAAAAAATCATGCTGCTGATCTCCAAGCGTATATCCAAGTAAAGTCATATCTGTGTTATGCACTTTTCGATGGTGCAAATATTTATAACTTTTGGCCTGAAATAGGTTTCAATGTGCATTTAGGAGAACTGTTTTGATAAAACAACTATATATTTATCAAAACTTAACTGAGTTAGGATACTTTTTTAAGAAAATTCGTGAATACGAAGCATATATTTTGAACAGCTTCTTTCCATTTCGACAAACAATGGTGCGTAACCTATTTCCCTAAGTATAGACATTTTCTACCAATAGAAATCGCTAAAATAATTTTTGTCTAATCTTGCATTATCATCCGCAAAGGTAAGACAGCTACGCCGAAAAAAAAAATACTGGTATAGCGTTTTTATGCACTTCACTCAGCATATAAGCAGATTGACACTGCATGGCCGTGTGGTATCGAGCCACTTGATACCATCTTAATGTAAGGTCCATGTAAGGGTTCCGCTACATTTCGGACCTCATGGCCTTTCACTGAGATAACCAAGTTTCCTAATGTTTCATTAGGGTACCTTGGTTATCTAGGTAGAGGTTAAGTGGTCCAAGACTAAGCGGAACCATTACAGGGACTTTACTTTATGGCAACTGCAGTTCTTTGGTTGTACAAGTTCTTGTTTTCTATTACTGGCCCTCTGTAATTTGCTAGTCGTCAACTGAAATACGACGGGTGATTTAGGACCACGTGGACTTTGACCTAGACGCTATATTTTATAACCGATCGGTTTGCAATTTTTCACGAAATGACTTGAGACTATTACTACCAGAATCATCGCTGCAGCAGGCGTTATACGTTACCTTAGCAACACTTAATTGCATTCGCGAATCAACCCAAATTTTGTCAATCATATTTCATTAGTGTTCATTACTTTCATTTTTAGTGTCTTTTTCATTAAAAAAAGAAAAGACAGGAAAATGACGTTTAGTAACTTCATAACGATGCCTGGGCAAAACTTTTACTGTCACACTGACGGTAATCTCCAAAACATCAATGTTTAGTTATAGCTCAACCAGGGACCGACTAGCAGTAATTGCCATGTGATGCCGAAAAAACAACAATAATAAAACCTTAATGCATCAACAATAAAACAGCATTACTCTAATGGGGAAAATCGTCTGCTGAGATTGTTTTGTTACAAACGGAAGGAAATCGTGAACACTGAACATTTCGCACTGATCCTTGTGGTCGAAAAGCGACCATCCCGCAACCGGGATGTTTAGGGTATGATCCTGGCTACCCCTGAACCCGAGATGACGTGGGTTCGATCCTCGGTCGCGACATAAGTCATTTAAACGCGTACTGGTAACTGGCGTCATGCATACGTACAAGGGTACAAAGGGGTCTGGCACGAAAAGTGGATCATTAATATAGTGATTTATGTTCACCCCTTTGAATAATTCAATGGCCCGTGTTCTCAAAATAAATACTGTACTTAAGTATGATTTTCATCTCAAACTCAAAATTTGGAGACCGGTCCCGGTGGCCGAGTGGTTAGAGCGTCCGCCCCGGAATTGGGAGGTCGCGGGTTCGATCCCCGGTCGCGACATGGTAAAATGGTACTGGTATAGCTCTCTTGCTTGGCACTCAGGATATAAGTGTAGTTCTTGGACTGGTTGGCCCTGTGTCAGGATAATGTAATGTAGTATCATGTCACATGTCCACGGCGTTATACTGCAGTGTGGCATTACTTTATCTGTCTCAAGTAGACAAGACTTCAAATGGCTGAACTACTTTCGGCTGGACGTTAAACCAACCAAACAAACAAAATTTGGACGGAATTGAGAGTGGTATTTGGGTTTAAATTTGGTGTATTTTTCGAGAATTTGGGTCCAGACTAGTCATCCCCATTTCAGGGTGTGGTATCCTTGTCTGGTTCTTGTCTTGTCATAGTGAAAGGAGAAGGCACACCAGACTTGTGACACAATGGCACGTGACTAGGGCGTGATATCTCAGTAAGGCAACCCTTTATAATGCGTAATGTAGACAAAGTCCATATATAAGTCTTAAATACTGTCGATGGGACGTCAAATCCAAGAAAGCAAACAACGGTATCTTTTCTAGCCCAACGATTTTTTTATACCATAGACAGGCACGTGATCAACGTGCATATCATTATCATTTTATGATGACATCGAGTCTTTTTAACTCAACCAGAAACAAGTTTTACTCTCTCAAACACATTCTGAATTCAATCGTCATTGTTGGGCAGGTAAAGGTCCTGATGAAATATTACCCTCAAATTGGGTTCGAAGTTTTGACCCACAGTTCCGTCGTCAATGAAAATTGCAACATACCACGACAGGTCATCTTTTTTATTTATGAAAAAAAAAATGAGATGGGGATTTCATTTCCGTTTAATACGTTTGACGTGATTTTTGATTGTTAATAGATATTGACCTTACATTAACGCTTGTGTCATGTATGTTACACAAAGAAATTGCAAAAAACATTAAGAGGTTTTTCATTTTATACCAAAAAAAAAAAGTTAAATGTCAAAGTTTCATCAGTAAATGTAAAATTTAGATATGTTTTTAATGGGATAAAACCAGTTTCTTTTTACTAAAGGATACCACCTACATGTACTGTTAAACACTGAATTTAATTCATAAATACCTAAATTTCGCGTCTTTTGTTGATAACATTTTCCCATATTTCTCACTCATAATGTTGCACTCGCAATGTCCTTGGTGTATCATAATTTTATTGAAATACAGTTGAGACAGACTTTGCGACACCCTGTCTTGGATGACCCCCTTTTCCCCTCCTTAATATTGGAACTGTATATAAGGACTTCCTGTCTGATGTGTTAAGTGACCATGAAATTTGACTCCCAAAATTTATTTTTCTATTAAAAGAGATACACATGTCTATAGCGAATTTCTTTTTGTTGGTTCTCAAATGTCACCAATTATTATCAACCACATCTGTTGCAGAAGATACTGCAACTGTTTGAGAAGATATATATTTGCCATTGTCATTCAACCGAAAGAAAAATGTAGTATGTATATGTATAAACAAGAGGGCCATGATGGCCCTAGATCGCTCACCTGGTATCATTATGCTATGTAAAATCAAGTGACCCCTGGGGCAGAGCCAATTTTGACCCCAGGGTCATGATTTGAACAAAGTTGGTAAGAATCGACTAGACAATGCTACACACTACCACACTCTACTTGGTAGAGGTCTATTAGCCCATGTTACATACCAAATATATAAACTCCAGACCTTGAAGATTTTTCTATTTTTTTTTTCCAATATAAGTCTATGTAAAATCAAGTGATCCCTGGAGCGGGGCCAATTTTGACCCCAGCGTCATGATTTGAACAAACTTGGTAAGAATCGACTAGACAATGCTACATACCAAATATCTAAACTCTATGCTTTGTGGTGTCTGAGAAGAAGATTTCTCAAGTTTTTTTCCTATTAGCCTATGTTAAATCAAGTGACCCCTGGGGCGGGGCCAATTTTGACCCCAGGGCATAATTTGAACAATTGGTGACCCCTTGGTGGGGCCAAATTTGATCCCAGGGCCATGATTTGAACAAACTTGGTTGTGATCTACTAGACAATGCTGCACACCAAATATCTAAACCCCAGGCCTTGTGGTTTCTGAGAAGAAGATTTTTCAAGTTTTTCCTATATAGCCTATGTTAAATAAGTGACCCCTGGGGCGGGGCCAATTTTGACCCAGGGATATTTAACAACTTGGTAGAGATCAAAGACATCTACAACCAAATATCTTAACTCTATGCCTTGTGGTTTCTGACAAGAAGATTTTTCAAGTTTTTTTCCTATATCAGCCTATGTTAAATTAAGTGACCCCTGGGGCAGGGCCATTTTGACCCCAGGGTCATAATTTGAACAATCTTGGTAGAGAGTCATAAGATCATGCTACATACCAAATATAAACTAGCTTGTGGTTTCGGAGAAGAAGATTTTTCAAGTTTTTTTCTATATTAGCCTATGTTAAATCAAGTGACCCCAGGGTCATAATTTGAACAATCTTGGTAGAGAGTCATTAGATCATGCTACATACCAAAAATCAAAAGGCTAGGCCATGTGGTTTCGGAGAAGATTTTTTAAATTTTCATTTTTAAAATCTATTTTTAGCTCCTGTGACCTACTTATTCACCCAATCAAAATAATTTGAACAACTTTGATAGGAGGTCATGATAAGGATGATTCCTGTGAAGTTTGGTCAAAATCCATCCAGTGGTTTAGGAGGAGAAGTTGTTTAAAGGAAAAGTTGACGCAAGACGCACGCACGCACGGACGGACGACGGACGCCGGACAAAAGGCGATCACAAAAGCTCACCATGAGCACGTTGTGCTCAGGTGAGCTAAAAACAAGTATGTAGCCTTTCTGTAACAAAACCATATGATAATAGAATATAGACGAACCTGTATTAGCGCCTCCTGTATTAACGGTCAACCTGAATTTAGCTGTCAGTTTTAAATATAACTAAACTCCCTTTTTTAAATGATTAACTTTCATTTAGCGACCACCTCTGTTAAGCGGTCACATTCTCTTGTTCCCTTGACTGACCGCTTAAGACAGGTTTGACTATAGCTTATTTTCGTATGTATTACAATAGTTTGTTCATAATGACACCCTGTGTTCAGCGACTTTTTTCTATCTCACTTTGATGACGACTGTAGACGGTCTTTACTTCAGTAATTATGACGATTAAATTTTTTTCTGTTGTTTGCATAGTATCGTTAACTGATGGCAGCCGTTCACCGCATCTTATAGGCGTGGGGCCTCGGCTAGAGGTTCGTCGCTTTAAAGATATGGATAAGAATACATTTCAGTTTGGATACGAATATCTGAATGGTACAACCTGTTAGAGAATAACGTATTTCGTCAGCAACATTATTTTTAGGACTATCATGGGAAGTCCTGACTTTTGCTTGCTTTAAAATTTTTGCATGTCGCCATCAACGCACATCGAAATATGGAATAGTTAGAACAATGGTTTCTGTTTGTAAGAAAGATAAGCAAAGATGGATGGATGGATGGATGGACGGAAAATAAACATGGGGCAAAGAAGAATGTAAACCAATGTATTATACAATTAAAATACGAAACAGTAAATTTCCAATGTTTTAATGATAAGTTTTGATGAATAAATAAAATATTTATTTACAAAAATATAAGACAAGATATTGTAGAATGAACAAGGTGATAGCACTGTATGTAGACACTGTAAACATAGGATGGGAAGCGAAAAACGGACTGTATAATAAAAGCTATGACATATATTTGAATGCGTGCGCAAATACCGTACGATATTCAGCATCTCCTATCACGGTGAAACAACGAAACAAATCGTGATTTGCCATATTTACTTTTCGTGCTCCTTAAACGACGCCATAAAAAGAACGAACAAACAAATATTTCTAATTAGATATGGCTTCGTCGTATGACAAGTATCTAGATTCAACCTTCACGTGAATCTTCCGAGGTTTCCCCTCTTTAAGTGTGTTACAGTCAAGAGCTGCAATAGCAAGTACAAACAAACCTTAACGATGTTCGAGTCATTAATTGTCCTGTCCAAGAAAGGAACAAAATTTGAAAAGGTTTCCGTCTTCTGGATATTATTGTTAGCCTATTTCAAAGACGTGACTGTCGTGTTCCGTTTCTGGTGCATCTCTTTAAAGTACGTTTGTAATGAGTCCTGCGATGGGATTGAACAATTTTTTCAAACTGAACTGTGACAGTTTCCAAAAGGACAGGTGAACGTTTTCAGATTGGCTTTTGGCAGCTTCTAAAACTTAATTGCGACAGTTTTCAAAGGACATGTGACATTTTTCAAAATGGCTTGTGACATCTTTTCAAAATGAATTGCGACGGTTTTCAAATTGACATGTGACATTTTTCAAAATGGCTCGTGACATCTTCTCGAATTAAATTGTTACAATTTTTAACTGGAAATACGACCGTTTTCAAGTTTGCTTGTGACAGTATTCTTAATTGAATTGCGACCATGCTGCCGTTTTCAAATTGATTTGTGATAGCTATCAAATTGGATTTTTTTTAACTGAGTTTTTTTAACTTACAGTTTTCAAATTGAATAGTTGCAGTTTCTTTTTATTACGCTGGCAACTGTATTGGACAGGTCATGTATAAAGAACAGTACATGCATCTCTTTACATGTTCAGTACATAAAAGGTATTATGCTTTACCAAGAGCCAGGGATATACATGTATATGGTATGGAAAAACTCGACTTCTAAAAGACGGCACAGTAACGTTGGTTTGATCATTAAATTGTAATGGAAAAAAAACGACATCCAAATGAGACATCACAGTGGATGAATATGATCATTTAAAAATGATCCAAAACCATTCAGAGTAGAATGACAGTCAGCGGAATGTCAATATGTCCTCACTTTAGAATAGCAGAAAACATTTGTTCTAACAATATCGAAATATTGAAAACATGTATTAACTTATCAACTTTAAAGCGACCTGCGCCGTAAATAAATATCAGCAACATTTGCCATCAATTTGACAAAAATAGATTTTTTCCATACAATTTTTTTTTTGGTCTCACACATTAAACAGTCGTTGTCGGAGATGAAGAAGCCAATCAAGATACACGGTGAGTTCACGTGACCTGCAAGCAGTGCCCATGACATGCGCGCGCAGTGCAGGTATCAATATATTTTGTTCAAAGTCCGTCTGGGAGATATGAGGATCTGGCAATAAAAATGATGGGATGTTGAAACTGCATTTCCGTCTTTCCGGAACATTTTGTGGAACGTGTGTTGTTGTTGTTGTGAAGTCTGACGAGACACAACGCGATCTGCCATTCTGTCATTCAGCCTTGGTTCGGGTTGACGCGCAATTTCCGGACGTTTATTTACCGTCTGCCTCGGGGCGCGCGGTTCACGCGGCAATCCTTGGTTTGTAACAGGTATATTGTCATTAGGCTGCTGTCGTGCCAATACCGTCCAAGATGAGGTAGGTTTACCGGCCGTTATTTCATTTCTCGCGCTGGCCTTTACTGGCGTAGATTCAGCAAGAGTTTGAACCGGGTCAGGTATTGGTTTGATGGCATTATCGCTAACAGTTTGCACAATATTGACATTTTGTGGAACCCACTTTTCACGTTTGTGTGAGAATAACGGATTCTGTTTAAGCGCGTCCCTAAGCGACATCAAACTCGACCCTGAAACGAGAGAAACAAAGTTTATGATTCAATTTAATAACTAAGGCTTCTGTAACATGTACCATACATATATTATGATTTATATCAAGAGTCAAGTGATATGTAGATAAATGCGTTTGGCTTTGAACACAGGAAATACTTCCACTGGGATTTTCTGCAGGAAAACGAATAAACATACATTCATAACGTAACATAGATATCGAATACTGAGCAACCGAGGCAACGCTCAATTTGACGAAGAACATCAAATCTTCCTCTTTATGGTTGTAAAACAGATTCTAATCAGTAACGTTTTCCCAACTGTTACAAAGCATCGATGTGTTTGTCTTTTATTGAATCAATATCCTCCTGACAGCAGTGAAATGAAGAATTGAGATCACTTTTATTTATGTAAAGCGAAACCTCATACTTCGACAAACTCATAAACGACCATCTCATATAACGACCATCTCATATAACGACCATCTCATATTATGACCATCTTTCGTCACGATCGCCTCAACATGACGTTCACCTCATTATTAAGACCACTTTCAGATCACCCCATTATTAAGACCACCTTCAGATCACCTTCACTATTAAGACCACCTTCAGACCACCTCCATATCATCTCACTTTTAAAACTACATCCAGATCACCTCACTATTAAGACCACCTTCGATCACCTCAATATTAAGACCACCTTCAGATCACCTCACTATTAAGACTACCTCCAGATCACCAAATTATTAAGACCACCTTCTGGTCACGTACGTGAGAGAGTACAGTGGTCGCCCGTCCAGACACGTGGGTTTTCTCCGGGCTCTCCGGTTTCCTCCCACAATAATGACCACATACGACGCCACCAGAGCCATCGAGAGTGATTAATTTAACTTGTGAAAACTTGTTTCGTAATCGATGTAAAAAAATAAATAAAGTTTAAGTTTAAAACCACCTTCAGATCACCTCACTATTAAGACTACATCCAGATCACCTCACTATAAAGACCACCTTCCAGATCACCTCACTATTAAGACCACCTTCAGATCACCTCACTATTAAGACCACCTTCAGATCACCTCACTATTAAGATTACCTTCAGATCACCTCACTATTAAGACTACCTTCAGATCACCTCACTATTAAGACCACCTCAAGATCATCTCATATTAAGACCACCTTCAGATCACCTCACTATTAAGACCACCTTCAGATCACCTCAATATTAAGACCACCTTCAGATCACCTCAATATTAAGACCACCTTCAGATCACCTCACTATTAAGACCACCTTCAGATTATCTCAACATTATGGTCACTTCACTATTAAGACCACCTTCAACTTACGACCACCTTATTTTTAACCACTTCAATATTAAGACCACTTCCGTATTGAGACCAGATGAATACCAGGGATACTTCACTTGTAAGACTACTTTCATCTTAAGACCAGCTTAATTTTAGGACAACTTCACTGTTGAGACATCTTTTTTAATAGACTTTTTTCCCATATAATTTTCCATAGCTTAACCTGACAATCAGACCACCCCATACTAACACCAGGTGACTGCGATCCCAATGGTTGTCGGGTAATAGAAAGTTTACATTTAACTATGACTTCTGTTGTATTTATCAATCGGACACCACTGCATGCTATATTATTGATTGGATTTCATACTGACCCTTCACAGAAATAAAGGGGGTCAGTAATGTCGAAGGGGGGGGGGGACGCTTGTCACTTTTATATTTGTTGACAAACAGAGGCAGACGGCAATCGAACAATGTCGAGGGCGCTGTATATTACAAATCCCGGTGAACTTTTTCAACAAAATATTCCGGTATCGATAAATGTGCATTATATTTCTCGACTCTTATCAAAAAGAAATACTAGATTGAAAATTCTAATGATAATAATGATAATAACTTTAGACGCCTGACCCTAAATGGATTTCCACTGACCTTCCATTGAAATACAGGGGATCACCACGTGACCGCGATTCAACCAATGGAAAAGCAAGAAACTTATGGGAGGTGAAAATTATATTGTTACTGTTTAAAAAATGATACGAGAAAAGAGAAAAAGAAAAAAAAAGCCTAAACAAGTGTAACAGTATCTAATTGTAGATAAAAAAAAGAAAAAACTACTTACTGGCTGAAATCATTGTCACAAGGGACAGACACGCCAAGACTCTAATTGTCGCAATCACTTTCGTCATCTGAAAGGTAAAAAGGAACATGTGTTTAGACAAATTATACGTAAGTGTTAACTTCTGCATCCTCGTTCCGTCCATTTGATGTGTTTGCCTGTCTTACTGATTTTCTTTCTGTATGTATGAGTGCGCTTGCTTGCATGTGATCACGTAACCATAAAGAGAAGAAGGTTTGGCTGGAGTAAAACAATAATTATGTCAGCCGTAGATATAACAAGACATTCTGTATTTGTATGAACGTTAACATATATACATGTAAGATATTGTAGCAATTCTAGCTCTTGATATATCTATAAATCTGCACATTATTCATTAAGATAAATAAAAAAGAAAACAACAACACCGCAACAACAAACAAACAATTAAACTGAAAATTGTATCATGAATATTTTCTTTTCAAATATATGTCTATCAAATGTCTAATAAACTGGAAATATGTACAATCAAGTTGTTGTATTATGCCAAAATGACCTTATGATCAAAACAGTAATCAACAATACGACACAAACAAATTATGCTGATTGCGTTGCATAATGTCATCGTTGATCTATGTCTTTATATCTCAAAAACATATTATCATTCGCCAAATTATTCATAAGCAA
>CM037793.1:11112077-11162077 GCA_021229015.1 Solen grandis | reverse complement strand
AAAACATAAGAAAATATTGAAAATCTTCTCCTCCAAAACTACTGGCAAGATTTCAAAGGTTAGCTTATAAGGGTAGTTCCAGGACTGGTTGGCCCAGTGTCTTGATAATGTGACTGGGTGTGGTATCATACCACATGTCTACGGCGTGATACTGCAGTGTGGCAGCACTATATCTGTCCAAGTAGACATAGTCCCCAAATGACTGATATACTGTTGGTGGGACGTTAAACCCAAAAACAAACAGACCGTATGAGGAGTACATGTATGAGCTGATGCCCCAGATGAGATCTGCTGAGACTACATTAGGTGTACTGATGAGAGCCTTGAGATTATGTGAGAGTTAGGCTGACTGGACTGTTTATGAAGTGTGATGTATATAGGTTCTGATGGATGAGTGCTGATAGATTATGAAGGGTATCATGATGAGTCTTAGAGATGTATGCTGATAGGACTGCTGATGACCCAGATGAGACTATGGGATAGACTGAGACTATGGGAGATGTACAGATGAGACTATGGGATAGACTGAGACTATGGGAGATGTACAGATGAGACTATGAGGATAGACTGAGATTATGGGAGATGTACAGATGAGACTATGTTAAAGGTATAAATAGGAGTCAGTAAATGAGGTATGATGAAACTGTATGAGGTATACTGATGATACTATATGAGTTATACTGATAAGACTGAGGTATACTGATAAGACTGAGGTATACTGATAAGACTGAGTTATACTGATAAGACTGAGTTATACTGATAAGATTTTACTGATGAGACTATGAGGGTTACTTATATGAGGTTTACTGATGAGACTATATGAGGTTTACCAGTATGAGGTGAACTGATGAGACAATATGTGGTTTATTTATTTGAAAATACAAGAGGTATACCAATTACATTTGAATTATGCTGATGGGACCGTATGTGAATTCACTTATGATGCTCTGCAGGTATGCTGATGTATGAGGTATTTTGATAAGATTTGACTGTATGCTGATGAGACTGTGTATGAGTTATGCTGATGATACTATAACTGATCTCATGATTTGACCTGGTGACATAATTATGAGACCCTGTGAGAGGCATGAGACTGCATATATGAGATATGCTGATAAGACTTTATAACTGATCAGATGAAGAGACCTAGTGATGTATGAGGAGACCTATGAGGGGCATTCTGATGTTTTGGAACGGAGACAGTATTTGAGTTATGCTGATTAGACTGTGTAACCGATCTCATGAGGAGACCTAGTGACATATGATGATGAGATTATCTCATCAGGAGATGTAGTGACATATAATGAGGAGACTCAATGAGATGTATGCTAATGAGACTGTGAGTTATGCTGATAAGACTATGTAACAGATCTCAAGGTGATAATAACTTGAGAGGCATGCTGAGAGAGCAAAATGAGAGGTCTGAAATAGGGGGTGTGTGTTTCAGAGTGTGACAACCATGAGGATATGGATGTGGATCTGGACAGAACATTCCTGCAGGAACTGAGGGACCTCAAACTTCTCACAGAGAAGGACTTCATGGATGAACAGAAAACGTAAGTGTTCTCTTGTTTAACCCACTACCTCATGAATATGTATATACACATTTATGACTGGATAAATATTTATTATCCCCCACCGAAAGGCAGCAGGGATATGGTAATAGTCTCCGTCCGTCTATCCTTCTGTCCCATATTTTTGTCTGAAGTGTACCTCAAAAAGTATTTGAAATATCATCTTGATACTTGATAGGTGGATAGGTCTCATTGAAGAGGAGTGCAGTGCACAAGAATGATAACTCTACCTTTCATAATTTTTTAGTTATTGCCCTTTGTTATTTTCCAGGCTTAATTTTTGAATGGAACATAGTCAATAAGTATTTGAGATATTAACTTGATACTTCATAGGTGGATAGATCTTATTTAGGAGGAGTGCAGTGCACAAGAATGAGAACCGTACCTTTCATAATTTTTGAGTTATTGCCCTTTGATATTTTCCAGGCATAACTTTTGTCCCATGCATAAATAAAAAAAGCAATTGAGATATCAACTTGAAACTGTATAGGTGGATAGATCTCATTTAGGCGTGCAGTGCACAAGAATGAGAATTCTGCTTTTCATAATTTTTGAGTTATTGCCCTTTGTCAATAAGTGAAGCAGTTAAGGTAAAGGAAAAAATCTGTAAGAGGTCACAGTGACTTTAATATTTTACCTGTAGACCTCAAAATAGGGGATTTAGTAGGTATTCACATGAGTTTCATATCTATAATCACATCTAACATCAGTCTTCATTACCAAAAAAAAGAAAAAGTATTATTCCACTCTCCAACACATCTTCTTATGAAAAAGCATTCAGCGGGGGATTGATGTCCATGTTAGCGTGGCTCTTGTTAATCCCCCGCCGCGAAGCTGGAGGGGGGTTATAGGAATGGCCTTCGTATGTCCGTCCGTCCGTCCGTCCGTCCGTCCGTAACGTTTTCGTGTTTGCTCATATCTCCTATACCCCTTGAAGGATTTTAATAAAACTTGCCTTAAATATAAACATAATTGAGATGACGTGCAGAACACAGGTTGCAGCAATGTCGGCTCAAGGTCAAGGTCACACTTGAAGGTCAAGTGTTTGAACCTTCAATTTCAATTTACAATTTTGTGTCTGCTCCATAACTCCTATACTCCTCGAAGGATTTTAATGAAACTTGCCTCAATTATAAACCAAATTGAGGTAATGATCAGAACACAGGTAACAGTCATGTTGGCTCAAGTTCAAGGTCACATTTGATGGTTCAGTGTTCATTCCTGGATATTTTTGTTTCTATGCTATATTTTCTTCTGAACAACGGAAAGTTTTTCATAAGTCAACTACATCAAAATGTTGGCAGAAGCAGGGCAATTTCCATTAGAGGAAAAACATGTCTCCTCTGTCAGCGGCGGGGAATATACCTGTCTTTTGGACTGCCTTGTTTAAGGAATTTGTAATGGTGCATGAAACAATGGCTTTTTCTTTGCTATGCAGGCTGTAGAATCTGAGCAACAATTTTGTATGAGCAAACAGCTGAGAATTGGTCAGAATTGAAAGTTATATCTTATATGAATATATTTACGTATGTTGAAATTAATTAACAAACCCAAATCTTGTTCCTGTGGTAGTAATCATATACATGTACTATGAATCCAGTGGTTTTGAGTTTGACCTTTTCAAGGCAGCCACTAAAAGTGAAATTGTTGAACATTTTCAATATAAATGTGACTATGGCACAGGATCCCATTCTTTCCCAGTCTCTACAAACCGCTGTATTTTTTAAGACATTCCTGGAAAGTTTGTTTTTCCAGTATGGTGATGATTGACCTCACATATAGCTCATCCTAGGATTAGAATACTCATAGGTTTACCAGATTCTAAATGGCTGGAATTCAGCCATCAAAACTTTGACTAAGTTTTTACTGTTTTTCAGGAAAATATTATTATGATGCGCTTTTTTGCAATAACAAAATTTCATGAGCTCTTAAAGTTTTCCCAAATGTAAGGAAATACTGTTCATCTGACAAAAGAATATTTAGGGCCTATGTGTAGGGCACAATTTTTCATTTCGTATGCACTATATCCCATTAAAATTGATGAAGAAGTAGGATACTAACAACAGTTTTCTCCTCTGAATAAAGGAAAATGATGCTTCTTGTGACAGCTTAAAATGACATCACATACCATAAGGTATGGTCACTCTGATTTTACACATTTTTCAGATTAAGAATTGTTCTTTGGTAATGAGATAACCTTATATCTCATATAGAATTATTTTGACGCATTGTCAAAGCAGACCCAGATCAGTCTACTCTGTTCATACAAAATTATATCTCAGTTTCTGCACAGTCTCTACAGCAAAACGATTTGGGTCAACCCTGTTCATACAAAATTATATCTCAGTTTCTGCACAGTCTCTACAGCAAAACGATTTGGGTCAACCCTGTTCATACAAAATTATATCTCAGTTTCTGCACAGTCTCTACAGCAAAGAAAATTATTTCATATTCCATTTTATTATTCCAGTAAATGAATATTCATCAAGTCATACATTTGAACATGAATATTCATGAGGCAATGAGATGACATAAATGACTAACTGGTTTCTGTCAGCACCTGTGGCAGTATCTTACCGTGTTTCGTTTTTTCATTTCTTCTTGCTTGTGACGTCTCATTAATGTGGTCCATAGATTGATTAAATGTCTTGAAACCTTCCTCACAGCACTGCAAGGTAGAGTTTACAAGGCTTTTAAATCATAATGGAATTAATGTGTCTTGATTTAATTGGAGATCACATTAAAAAGATGTGAAATTATTGTCTTCAATCATTTCTTCACTAATGAAATCACCTCAGGGCTGGAGAGAGAACTTTATCTTCGGTCTACAAAAAAATTGTTCCCTTGTGTTTAAAACAATTTTGTTATCTCATGACAATGCTTTTTCATTTCAGATTTGTTTTGAATACTTTAAAGACGAGTTTCACAAAGAAGAAGTATGTGGATCTAGATGAGAATTTTAAGGTAGGTAGACATAATACGTTGCTGCAGGTGTCTGTAGGTCATGGTTTTTAATATGTTTCGTCTTAAACGTGTAATGACTGATTAAATATATTATCTGATTTTGACATAATATGAACTTTGAAGTCTTTGTAATTATGATTTGGTTTCTGGCTGTTCGAAGGTTATGGGAATCTTAAAGGTAAAAGGTATTGTTTTAATATTTCCATCATCTGCTGATTGATTTTTGTAAAAGGAATCTGAAAATAAAGATAATGAGATACCCTCATGTAATATCTATTTCAAACTTTAAAAGATTGTTTCTCAGCTATTTGAAAGCATGTTTCTCAGCTTTTTGCAAGCATATTTTTGTGACTAAGTGCTTTGAGTGTCTGCCATGGATGTTGGAGGTTGTGGATTTGATGTGGAAGCTTCTTGCTTGACACTCAGCATAGAAAAGGGTGGTTAAAAGAGTGGCTGGACAGATGTCAGGATACTGTGATTGGGTGAAGTACCATGCTACTTGACTGTAGTATGATTGATACTGCAGTGTCCAAATGGGGGAATTACTGTTTGTAAGAATGTAATCCTCTTCCCTTCCCTCAATGCACCAAAAATGTGTTTAAATATTGACAGTCAGTTTTGACACTATTATTTATATACTTTTCAGAACATATCAAAATCCATAGTAAACATAGCCTATGGGCTGAATCATAGCAAAGAGGCCAAAAACTTCTTCCTGGATGTCACAGAGAAGGTAAAGTATAGAAAATGCTGACATCTGCATTGTATTAGATATTTTGGCCTACAAATACTTGCTTTACACTGACACAAAATCAGCAAGCGACAATGATAGATTTCATTTCTTGGGTTTGAGTTTGAACTTTTCTTGTGCTCAATGAAACACATACCTTAATCAGTATATTTTTTTTCACCCCCTCCATCGCCACCTAAAAAAACACACCAAAAACAAACCCACTCAGAAATTTGAAAAAACAACAACAAAACCCCCCCCAAAAAAACAGTCTCTTAGGACTTATTTTTATTGTCACCTCCTGTCCTGCTCATATTTCTCCTTCAGTGATAGTTATAGGTTCATGGTTAACTGATCTGGCTATGATACCAGTGATAGAAAGGTGCCATAGGCAGGTTGTAGGTTTTGATCACCAGCTGCTACCTACACAAATCATAAAAAATGGTACTGATATAGCAGCCAGGGTATCCCAAGACTGGTTGGCCAGGTGTAAAGATAATGTGACTGGGTGGCATTGTGCCACTTTCCTTTGACAGTGAACTGTGCTATATATCAGTCTCATGTATACAGAAGTCCCCAAATGACTGACATACTGCGGATTAGATGTTAAACCCAAACAAAGAAAGATAATCTGTCTATCAGTAGTGCTTCATTAGCTAGTGTTGAAACTATTCAAACCAAATTCAACATCAGTCTGCGTGATAAGGATTTAGTACTTAGAAGGGTGTTTTTTTTTTGTTTTGTTTTTTGAATAAAGGACAAAATGACTTTGTCTTAACAGCCCTTAGATGCCATTACAGTTTTTTTTCTAACTGCACACAAACAGAAATTAACACTGAAATAAACATGTAAATGTTTAAGCCATTAGTGGAGTTTCTTGGACAGGCAAGTTGATAGGAATGCAGATAGCTGTTGTAATGGTGATTGCTTTCCCGCAGTGCGAGAACCCTGCTAGACTCTGCCATGCTTGAAGAACACGATATAGATTTTCAATAAAGACAGAGTAAGATTTTATTGTTATTCACAGGTGATTGTTTTAATTCTACTCTAATGAAAAAAGTACTTGACAGCATTTTCCAATAATCTTACTTCTAATGGATTAAGTAATAGTTGTGTGTAACTGATACTGGTAAATCTGTGCCATGTATGATGAGATTGGTGTTACAGGTGGAGGAGGCGGATGATGAGGAAATCATTTCATTTGTCAATGTGAGATCTTAAGGCAGTAGTTCAATGAAGTTTTTTTGCAATGTGGTCATTCATGGGTAGAATATTTTACTGAATGTTAGACAGATGAAAGCTGTATTAGGCTTAAACAGTTCAGTCAGGTTTAACGAGACTGGGGTGTGGTGGAAGGGTACATGCCTGGGGTCTGAAGGATGTGGGTTGGGGCAATATTTTGTAAACTTTCCAGGAGCGAAGTGCTTGTCCAACCGAGGAATCTTTCTATAAGTTTACACAGTATTATGTTCCTAGTACCAGGTTGTCCAGCGTCCCTAAAATTCCTAAAAAATCCTAATATTTTTCAATTTGGCTAAAATTCCTAAAAAAATGAAAAATCCAAAGGGAATTCCTAAAAAAGCCCTTATTTTTTACTTCAATTCCTACTTTTTTTTAATTTCTTCCAGTTTTCTAAAGATGTTTCCATTTAATGCATACTTAATGTGTGTTTTAATGTAGTCTTTAGTTCTAATTCAGGGTATACTGTGAAAGGCAGTTGACCAGTGGATCTCAGTGCCCAGTTTGTTGTTGGTTGTGACCTGGAGTGACAGCAGATGTACATGTTATTCTCAAGGTATGTTGTTTAGAAGCAATACTTCAGAGCGATTTCCCAGTGAAGATTATCGGAGGGAAATTAGCTCATGCTCCTTCACAGAAAGTGCAGCATGAACACGGGAGTATTTCCTGAGTACTTTAAGAAGAGTTTAAAGATACACATCTTGTGTCTTTTTCATTACAATTACTAAAAAAGGGTTCTTTATGTAAGAAGTTTCAGGTGGACTAGGGGTTCAAGCAAGTTCTGGCTCATTCTGGAGGGACAAAGCACCAATCGTTAGTAAAAGCTAGATTTTCATCTACTCAGCTTCATTTCAAAGTATCAACAGCTACTGCTACTGCTTCCAGCAGTGCTACTGCCTCCTGCAGCTCTCTAGAGGAATCCCCTGGTCCATCCACAACAAAACCGAAGTCAAGTACATCAACAGTAGCCTGTCTTGATAAATGCACCAAGGATCTTGTCACCCAGTCTGAACTGTTATGGGAAATGAAAGTGTCCCATAGCAATTATTCATACAGGTCATGTGATGATTTACCTTCTTTGTTCAAGAAGATGTTCCCTGGTAATGTGGTTGCAGAAAATTTTACCATGAGTAAAAGTAAAGTTTCCTACTTGATATCAGATGGATTAGGGCCGTATTTTAGAAGTGACCTTTGTAGCAAAGTCTCCGACTCTCCAGGGTATGTCATTCAATATGATGAAACAGCCAACTCTCAAATAAGGAAACAGTGTGATATTCTCGTGAGGTACTGGTCAGAAGATAAAGGACAGGTTGTAGTACATTTCTTGAAAGCAGCTATGTTTGGACATGCAACAGGGGAGGATGTTGCCAATAGTATTATAGAAACATTGCAGGAAACAGGATATCAGTTGCCTTTGGATAAACTGTTAAATTTAGGCTCTGATGGTCCAAATGTGAACAAGACCATATGGAATAAAGTGAATGAACATGTACAGTCAAAAGGGTTTCCTGGGCTGTTGCCTTTCATTCCTTGCAACATGCATGTTGTTCACAACTCTTTCAGAGAAGGCCTGAAAGTGTATGGACAGGAAGCAGAAGAATTGGCCATTGATATTTTCTACTTCTTCAAGCATTCCCCATGCAAGAGAGAAGACTTCTTGGAGGTGGAAGCATCCCTTGGCTTTGATGAAGAACTGTTTATTCGGCATGTTCAATCCAGATGGTTGTCACTGCTTCCTGCCTTGGAACGTATTGTAAAGAGCTGGGAGCCTCTTGTTGAATACTTTCTTACCACACTGCCAAAGACAGCTGCAGCGTCTAGAACCTTAAAGCTGTTAGAAAGTAACACAAGGTACAACAGGATATGTCGTATGCTCAAGTCTCCTACCACTCTGATTCAGATCAACTTCTTGCTGAGTCTGTCTCCTCTGTATGATAGGTTTCTGAGGTTGTTCCAGAGAGAGGATCCATTGGTTCACATCCTTCACTCAGAAATGATGGATCTTCTGAGATCTTTCATGCTCAGATACTTGAAGGGAACAGGAGTTGATACACTGAAGACCGGTAAGAAGTTGAAGGAATTTAATGTTGAGTCATCTGAAAGTCAGAGGAGTGACTTAGAAGTTGGACAGTCAACACAGAAAGTTCTAGAGAAGAAACCTGACCTGGCAAAAAAAGAGGTGATGAACATGAGAAAGTTCTATCAGACAGTCACTAAGTATCTACAGAAGAGGCTTCCTGTGGACAATGAGATGCTGAAAGATCTTAAATGTCTGCACCCATTGGAACAGAAATCCGAAAGAGGGACAAGCAAAATCAGAAGAATTGCAGAAAGTGTGCCCCAGGTGGTTGAAGAGGGTAGTATTTCCCAAGTTACAGATGAATGGAAAATGTACCAACTTCAAGACATACCAGACAGCTTGAAAAATGATGACACACAGAAGGACATTAGAGTGGACGATTATTGGAACAGAGTACTCCAGTCCAAGAGCCCTGACAGGTCACCAAAATACATAGTATTAGGGCCCTTGGTGAAGGCTGTTTTATGCTTTGCTCATGGAAATGCGGAAGTGGAAAGAAGTCTGTCAGAAAATAAGAAGATGCTCAGCAAAGAAAGAACACTGCTTTCTGACTCCTCTATTAATGGCCTTAGAATGGTGAAGGATGCTGTAAAAGTTAGCTCTGGAGGTGTTGCAGATATGAACATTACGAAGGGATTGCTTGAAGCTGGAAGAAAGGCTCACAACTTGTACAAAAGAAGAATTGAGGAAGAGGAGACTGAGAGGCAACAGGCAAAGAAGGCTCAACTTGAGTCAGAAGCGGAACAAAAGAGGTTAGAAGAATCTAGGAAGGAATTAGAAGGAAGGAAACAGTCCTTGAAGGAAAAAGAAAAAGCCATGATTGAGCTTGACAAGCAGCTAGGACAAGACTTAAGATCTGCAGAAAAACTGTTTGGTGAAGCCAATGAAGGACTGAAAAAGGCAATCAAGAAAAAAGACTTTGATGAAGCTGGAATTGCACAAGGTCTTATTGATGTGGCTAGTAAGAAAATGAAGGAGACAAGAGAGCAAATGGAGGAAAACAGAAAGAGCAAAGAGGAGCTTGCTGCAAAGCAGAAGAGATTTGTGGAAGATTTGTCTAAAAGGATTAGTGCTCCAGCTAGATCTGATAAGAAAAAATGAACATGAACCATGTATAGATACACATTACAATGCAACATCACACTGAGGTTAAAAAATGAACACTGTGTATATGATTTTCTTTCCAGCTTGTAAGACATATGTACATGTGTAAACTATTCCTCGTGATAAAGATTTCAAAGTGGTATCTTTGATGTCTATGATTTGATTGAAGCTAACTAGTCATTACAAGCGATCAGTGGGGAAATATCTGTATACTTCTACTTGACTTGTAGGAGAATTTAGTGAATGTTATATGTTTCTTGAGAAATGTTTTATTTTGAATATGACAACACTTTGTTAATGACTAAATACCAACAGATAGTGAATTTTGAGACTATATAGTGATTGTACAAATGTTTCTTGTGGTTGCTAGCTATACACTTGTGTATGTTGATTTGTATCTGCTAAAACAATATTTTGTGCAATGTAAAATTGTAAAATTAATAATGTTTGAAATAAATAAAGAAAAAAATGTATCAAGGTGACTGGTGTGGAAATGTGATGGCTAGAAGGGGAGATGAGGAGGCCATAATTTCTGTCCCAAACATTCATTGACTCTGACAAGTGTATAGTTAGTCCCCAGATCCACACAATTTTATAAATGTGTTCCCTTCTGTTAAGTATAATTATACCATCCTGTATATTTCAGGTCACAGCTAACAGCACCTGGGACACTGAAGCCCTGGAAGACATCTTTCATACAGGTAAAAGCACAGTATGTTAGTTTCTGCTTTGATAAATGAGGAAGGTAAGTCCAATTAATACCTTAATATTCCCTATTTATTCCCTATTTTTGTTATAAAATTCCTAATTTTAGCCCTAAATTTGCCCTTATTTTTTCATATTTTAGCCCTAAAATTAGCCCTAATTTTTTGTGAAGAAGTGCTGGACAGCCTGTAGTACATTTGTGAATAGAGAAGCATTTTAAGCTCATCTGATTTTTTAAAGAAAAAAGTCCAGTTTACTGGTGTCATTGGAGGCATTGTCTTGAAAAATTTTAAAATTGGCCAGAACTTCAAAACTGTTTAACCGTCTGACATCAAACTTCATATATAGTGGTAGCAAGTCCACACAGGTGGGTTTCTCGGGGCTCCCTCCCTCAGTAATGACCACATACACCACCACTAGAGCCATTGAGAGTGATTAATATAAGTTGTGATAACTTGTTTCGTAAATTGATGTAAAATAAATTAAGATTAAACTTTTCCCCCAAAATTAGTGTGATTACGATACCTCTTGAAGTTCTAAAGCTTCCTGTGACAAAGCTAGCATCAAAATTGTAATGGTGTTACAGTTATGTCAAGGAGGTATGAGAGTCATCTTATAAGCCTTTGCATCCTTTAATATAGGCATCTACCCATCTGAAAATTTCCATGGTGGCGAGAGGGGTTTAAATTGTAAGAATTAGCTTCCATACAAAGTAAAATAGATACGTTTAAACTAGAACTGCTCTTTTTCTCTGAAAAATATGATATTGAGGCCCCTTTTTTATCACTGGAAAAAAAAGCCTTGTAGCGTTCTTATTAATTTTCTGAAATGAATTTTTTTCACTTGGAAGATTTGTGGTGGCAACCCCAAAACAAGCCTTGTTCTTGTAATTCATGCAGGGCATTGATAAATCTTCTCAAAAGATGTAGATATTTTTCTTAGTCTGAATC
Source organism: Solen grandis (assembly GCA_021229015.1). Taxonomy (NCBI): domain Eukaryota; kingdom Metazoa; phylum Mollusca; class Bivalvia; order Adapedonta; family Solenidae; genus Solen; species Solen grandis. The sequence continues at coordinate 11,150,731 of CM037793.1, read as the reverse complement.
AATTATGGTGATGGTTTGAATTTTTGAAAGATGAATACAATGAATTCATTTATAAGGTTTAGATATTTTATTAAAGGCAAAACTATCATTAAAGGGAATTAATACCACTGGTATTCCCTTTTGTCTCCATGTAATGCAAGTCTTAGATGTGACATACAGGATTCCTATGTAGTTCCCACTTCTGTAAAGCAATGGTATACTTTAGTAATGATAATATGAGTAAGATAATAACTTGAGGGATTGGAATGTTGAAAACATGCATGAAAACTTACATAGCCTGCGACCTTGACCTTGGGTCAGAACATCTTGGGTCAAAGTCATGACACAGCCTCTGATCATAAGCAACCTTTGTGCAAAGAATGAGATGCTAGAGTGAAAGGGTGACAGAGTTAAAGTCCAGTCACAGAATTCTGAATACACGTTTTCCATAAAAAAAAAAAACAAAAAAAAAAAAAAAACAAAAAAAATCAATCTCTTAGCAGAAGAGAACACAGTTTATATGCATGGAGGGCCATTTTACAATATGGGGCGTATCATCTGTCAGTCCCTCCATTAGCAGTTTCTTGTGGGGAAAACTCAGGATTGATATTGATATGCAGTTATATACAAATGTGAGATAACTTGGATTTTTTTTCTGGAGTTATTGTCCTTTTTGTTTTTCCTAGGTGTCAAGACTTTCAGATGGTTCTTTTCATTGTCAGTGTAAATAAGTGAAGAAAATAACTCGTAGGAAAATAGGTATTTTAAGTTATTTGCCTTACTGTCTTCATCTTGACCTCTGAATCTTCTTTCAGGAGCAGCTTGTCCTTAGGAGTTTTCTTTTTTTATTTTCTTTTGCCACCCAAGTACCGGGGTATATGTATTACATATCCACTCCACAGACAATTGATGTTGAAATAGGTTAATAGTATAGACTCATCATATCAAATTACTGATGAATAATAAACTAATACAAGCAAGACATTCCTTGAGTATGCTGTTACAGACTAGGAGAACATATTAGCTAAATAAGCTGTGTGGGGACTGCCTATGGTGTGAAGAGAATGACCATTTTGTGACCTACGTGACCTTGACCTCTTACAGGTGGTGGAGGCAGGGATGACCACCAACCTGACGTATGAAGAAATGAAGTCCTTCCTGTTGACATATAGGGTGGCTGGCCACAGGTTGGCAGTGTTCAGGTACACATAGTATTACATCAGATTCCTGTTGCTCATCTCATTAAATTTTGGACGTATAAATTTGATCTTACTTGTAAGAATGTCTAAATATTTCTTATTTGCACAATGAAACATAAAGAAGTGTGGCTCATTTTATTGCTGTATACAAACTCATGACTTTCTGTGAAAAAGAAAAAAAAAAAAACACACAGAATTATTTTTGATCTGTTAAAATACATATTCAAAGATTTTTTACAAAAAATTGTGAAACTTTAAAACTTCAGACTTTCTTTATCTGGAAATTATCCCTTATTGACTGACCTAGAGATAGAAATTTGTCATGCATGTTTATTCTGGCTTGGTTTACTGAAAATGATCGTCAAGTGCTTCAAAAACTTGGAATAATTGTGATGCAACTGATTTTGAGAATTTGGTTTTAGGAATTGTCTGTTTGATATGTGTCATTAAATGCATGTCAGAAATGAAAATACACTTGCGATTCTGCAAATGAAATAAAATCATGTTAATGAAAATTATATATTTATAATCCATAAAAATTTAATATTCTGTAAAAAAAATATCATTTTCGTATAACACAGTTTATTAGCCATTTTTTTAAGGCAGTAAGATAAGAGATCATGATTATTTCATTGGAAAATGCACTTGTAAGTCATAACAGTTGACAAATTAATAAGATCTTGGCAAGTTTAATGTGGTTAAGACTGATGTCTGATTTATGACTGAAGTCTAAATCCATTGCCCTTGAACTAACAGGACTATGAAAAGATTTGCAGCTATACTTACACTCTGATTTTGTAGGAGCTTCCCAAACCTTGTGACAGTGTGGGACCGCTATATGAACACATTCATCAACTGCACCCTCCAGATGTATCATTCCTGATACCAGTCTGTCCAACCTACAATCTGATTGGTTCCTTTATCAGAATCATGTGGATTTGTCTGGTTCCAGTGTTTACATCTGTACAAGATGGTGTCTGACTGGTACCCATGTTTTTTATCAGGGAGATTTTCCTGAATGGTATCAATATTGTTCAGTTTATAAACATTGACTGGTACCACGCTGCAAGACAGAAAATACATCATAAAATATCATGGTCATCATTTGGTCTGATAATTTTGTATATGGTATGTGTAACCACTTTACAGTGCCCTTCACTTCATTGGTTATCTTTACAATGGAGCCCACCCTACAAAGAGAATATTTTTCCTTCCATGGAAATTTATACTCCAAAGCTCCTCCCTAAAATGATTATTTTCTAGGATAATGTGCATTTTGGGTTCAAGCAGTAATTTTGCCTCCTTTCATCAACAGACCAATCAACATTTTTTCAATTGCCCAAAATAATCTACAATAGTATTTTGTACATACAACGTCAAGCTAATTACATGTGGAGGCAGACCCCGTGTGCACAGAGGCATTTGTGTTGTGTTATGACTTACCAAAGGCCAGATGGAAGGTTTCCGCACATTAAATGCAAGGGACCAAACTGGGACTCAAACCCAGGGTAGCTTTTTCCCATGGTGTCTGCTGAAGGTGTTGAGAGGAAGAATTAAAGTGTTTGAGATAAAGGAACCAGATGTTTTTGGGAAAGGACCAGTTACGTGTAACTCCTCTAGAGAAAGACTGCTCTCATGTTTTTCATGGTTTCTATTATGAGTTTTTTTTTATAATGGACCCAATTGGGGAATCACATCTAGCTATATTTTTTTTTCTATTAATCCATTCATACTGTTCATGTGTAGGACCTATGTAAAAAGGAAATGTAAAATAATTTTATATTGAATTAAATTATAAAAATATTAAAAGGAAAATAGATTGCAGTCTGCTACCAGAAGATCATTTGTATTAAAAGTGAAATTTGGGCCTAAAAATGTACTTTTAATATTGTCATATATGTTATCTTCTATATATCAATTCATTTTTTTCTCATGTTGCTTGACATATTTCTAAACATTGATTCCAGGTTGCCAAATCTATTTTGACCAGTTGAGGTATTATTTGTCTAAGCATTCATTGATTATAACAGTGATCTCATGTTGGATGAAGGGAAAATTTATTATGGTCAGTTTATACACATTGGAACATCTATTTTGATTACATTATAGTTTCAAAAATGCATACTTTCTTAACCCTTTCCCTCATAGAGGAAACCGTGAAAAGACCTATGCGAACAACATAAAACCAGATCAGCCTGCGAGTAACTCGCAGGCTGATCAGGTTTTATGCTGTTCGCTGCTCCTCAGTGGTCTGGAAATGAGGACTTTATAATTAAATTTGGTAAGGTTTAACTGTGGTTTTCTGCAGATCAGGCTTTATGTGGTACCTGTTGAGTGCGTCAAAATGAGTCTATATGAGGGAAAGTGTTAAATTTCATTTTCCCTGTTACATGTTCATGTTTGTGAGTCATAATTTTATTCAATTAACAGGGTTTTTATTTAACCTTTAATTTTCTGACCAATGTGTTCCTTTATATTTGGAGAAGGGAAAGAAAAGAGAGAGTGTGAGAAAGAGAGATAGAGAAGAGGAGAAAAATACTAAAATTCTAATTGTAATGCAAGTTTTATGTCCTTATTAATACTGTTATTTGATTCACTATGTACATTATTTGACCAGAATTTCGAAGGTGGTTTTGAAAATATTGAAAGGGTTTGGTTTCCCTAACTAATCAAGTCTAATACCTCAGAACTTGAAATTAAAAAAAAAAAAAAGAAGTGAAATTTTATTTACAGTTTTGCATATAGGATTCTATATAGGGTTTGGCCATTGATTGACTTTAACCCTTTCCCTCATAGAGGACACCATGAAAAGACCTATGCGAACAGCATAAAACCAGATCAGCCTGCGAGTAACTCGCAGGCTGATCAGGTTTTATGCTGTTCGCTGCTCCTCAGTGGTCTGGAAATGAGGATTTTGTAATTAAATTTGGTATGGTTTAACTAGTTTTCTGCAGATCAGGCTTTATGTGATACCTATTGAGTGCGTCAAAATGAGTCTATATGAGGGAAAGGGTTAATAAAACACTTATGTTGGTGACAAAAATTGTAGATATTAATATAGTTTGAAACTTTTGGGTTAAAGAAATTCATATTCTGAAATTATATGTGACACTCCGACCAGAAGCTGTATATTTTATGGGACCAGTATACGGTTGTGTTTAGTACTGTAAAGTCATTATATTTCACTGGGGTGTATGTAATTTTCATTGATTTTGTGGATGGTCATATTCAGAAACTTGTGTCACTATGATATTATTTGAATTGCAAGATAATGTAAAACACACCAACCCAGGTGGCTGAAGAGTTAGAGGGTCCGTCTCAGGTGAAGGAGGAGGTCATGGATTTGATCCTACAACATATGAAATTATTAGTAAATGGGTAAAAGTTTTCAGGAATTTTCCTAAACTTATTTTTTTTTTGCCAAATGACTTCTTATTCTATAATTATAAAACTATATAAAAACTGATAAAATCAGGATTTTCTGTTTTGTTTTTTTTAATTTCCAACTTTTACCCCTGTTTATAATGAGACTGGTAGCTGCCTGCTCAGCATATATACATGGTGGTTCCATTTCTAGTTGGCCCGATGTCAGGATAATGTGACTTGGTGTGGTATCATGCCACAAAGTCTATATGGGATAATTCTGTGTAGCAGCACTATATCTATCAAAAGTAGGCACAGTCTCCAAATAACTGAAATACTGTTGGTGGGATGTTAAACCCAAACAAATAAAGATAATGTTAAACTAATAAGTTAATTTGTAGGAATAATAGAAGATTAACATAACTATTCATAGGCCATAATGGTTTTTAGGTAAACATACCTGTAAAATGTTTTTGGATTTTTCAATATATATTAAGTTTGAAATTATTGTGACAGCTTTGCTTTTGAAATTGTTACCATGTATTTGAGAGGAAGAATAAAAGAATTTTCTCTAATGAACTTGTTGTCTTTAAAAGTCTCTTAAAAAATGTCAGTAATGACTTCGTTATAAGCTGCTAGCACATTTACTGCTATTTAGTTTACCTTGTATATAAGTGTCCATAATACCTTGGCATGAAAACATGAAGGAATCGCAGCAAAACTTTACCCAATAAAGTCACTTTCATTTTAAATGATTAGCAATTAAAATTGATACAATTTTAATTTTACCAACTTGATGGTTCCTGGGCTGAACTAGTACTTTACGCCTAGTTTTGCAAGATTAGGGATCTGTCCCAGTGTTCTCGAAAATACTTAAGTGCGATCTGAGGCTCAAATATGAGTATCATACTCAAATCCCTATTGAAACTAACGGGCATTGTTTGAGTATGAAAATCATACTTGAGTACCATTTTTATTTTCGAGAACACGGGGGCCAAACCAAAAGAGTGAAAATTACGACAGGAATAGTAAGTCTATGTGTCAAATAGCACAAAAGAAAACTTGACTTACAACATTACTTATCAACTGGGACTCCTACATGATTTTTTTTGTAACATAATACTACTCAGAATTGTTAATGTTCATGTGTGAAATCCTATTTACAGGTACTTGTGTATTTGATAGCTTTGTTTTTGCCCATCAATTATCGCTTTTAGTTGAAATTATTTTGTTGTGGAAAATTCAAAAGTAGCTTTTTCAGTCATTATATTAAGTCACGTGAGTGTTCTGATATTGTAATGAACAATAAGTGATCCCAAACTAATTTTGACTGACCCCGATGGTCGAGTGATTAGAGCGTCTGCCTCAGGAGCGGGAGGTTGTGGGTTCGATCCCCAGATGCAACATACGTAAAAAATGGTACAAGTATAGCTCCCTTGCTTGGCGCTCAGCATATAAGGGTAGTTGCAGGGCTGGTTGGCCAATGTCAGGATAATGTAACTGGGTGTGATATCATGCCACATGTCTACTGCGTTATACTGCAGTGTGGCAGCACTATATCTGTCTCAAGTAGACATCGTCTCCAAATGACTAAAAGATCGCAGTGAGACGTTAAACCCAACAAACTAATTTTGAGTAGTATATTCTAGGCCCCTGTGGCCTTGTCTTATAGTCGCTGACTTACTATCACCGAGTCCCTCACTGCTGTGGGTTCTGTTGTTGACCTCTTCGTACATATTTTATACTCAGACTCGGGATGCTAAAATTTCATGATCTTCTCTAATAATGAATACCAATTTCTGGTAAATGTTACCTATATATACATGTACTCGACAAAAGTCACTGTTTTTGAACATGAATATTTCTGCCTAATGTTCACGTAACCAATTTGTTAAAGCACATGTGAGATACTTGCCATATTAAAATATTTAGTAATTTTTTTTTAAATATTTGCATTTTTATGCCCCCACTTGAAAAGCAGGCAGCATATAGCATTGCTGCTGTCCATACTGTTTGTCCGTACGTACGTACAACCAGAACATGTCCGATCATTAACTAGAGAACCGCAGGGCCTGGGTTTGTAAAACCTGGTAGGGACATTGGCTATGACCAGTAGATGAACCTTATTGATTTTGAGGTCAAAGGTGAAGGTCACTGTGTACATAAGTATGAAATCCTTGTCTGGTCATTAACTGGAGAACCGCAGGACCTGGGTTTATGAAACCTAGTAATTGGCCATGACCAGCAGATGAATCCTATTGATTTTAGATCACTAGGTCAAAGGTGAAGGTCACTGTATACATTAGTATGAAATCCTTGTCTGATCATTAACTGGAGAATCGCAGGGCCTAGGTTTGTGAAACTTGGTTGGGACATTGGCCATGACCAGCAGACGAATCGTACTAGGTCAAAGGTCAAGGTCACTGTGTACATTTGTGTGTAATCCTTGTCCGATCATTAACTGGAGAACCGCAGGGCCTGGGTTTGTGAAACCTGTTAGGGACATTGGCCATGACCAGCAGATAAATCCTGTTGATTTTGAGGTCACTATGTCAAAAGTCACGGGCATTGTGACCTTTAGAATGAAATCCTTGTCAGGCTGGACGAAGATTCTTGACATGCTACCATTCAACAAAAAAGGCGGTTGTTGGGGGCATCTATGTCCTATGGACACATTTCTAGTTTAGTAAGAATCTGAAATATAGACTCGAAAGGTTGGTGATTTAAATCACTGGGCATGCAGTACGTCGGTGGTTCTACCCTCTGTATATTTGATGCTTCTATAAGATTTTAATGTTGTACTAGTAACTGCAACACAATCTCAATATCTCACGTCATAGTTTCCATCATAAATTGATTTTTCTTTCCATATATTTACATATATGATAAAAACACCTTGAAAAAATCCGCTACGGACCAGTTCTCAGTCCTTATTAACAATTGATGTGCTAAACGTTCAGACATTGATTAGATGTCACTTACATGGATGAGTTACAATCCATAAAAAGTTAATTAAAATTCAATCAAAATGGGCGGACTTGAATTCAACTAAGTAATATTTTTTATTAAACGAGGTGATAACAATAGCTAACAATATATGAAAATGATATCTTTAAGGGGGAAGCAAAAAGGATAAATGAACCTTTAAGTATTTATAGATGCTAAGTAAGAGTGATGGTATTAGAACCAGGTTCATAAATGACAAGAACAGAATGCTTTAATAACCATACGTTTTTCTTATTAATATCTTGTAGAGAATATAAAAGTATAAAATGAAGAATATTATTTATAAATTGATGTTTTTATTTTATTGCGTTGTTTACAACAGATATTTAAACAGATCGTGGCAATCTCAATACCGGATATCCAAATTCAGTACTTTGGGCGGGTAAGCTATACGTGCACCTGTTTGCTTGTATACTATCGTTATACGACAGATAAATATGCTTGCATGTTTATCTGTATAGGCTGTGACATTTTGACATAATTTATATTACGTAATATATATTGCATGGCTTTCACGTGTTGAGCTTGATTTACCTGCACACTATACATGAGTGCGCGCATGTGCACGATGTATGTGGGCGGGTTAATCAAGATCACGAGTGAAGCCAGTGCAATATATGTCTTGTAACATGGCCAAATATAAGAAGAAGGCGGTCTCGCGACTTTTTTATGCAGATGATCCCAAATATAGAGCGTCGTAGCTATCAAAGAGAAAATGAACAACAGTGATAGGAAAACTTATCTTTACCAATCAAATAACTCTTTCCACGTAGTATGATCACACTGCTAATGTCTACTTCATTTTAATATATTATGGTTAAATATAGAAACTCTGTAGTAATGTCGCTGACTTTAACACTCACTCAGCCTCTCAGTTCGAATCCCGACAGGGTCATTCGGATTTTCATGTGAAGAAGCCTTCCAGCTGGCTTGCGGTAGGTCGGTAGTTCTACCCGGATGCCTCCGTGCATTCGGGGTCTTCCTGCACCTGTAATTAGCTGGATGTTGCTATATGACTGAAATACTGTCGAAGCGACGGTGAACTTAAATAGTCAAGTCAAGTCAAGTCTAGTCAGAAAATCTGTAATGGGCTAGGTATTCACATCTCTGGTATATATTTGATAAACCGAGTGTCCGCCATAACCGTACGGTTACAAGGCTCGAATCCAGAATTTTTCCGCTGGGGGGGGGGGGGGGGGGGCAAAATATGAATGTGATGTGAGTGCTAGTGGGGTCCGCATGCTCACCCGGGAAAAAAATGTTTTTAGTGTGACGGAGATGCATTCTGAAGGATATCTGGGGATAAAAGTTAAGGTGTGTGTGTGTGTGTGTGTTTTTTTTTTTGAAACTTGAAGACTATGGATCTAATGCCTAGGTCCCACGGGAGAATGTGGAAATACACAAATTTTCTCCCGATGACATCAAATGTTTGAGCCAAAAAGACGGATTTGAAACGTCGTGTCGAAGCATCCTAGGTGCCTCGTGGAAGATTATGGAGATTATGAGAATTTGGTAATGGAATTAAGAGACGAAATCAAGGGTAGACTTTGGGGTGAGGGGTGGGGGGGGGGGGGGGGGGGGTATGAGGATGCCCCAGCAATGTCCAATGGTCTTTTTTACCGTCTCAGTTTAAGGTTGGCCATAAAAGCAACAAATTTTAGAGTGCGCTTGCCGAATTTTTGCGAATATTCTGAGATTCTATCACAAGATCTGGAATGTGTCACAGAAAGGTCGCTGAACCTTCGAGACATCACCGAATCATATGGGATTCCTCGGACGAAAAAAATTTCGCGGAAGGTCCGTGAATGTTTACCATGAGCTTCCGGGTGGCTATGCGTATGCTTCCCCAGCTTGTTTTCCCCGATTAAACTTTGCGAACATATAGGGAAAAGTTTCAATGCAAGCAATGAAGTTCTTCCGAGGGAGTACATCCCCAAGGCAAAAACTGTCAAGTGGGACTGAGCCTTGAGCGATATAATTTTATATTTTACCTTCGCAAAGCCATATTATTAAATAATTACTGTGCAATAGTATTTGATTACAGTTGTATTAAAAAAATGACGGTAGTAGGGGGTGGGGGCAGAATGGGACACTGATATTACTGATACTCCGGTATTGGGGGGATAGGGTAAAAATATAGTTGTCTCGTGCATTTTCAACCGCAAACTGGCATAAAAAATTAATATGTTTTTTTGTTTTTTTTTTTGTGTACCCCTTGTGTACACTATCAATCAGTGAATGCTTTGAATAATCATCAGTTTTAGACTCAACAGTGTAAAAGACAGTTTTGTTTATGTCTGGAAAAAAACACTTTCAACATGTTTTGTCAAATACGTGGAAAGAATACCGGGTATATGCTGTATTAGGTTCGATCTTGGTAATCTTCACTGTCGAACTGTCGATCTGGAAGCAGCCTTCACACACAGACTTCCAAGATAAAAAAAAAAAAAAATCAGGCGCACGTTTTAGGGTCGGACGGTTGCAGAAGGTATTAGCCCCATCTGCGTGTCGATTTTTGTACATTTTTTTTCTAAATGTTAAATCATTGACAAAAACAAATAATATTCAGTAATAATATATGTTGATATTTGATATAAAATGTTTAATATCCGTTTTATTTCGCACATAAATTGTGTTTTCAGTTCATTAGTATTTCGTATTCAATTCATCGACTTATCAGTAACATTGTTCAATGACTGATTACCTGGATTTGATTTGAAAAAGTGATCATGCATAATTTTCGTATACATTGTCCCAAACTATGGATTGTCCTAAACTATGGCAGATTGAAATTTTCAAATTCTTTCATTTTTTTTTTAATTTTAAAATACACCAGGGTGTCTATATTAAGAGACCGGTGAATATACATACATGTAGATATTTATATTCTTAAATATTAAAAAAAGTTAACATGATGATGTATCGGCCTACTGTTTGTATTTATTCTTTTCAGGAAAAATATTTAGAGGAGTTAGTTTCATAAAAATAATACTTAAAAAGTTATGTAAAAATAGTAAAGCTGATGACATTTAGAAAAACACAACCCATCTCTGATTAAGTTTAATTTGCATGGCTAACGATAGGTGTGTATCTACTCTGCAGAATACTAAGATCTTTTTGCTACAGTAGAAAACAAATACTTTTTTTAACTTTTTCAAAAACGAAATCGGCAATTTTTCATACCTGAAAGTTCACCAACCTGCCGGCAGCTAATTAGCCCGCTTTTAATGCAAGATTTAAAACTTTATACATGTAGAGAAAAGTGATTTAAAAATTTCGTTGAGTAGATTTAGTCAAAGTATTTTTATCATGAATTCCTTTGGGCTCTAGTGAAATTGTTTCGATGCTATTTGCATTTTAATGTCCAAGCTTAGTTGTTCTTTTTAGCGGCTATTTTATGCTTAACTATTTTATGCTATTTCTTTAACTGCATTTGTCTAGAATAGTTTATAGTTGTAACTGATACAAACTTTTGGTACTTGTCAATTTTTCCCAATTGTTAGATCGCTCGGCAGACACATGTAAATTTCTCTCAATCACTGAACGTGTCCGCAGTACCCTAAACACATGCTTATCACACAGTCATGGACGACTGCCGATTCAGATTACCTACACATTAACAGCAGGGGGCCATAAGACAATAGGAGTCTGGCTGGTCAGGTGGTTATGCGGATGGTTCAGTATGGGGGCCCACAATGGGGATTTCCTCTAGACGTGTACGATGTAATAGGGGATTTTGTAGCCTAGAAAAATGTATTACCAGGGCGGTTTGGGGGGGGGGGGGGGGCAAGGCCCCCTCGGCCCCCCGCTGGATCCGGGCCTGGGTTATCTGGATACCTGCATGGTCCACCATTACTGTGCGGTTATCTTGATAACTGCATGGTTTTTCGTCAGTAAATACATGGGCACGGAAACTCCGCCCCCTAAAAAGTGCGCGGTATCCAGTTTTAACATTGATACTGTTCTACAGAAAACTACCTAGGCCGTGTAACAAATGAATAAAATGCACAACAATATTTTTTTATGATTTCTTTATCATTATATCATAGAAGTTGTCACGAACAACAACGAACGATAACTATGTTACGGTGCGTGAGCGGGAAATACTGTGAATGAACTTATGTGACGTAAGCCAAGCTATATATGAAGTGCAGCAGTTCACGCATCTTTGGCTTGGTTAATCTAATGGGTATTTGGCAAATAAAAATGTGCCATTCATTGAAATATGTTCGGCCCTCACAGTTAAAACTATACATAAGCTACAACATCCATTTAATGTGGAAAATCAATATAAAACAGTTTGTTCCTAGATTTTCTCCCTTACTGTTCCAGTTTATGCTTAACGCAACATTAGGACTCTCAGTCCTTTGATTTGTTTAAGCACCGCTTAAGATAATGACCGTCAAGATCATTTCACCAGAGGACCGTTAATACCCAGTATGATTCGCTGATTTAAATTGACCAGTCAGTAACTGGGGAAAAATGTAAGCGTATGTTTTATTTCCTATTGAATAAGGTGGCTTACGTCTTTTTTTGGAGTGAAATGTATTTCTGACGAGGAATTTTCACAACACAACCGTTTCTGCTAATTGATTTGAAGATGGAACACTCTTGTATAAACATTATCAAGTCGGGTTACTTTGAACAAGGTATATTATGAGATATTTATGTGTGCATATCACATTATCAGAATTTCCCTCTTCTTATCAATATACTAAAATAAAACACATTCAGATGAAATGGACAAACACTTTAACCCTTTCCCTCATAGAGGAAACCATGAAAAGACCTATGCGAACACCATAAAACCAGATCAGCCTGCGAGTAACTCGCAGGCTGATCAGGTTTTATGCTGTTCGCTGCTCCTCAGTGGTCTGGTAATGAGGATTTTGTAATTAAATTTGGTAAGGTTTAACTGTGGTTTTCTGCAGATCAGGCTTTATGTGGTACCTATTGAGTGCGTCAAAATGAGTCTATATGAGGGAAAGGGTTAAGCACATGGAAGTAGGCAATAATTCCAACAACAATACTTAGCGCTAAGTAATACTGAAGTACTCACGGTACGAATTCATCATTTTGTTTCTCAATATATATCATTCCTCAACAAATGTTATTAGTTAATAAGGTAAAAAATTATGTGAACTTAGTTTTGTACATGATTATTTATTCAAACAAGAACAGTGCAATGTATTTTACCTAATTTAAGAACTTAAAAATTACTTAGCGCTAAGTATTGTTAGTGGGATTAGAGCCGGTAAATAATGGCCAAGGCGATCAATGTAAATCCAAGTGTTGTATTCAGACGTTCGCCACGGCTATTTAACCCTTTCCCTCATATAGACTCACAGTTAAACCTTACCATATTTAATTACAAAATCCTCATTTCCAGACCACTGAGGAGCAGCGAACAGCATAAAACCTGATCAGCCTGCGAGTTATTCGCAGGCTGATTTGGTTTTATGCTGTTCGCATAGGTCTTTCCATGGTGTCCTCTATGAGGGAAAGGGTTAAAATATTACATATGATCACCTTCTTTGTGATACGTGTGTATTTATAGAGCGGTATGGGTGATAGTGTTATCTTAATGCTAAGGAGGATTTTAAGGCCCACCTTTTCTTATTTTACCCATCTGAAATTTGGGGGGTGGGGGGGGGGGTTATACAAGATTCTAAACAGAATCTTATACTGGAGTTAGCTTCTCCCACCTATATTTGTGTGTTAATTACGGTATGTAACGACCCTGGTTTCTCAAGCTTTACTAGTAATTTCCATTCAAATAATTTGTCATTTATTTCCATTGTAATTAATGAATTTAGACAAAATAACATGTATATGTTTATTTGTCTTAAGTTAAAGAAACCCATTTCAAGTTATTGATATGGATACAATTTGTTCATATACTGTATCTTAATATCAGTTTGAACATGTACCCGTCTTGAGTCTTAGTCTAAGAAAGACCCGAAAGACCAGCTACTAGTCCCACAATTGAACTATCATAATTAGAAGTAACGTCAGCCTGGTCAGTCTTAAGACATCCAGTCTAATATCGGGTGTCTGTGATGTATGCCTCTCTTTTGTTTTTTCCCTTTTGTTTAGCAGATCTTGCCAAAATCATTAAAAAACAAAACAAAAACAAACAAACAAACAACAACAACAAACAACAACAACAACAACAACAACAACAACAAAACACCACCACCACCTTTACATCGTAGCGGCCATTCAAGTGGCACCAGACAATATAATTTAAAATATCGGATATTAGAAATATGCCCACTTTTTATATTTTATATTATTGAAAAATTAATGTGTCTGGTTTCCACTCATATCATAAATTGTTGACCTTATGCTGAAATTTGATAGTCTTTAATAATGGATAATTGAGTGTTTTCCCCCGCCGACTGAATATATATAGAGGAATAGACAGGTAGATAAGATATACTTCAGATGAGGATATTATAAAGATAAATAGACAGGTAGATATTATATATATCAGATGAAGATATTATACAGAATAGTTGACAAAAAGACATAAAAAACCCCAACAAAAACCAAAAAAAAAAAAACAACAACAAAAAAACCAAACATTCTTTAAAAAGTAAACTAAATTCTTGTACGTGATCTGTAATCAACCCATGGACGTAAAGAGTATGTTACCGCTACGCCATCTCATTAGTGTTTTTACTGTTATCTTTTTATCTCAATGAAAATTTACATAGAGATAAAAAGCATTTTCGTAAAAAATCAAATAAGAATTATTGTGCTATTTTGTGTGAGAGTTCGTACAAGGGATATAAAGAGGGCATGTCAAGTCTGGCGATTACTTGAATTTTTTATTTGGAAACCTATATGTTAGTAAATTCCGTGGTGGTCTGTGTATAAGAGAAGATCTCTGACTGTCTCCCCCACCCCCACTCCCTCATCGCTGTGGGTTCAAATCCCAGTAGGCTCACTCAAATCTTTCATAAGAGGAAGCCTACCAGCAGGTTTGCGGTAAGCCGGCGGTACCACCAGGATGCCTTTGTGCACCTGGGGTCTTTCACCACCTTAGCGGGCGTTATTATATGACTGAAATGCTTTCGCAGCAATGGTGAAATTCCACCAAAACCTATGTCAAGCAATCTACGGCGCAGTGAATTCACTACCACACTGAGTACCACGTGACCATGGTGTGTACCAGAAGTCACGCTATTGATTCCACCTATGTTTTAGCATTCACTCAGTATTTTTTCACCTAAATGTGGCAGATCTTCTGTGTTGGAGATTGTATGTCAGCATATCACAGTATTCTACCATTCAGAACACCTCGCCCATTTGGTGTCACACCACTACTTTTTGTCCCTATATAATCTATAGTAACTTGGCCGACTTTCGAGGCCTGTTCCTACTTTCCAAATGTTCGTTGGAATATTTCTGGTCTAGTTTCATGTAGACCATTCTTAAATCAACAGATTTAGGCACAAAAAAATATATCATTAAGGAATTGGCGTTTCACAAATTTCACATTTCCCGGCTACCTGTCAAAATTTCCAAAACAAACATGACCTCTGAGCCGCATTACCTCTGCAGCTCTCCCAACATCCTGTAGGAAAGTAATCCCTTAATACAACTATTAAATGCAAGTTGTTGGTCAAAAATACATGTATCTCACCACACAGGCTAAATGTGTTGCAGTTTTTCAGTGTTTTCTGGGGAAAATATGTCTTTGATGTCCACCCTTTCATTTTTCATTAGGTACTACTTCAGCACCCTACGACCCGGAAGTACTTTCATAGTGGTGTGACACCATTTCTATGTCAAGGTATTCCGAATGAGGATTTCACATATGGTATTGTGATTGGGCAGCAAGAAATATTGAGGAAATATAGGACCTGCCGGTTGGACGTAAAATAGAGAAACGAACACCCTCCATCAAGATATTCAAATATTTATAACAAAAGTACAAAAATAAATGCAGGGTTGACTTATCACACATTTTCAGTAAGATTAAAAGTGCGCCAGTTATGGCGTTTCAAATACTTTGATCGTCAGATAAGTCCCAAAAAATTCTTGTATTTCCAGGACACACCGAGGAACCTGGCAATGTCTGACGAATATTGTTTTAAGTTCGCCATCAAATATCCTCATATTATCAACTATTTATCTGATGAGAAATCGTTTTCAATAGCTCGGGCGCTTAATGATGTCGTGCATGTTGAATAATTTACCTTCTCGAGATCTAATTTGCATATTCACTTTCTGGCAGTTTTATTGGGTGAAGTAGTAACATGGGCCCAAGGGATACAGTTTAGTTATAAACAGTTTTATGGTTCTTAGTATATGTCCTCGCAATATTTTATTTTGAGCTTTGGATGACGTTTACTGTACACTGTATAGGGTAATTGTCAGCCACAAATTCATATTTAATTAGGTTATGACACGTCTTTATTTGATGTAGAACGATACCTAGAAATGGTTCATTTGTAAAGCAATACATTGACTTGAAAGCGTTTTATATTGCTTAAGTTTGACATTTGTTAATTAATTATTCAAGTTAGTATAGCGGAGAAATGGTTAAAATATTTGACGATCAAATCTTTTTTTTTCAATACAAGAACAAGATGTTTAGTCTCAGGTTATTGCAAACTCCCTTTTTCCACGGGGGAAGATTCCGTTCCAGGTCTAGTATTATCTAAGAATGCGTATATCCCTGCACACACACACACACCAAAAAATAATGAAACATATCTCCATATATATATATAAACACACAATGACTAAATACAGAATATATCACTAAAATATAATACTAATAGACGACAACAGCAACACATGGATTTTAAAGCGAATGAACCATATTTCTTCGTCCATTTAAAAAAAATATAAACCAAAAAGACAGACGTTAAAACATGTAATACACGTTTCCAGCTATGGATTCAAATCCAAGTCAGGTTTCCCTGATTCTCTATCATCTGTATATTACGTGCTTATGGTTGTGGGGTCTCGTAATTGACTAGATATAGTTGCTTACTTCGTCCGTTACCGATTTGGGTTTGAGTCTCGGATAATTTGTCATATTAACTCTTGATTAAAATATCGCGGTTAAGATGAATTGGGATAAAAAGTAAAATGCTATCAATATACAGCACCTTACATCAGATGTCATATAAACTATTATCTAATTGATTTAAAATGGTTATTACAAAGAGATTAGTTGGTGAGTTAACGCCTTCTAATTGATTTAAAACGTGTATTAGAAATGATAGAACATTACTCTATATACGAAATATCAAATATCGCATGTTCTCCAAATTGTATTGGTTGTATTATATGGTGTTAACAGTACATTATTCCTCGTACGCAGTAAAATGATTCCAATAAGTAGAAGAAAACAACAAAAAAAAAAAAAAAAAAAAAAAAAAAAAAAAAAAATTTAAGAATACAAATCTCAAATATTGTTGATGATGATGTTGTTGTTCAGCAATGTATAAAGTGTATTAGTTAAAAGTAAATACCGTTCGTGTGTTTATAGACTATGATTATGAATTGTTTTAAAGATATGATGATGATGATGATGACTTAAAATAATGATGTTGTTGTTGATGATGATTATGATGATGGTGATGATGATGTTACAAAAATATGATGAGGTTCATTGATATTTTTATTATAAATTATATTTATAGTATACATGGGATGATGATGATGATGATGATGATGATGATGATGATGATGATAATTGGGTATAGTATGCATAGCACAAGAGTATATCAATATAGACATTTATTATCGATGGTAAAAATATACCATATTTATTTGTGTGATAATATTTAATTAGAGTAAATATATTATGTTCTTCTGTACTAGAGGATAATAAATAAATAATAAAAAAGATGATAAGATAATTATACCCACTTCCTATTTACAGATATCACACGTCTTTGCAAATATATATTTGGAAATAATTATGAGTTCAGACTAGTATGTGAAACGAGAATTTCCATCAAACATGGCCCAGTAATTTGTAGTAATATACCAGGAAGTCATGGGTTCAACTACAGGGACTTGAAGTTCTTCATACTTCATAATGGAAAACGTTCCCTATTACTTCAGCAGATCAAGCTCATCGTATATACTAAATTGGTTCAACTCTCAAAACTACCTTGTATGTCTGTAATTTGGGAGTGGTTCCAGTCCTGTTGGCCCGGTGTCAGGGTAATTTGGGGGTGGTTCCAGTCCTGTTGGCCCGGTGTCAGGGTGATTTGGGAGTGGTTCCAGTCCTGTTGGCCCGGTGTCAGGGTGATTTGGGGGTGGTTCCAGTCCTGTTGGCCCGGTGTCAGGGTGATTTGGGGATGGTTCCAGTCCTGTTGGCCCGGTGTCAGGGTGATTTGACTTGTTTTGATATCATGTCACTCATCTATATTTTGATACCTTATAAATATCGCACAGGAGAATGAAATGCAGATGGAGCGTTCATCTCAGAGAGTCTGTATTACGTACCTATACATTCTGTATATTTACAATTCGTTTGTTTGCTAGGTCTAAACGTTCCACAAACAATAATTCGGTCATTTCACGACTTTATTTGCATAAAATGAAACGTTTGAAAACAACTACAATGTAAAACGCGAAAACGTGTGTGAAGGCAAGGAATAAATTCATTCCAATGAGCGCTTCTTGAAACAACACGTGAGGTTCATATAAATCGGCCAATGGTTCTGATGATATAATTTGCATCTTAACCCTTTCCTAATATAGACTCATTTTGACGCACTCAATAGGTACCACATAAAGCATGATCTGCAGAAAACCACAGTTAAACCTTACCAAATTTAATTACAAAATCCTCATTTCCAGACCACTGAGGAGCAGCGAACAGCATAAAACCTGATCAGCCTGCGAGTTACTTGCAGGCTGATCTGGTTTTATGCTGTTCGCATAGGTCTTTTCATGGTGTCCTCTATGAGGGAAAGGGTTAAAATTATTATGTGTATATTATCGGTACTTGCGATATGCAGTACAATTTCTCACAAAGTTGTCATACTTCTACTTTTCTTATTTTTTTTAACGATGTGATGAATGACCCCTTTTCATGTGCTTTAGAATTGGTCTAATGTTTCCTAGAAATTTCTTGATCATAACAGTGTGGAGATGTCTCCAAGGATACGTTGACTCAAGATCTATTGATTTCGTAAAGTTGCGATGAGAAATTTCTATAAAGATATTGGGTATATGATAAAATGAACATTTAATTTATCAATTAATCGGAAAACTTGGATTAACCCCTGTATTTTAGATATCAGACAATCAGTCACTTACAATATCCCCCAGTTATGAATATGTATCAATGTTTGAATATTTGAATAAGATTAAACCAAATGTTACTTCCAGTGGGAAAAGATGCTTCATTAATTGCTTCTTTTTTACTTTTCAAACGATATTTTTTTACATGATGGCCCCAGTTTAACAGTGGTCCTTAACTTGGAACTCTTTATCTGAAATTAATCAATAAAGGTTCATCTAAATTTCATTCTTGAAAAAATTCAAATAGGAATGAAAAATCCCTTGCAAACATAGCACCTTTGATGTTTGGTAATTATTTTGTCTGTCCTCAGTTCAAGTATCAATAAATATGAATTATAAATGGACATAGTAAACAGAAAAATCAAATATCAGCAACGACGGATTCTACAAGGCAGAAATCATTAGAATCTGCAAAACTAAAATTGTTAGCATGTTTGAAGTTAACTTTTTTACGCAACCTGTTCACATCCGTGAACTTCTGTAGTACCAAAGTTAAACCTATGCTGTAAACTGTTAAACAGTTAAACAGACTAAAAGGCGCAAATACTTTAACAATACTTTTACCCATAAAGACTAATTTTGACGCATTGGCATTGCCTGCATACAGAAAAGACAACGAGTGGCGTTGTCTGTGAAAAGAGTTGTATAAGAGTGTCATTTGATGCATACAGAATAGACAGCAAGTGGTGTTGTCTGTGCATAGAATAGTAACGAGTGACAGTGTCAGCTTACATAACAGACAACCAGTGTCATTGTCTGTGCATAGAATAGTAACGGGTGACAGTGTCAGCTTACATAACAGACAGCCAGTGTCATTGTCTGTGCATAGAATAGTAACGGGTGACAGTGTCAGCTTACATAACAGACAGCCAGTGTCATTGTCTGTGCATAGAATAGTAACGCGTGACAGTGTCAGCTTACATAACAGACAGCCAGTGTCATTGTCTGTGCATAGAATAGTAACGCGTGACAGTGTCAGCTTACATAACAGACAGCAAGTGTCATTGTCTGTTCACAGAATAGTTAACGAGTGTCATAGTCAACGTACAGAATAGACAGCGAGTGGTGTTGTCTGTGCATAGAATATACAGCGAGTGTCAGTAAGCATAAAATATACAGCGAGTATCATTGTCTGTGCATAGAATAGACAGCGAGTGGTGTTTTCTGTGCATAGAATAGACAGCGAGTGATGTTGTCTGTGCATAGAATAGACAGCATGTATCATTGTCTGTGCACAGAATAGACAGCGAGTGGTGTTGTCTGTGCATAGAATAGTAATCGAGTGGTGTTGTCTGTGCATAGAATAGACAGCGAGTGTCAGTAAGCATAAAATATACAGAGAGTGACATTGTGCACAAAATAGACAGCAAGTGGCGTTGTCTATGCATAGAAAAGAAAGCGAGTGGTGTTTTCTGTGCATAGAATAGACAGCGAGTGGTGTTTTCTGTGCATAGAATAGACAGCGAGTGTCAGTGTGCACAAAATAGACAGCAAGTGGCGTTGTCTGTGCGGGGTGTTCCCACTTTGCCAACTTTCTATATTCTGGTACTAAAATGAAAGTTGGCAAAGTGGGAATATGACCAGGTAGTGAAAAGGTGTTAAATATGTGCGGTGTCATATTAAAAAATGACTGTTACGTTTTCAACATGGAAATAATTTTGTCAACGTACAAGTTGTATATAAACATACAAATATAATCGAGTTGATAAGTATAATTAAGTGATACATTTTATTGATTTTCAAACAATCTTATCAAATTTTCTTTTCACACCTACCCACCTTCCGGTATTTGATATATGTAAGTGTTTGTGTTTAAACAGTACACACTAACACACATTTTTTAAAAGTAAATAATCATTAATTGATCTTTTTATCAAGTTTTAAATTTGCGTGATTTCATACAATATATTCACCTTGACCATTGTGTTGATCTGCCCGTTGGCAGAAACATGTATCTAGTACTGTTGACTACTTGATTTGTAACCACAATTGTCATTGCACTTTCAAACTATGTGTGTCCTAGATAATTTTTAGATTATTGTCCTATTTATTTCAGCAGGTTATGCGCAAAAAATGTATTTACTAATTCTAACAATACCATTGAAAAAATAATATTGGATGAATCTAATAGCTTTCTAGAAAATGTTCATAAATTAACAACTAGATATGACAGTATGAATGACTGATTGAATTCAGAAAATTGCTCTTTTGATTAATGTATTCATATCTGTTTTATTATTATTATTATTTATTTATTTTTTATGATATATCATTATAATTGTTTTGTACAACGGAAATGAAACATTAAACATTAGTCTAGTTGGCGTGATAACTTAAAGGATGATATTTTCGAATATATAACAGCAATAAATGTGATGAAAATAAGTCAAGACTGCCAGAAATAATTCAAGAAAACTAATTGAAGAGCATAGGCCATATATTATAATAAAAGAAAAATATAAGCTAGCATCAGTAAGAGTCACCCAATTTCTTTTTTGGAAATATATTTAAAAAAAATCAAAATTTTCATTTGATGTTAACTCTAAAGAAAGTGTTACTCACTCCCAAAATATATATATAGATATGCGATAACAGGGTTTATCCCTAATCATCGACGAAAGGCGTTATTGTGTTTATATATAAAAAGGGAATACAAACGACGCGAAAAAATATAGATATTATGGCCAGAAATGTCTCACTTGATTAATAAATGGTGTAAATGATGTTATTAATGAAGGTCAGTTAATTGTTAATATCAGTATGTTTGCTCTTTTAATCTATTATTATATTAAAAGAGTAAAGATCTTAGGTTTGTTGTCTTTCTGTATGTTCTCTTGCAAAACTGTTCAAAAATAGAATAAAAGAAAACAATAAAAGAAACAAAGAATAAAAAGAAACAATACGTAAAAAAAACAACAACGAAATTTGGATCATGTTATCTGTATGGCACTAATTAAATGATCAGGGTAAATTGTATAGGGAACATTGTATAGCATCACCGACACATTTAACTGCATGCAGGTAGCTTTCAGCCAACAATATGTAAGTTGGCAAAGTGAAAATAGTAAAAGGTGTGAAGTTGGCAAAATGGGAACAAACCGTCTGTGCATAGAATCGTAAACGAGTATCATTGACAGCTTACAGAGTAGACAACGATGTCATTATCTGTTCACAGAAGAGACAGCCAGTGGCTTTGTTATATATAAACTTTATTTTTGTCTCATTCGTATACATACATACATATACTTATATACAACCATAAAAACATGTATACAACCATTCTATTTAAGAATTTTAAGAGACATAATGACTAGATACAATCAAATACTAGGCACATTACCATAATTGTTTGAGCAATAGAAAAGTAAACTAGCGTCATAGTGTACAGAACAGACAATAGAACAGAATAGAACAAACTATTTATTAACTTGTACTACATGGACATCGTATCAATAATGATAATATAAATCTAAACATCACTATAAATGAGAGGATGAGCTGATAACTAAATATAATAGCATCTATTTATCAAAACATTTCTACGATTAAAGGCTTTTTAAAAAAAATAAATTTGCACAGTTTAAATAAAGTATTTTTCTGTACACCTTAACAATTCCAAGTTCCAAGTATCTTAATAATATTCATATTCAAATGATGTTTTGATATTGTTGTATATATTAAGCATATCATTATATGCTTTACTATTATACCATTTCTGTATAAATGTATCAAGCAAGCGTTGTTTAAACTCGTTTAAAAAACAACTTTACAAGGTCATAGTTTTCATACACATAATTAAAACCATAATCACATAGCAACTTTTTAAAATTTGACACGCAATATTTCTTTCCATTTCGGCAATCAATATAAGGCAAATTATAGACATATTTCAATAAGATATTTTAAGAATTTATAACTTTAAATTAATATTTAAGTATACGCATATATCTAGCTATCTATAAAGGATATCTTTCTAATTCGCCATATATAGCAGCATTAGATGTACCCAGTCTTACATTAAGTATTTTTTTTTTACAAAACTTAAAATGAAGCCTTTCTATCGAATCACATAATTGACACAGAATTGTTGCGCTTAATTAATAAAATATTCAAAGCCTTTAATGCCTTGCCCACGAACTGCTGTCGGTAAAGTACGAAACTTCCAGTGTAATTAAATACAGTTCCAAGATAGTTAAAATCATCTACTACCTCTAATATTTTTCCATTATATATAACTATTTCATTTTGTAGCAAACACTGTAACCTTAGTTTTAAGTATATTCACCTCCAGACTCCAAGTATTACAATAATTTAAAACTAAATAGAGACTAACATTTATTTCTTCTGGAGACTTACCAAGATTCACCATATCATCAGCAAATAACAATAAAATCAGTACCATGTCATCAAAGTTAAGATCGGAATTAAACTTATTCTAAGTCTTCAACAAACAGAGAAAAAAGAATTGGAGAAATTACCTCCCCTTGACGTTATCCAATAGCATACTCGAAAAAATCTGAGTACGAATTACATGATCTAACACAAAATTTGACATTTTCAAACATATCCTTGATTTTTCTCAATATTTTACCGTTTATCCCCAATTTATACAATTTCAGCCATAACGCATTTGCCATTTTCAAGTCAACAAATAAACAATATGATCTTTTGTTATCATTTAAATACTTTTGAACTAGATTTATAAGAATAAAAAGTGCATCAACTGTAGGACGGCCTTTTCTAAAACCAATCTGGGCATCCAATATGGTATCATTTTGATAACAAAAAGTTGAAATTCTTTTATTTTCTTTTAAATTGATGTAAACAATTTAGACATACAACTGACCAATGATATTCCTCTATAATTCTTTACATAACTTTTATGGCCTTTTTATGCAACGGTATTATTACTCCTTCTGTCCACATTTTCGGAAAAATAACGCTGTTTAAGATTCCATTAAAAATTTCACACAAATGGGAAGCCAATATATCAACTGATTCTATGAAATATTCATTAAGCAAAAAGTCATTACCACATGATTTATCTCTTTTTAAAGTTTTAACAGCCTCTAACACTTCTCCAACATTTATAGATTTATTTAATATATCATTTACATCTTCTTCAGACATATCATTAAAATCATCATCAAAACTATTAAAATTTTGGTTTGAAGCAAATTGCTCTGCTTCATATTTTAGTATTTAAAATCACGTTTACTTATTTCAGAAAAGTGCTTATTAAATGATTCTAATGAAATATCATGATTATTATTCGCTTTCGCCTTAAAATACGTCCAAATTACTTTTGGTTTTGAACACGAGTGTCATTGTTTATGTATATGAATGAGTCCCATTGTCTGTGAACAGAATAGATAACAAGTGACAATGTCTGTATGAAGAATTTTTGTGTATAGAATTGAAAACGAGTGACATTCTGTGTATACAGAAAGACATTAAGTGAAACCGTCTGCGAAAAGAATTGACAACGAGTGAAAAAAAAGTGACATGTCTGTGTAAAGAATAGACAACGAATGTAAGTGTCTGTGTATAAAAATGGGTGGGGATGCCTATGTATTAAATATGCATTTTTTTTATTTGTCAGGAACATTTGAATGAATGACGCATTTTTAAAAAAAATTTTTTTTTGCAATGACAAGTATTTCAAGCTATTCAACTGTATATAACCGACACAATGATTATTTCATTCAGACATATCACCTACCTCCATTATGTATATATACATATACAGTAAATCATAAGGAGTTTTCAATTATACACCTAGTAAAGTAATCGCCTGTCTGTGGCCTTAACATTTCAATTTTCAATCGCGTCTCTCCTACACATTTCTACTACAACATAAAAAACTGACGTGGTCTAAATTTGAGACAGATGCGTAGTACTTAAAAATTCTGTGAAGTTAAATCAAAATCTGACAAGTAATAACTGAGGAATAGAGCAGAAATACGACGGGGGGGGGGGGGGGGGGGGGGGGGTGGAGGAGCATAACTCAATGAAAAGCATGTGAACATGAACATTTCTACAATTAGAGCAAGTAGGCTTGATCTTGATATCCATAATTATTGTGAAGTTAAATCAAAATCAGACCATTGGTAGCCAAAAAAGATCGTGGACAAAATTTATTCTATTTATATAACAAAAGGCCAAAACTCATTTAAGGATATACGTATTTAGACTTGATACTTATTAATGTTGTGAAGTAACATCAAATAAGACCATTGGTAGCTGAGAAATAGCGCGGACAAAGTTTGTTTATTAAATATAAAAAGGGTCATAACTCATTTAAAATGAAACCGATCGTGACGTGCCAACACTATGCGCAGCTAGGCTTGGTACTTACCAGTCTTGTACAGTTTCATCAAAATCCGACCAAAGGTAGCCGAGAAATAGATCGGCCAAATCTCGTCTTCAGGCCGACAGACGGACGTGACTCCAATATAGCCCCCAGATACGAAGTACAATATATACAATATATAAAAGAATATCTATGGTTATTTCGTTGCCTGTCCATTGTTGACGGGTATATGAATATCTTCACCATTTCAAATGGAAAGGCATAGATCACGGATATAATGACAGCTCAGATCATCGATCGAACCCTTTGAAGTTGTTTTAATACTAAATGTCTTCAAGCTAAACCAAATGTAATAGATTGCTCATGGTTGCGTGAAGTGTTTGGTACAATATAAACTAGCATTTCTTTCATAAAAGAAATGATATAAATGTTTTCTGGTCATGAATATTTCAAGGTTACACGCAGCTTCAGTTAGCGAGACCAGATAAGTTTATTCATGCATCTTAAATCGGAACAAATGTCATATATCGTGAATCACCGGCATTCCCTTCCCTTTATAT
Organism: Solen grandis; assembly: GCA_021229015.1. Lineage (NCBI taxonomy): Eukaryota > Metazoa > Mollusca > Bivalvia > Adapedonta > Solenidae > Solen > Solen grandis. Next base: position 11,125,028 of record CM037793.1, on the reverse strand, counting down.
CGAGTGTATGCCTTTTCCATAAAATATTAATTACAGAAACTGTTTTTCCCCGAGAAAGACAACTCCTTAGCAATATAGATTCAGTGCGGTTGGAGACACAATATACATGTAAATAATACAAATACTGAGTAGTGGTCGTTTGTCGTGACAAAGTATCGCTGAATAATGGCACTGTTTACCACTGAGGACCAACCTACTGTTTAATCTTTAATTTTTGTTGACACAAACTGTAGATGTACACGTATTCGTAGAGCACGTGATGCCCATACTGAGTGTACTGTATTAATATTACAAACCCCTTCGTGAAAGAATGAAAAAAATGCTCATAAACTTTTTTTTCGGCATTAATTTTTCATTTTATTAATAATATATGTGATATAATCTTGGCTTAGGCGTGTGGTAGATTATAACCCTAAGCCATCTTATCCTGACACCGGGTCGACAAGTCCTTGAGATAGTGGATTGGGTGCAAGGTAGGGAGATATCGGTAGCATATGACTTTGATCGAACCCGCAACCTCCAGGGGCGGACACTCACACATTGACCATCTGGTATGTTACGGTTCTTCTTTTCTTTTAAACATGGATAAAATCACGATATATTTTATATAAGATTAGCTGAATTATGTTGGTATGATATATATTATATAATTGTTGAGTATTTGGACTCTAAAAGAATCAGCGTACCGTCCCCGGTGGCCGAGTGGTTAGAGCGTCCACATCGGGAGCGGGGGGTCGTGGGTTCGATCCCCGGCCGTAACATACCAAAGTCGTAAAAATGGTACTGGTACTATAATAGCACCCTTGCTTGGCGCCCGACATATAAGAGTAGCTCGAGGACTGGTTGTCCCGGTATCAAGATAATGTGGTATCATGCCACATGTCTACGGCGTGATACTGCAGTGTGGAAGCACTATATTTGTATCGAGTAGGCAGTCTTCAAATGACTTAAATTTTGTCGGTGGGACATTAAACCCATCAAACAATCATCTATTTTACCAGAAGAAGTGAACACATATCTGATAGCATAATAAGAAGCAGAAGTACCCTCTATCAGATATAAATGATTTTTATGACTAAATTCTTGACTTAAAATCAACCCTTGACTACTGTTGCAACAACAACAACAACAACAACAACAACACACAAGCAAACAACACACAACACACAACACACAAACAAACACACAACAACAACAACAACAACAACAACAACAACAACAACAACGACGACGACGACAACAACAAAAAGGAAATGCTCACCTGCAGTTTAAACTTTAAGGTATATTCAAGCAGTTCACTACTAATCTTCCTAATATAAATATAACAATAATATATGATAATGTGATTTGATTTACAGAATTTAATTCCAGTCATTTAATTGTGATTATGGAAATTTTATAATAAATGCAAGCCTTTATAGACTTTGAGCAAAAGAACTTATAACCCCAAGTCAATGTATACTTGCATCTGCATTGAAGTCTTTTTAAGCATTTAAAAGACCATGATTATAATATAATGATCGATGGATTACCTGAAGTTTGATTGGCAGGTGTCGTGGTTCTACATGCAGTATGCATCACCCATTCTGGGACATTGTTACATACGTTTCCCGGGTTGGACCGCCACTGTGCACCTGGGAAGGTCATGGAAAATTCTTGCTCTAAGTGGTTTCGAACCCACAAGTCATATACAATTCTACTAGACTACGGCTCCCTTTAAACTAGAGAAGGAAGTGTTCCCAATTACTGTTGAAAATTAAATTATCCTAAAAAGAGGATACATTATAACCACTCGACAAAAAGTCAAATAATTGACATCTTGTTAATTTGTTCCAAATGTTTTATACTACATGCTGTATTTCAGTTGGACGGTAATTTTGGTATTGGACCGAACTTCATTCTTATATTACAGAATAACTAGATGTTAATTACATCAAGTCAAGCATATAACTTCGAGTGTCCACAAATTTCTGATCCATGTTGGTTTCGTAGCCTCTGTGGTGAGTGGTCATAGTCCATGACCCACTGTCATTTAGATACACACCGTTAGTTTATTACAAACCAGAAATGCTCAATAGGATATATAAAACGTAGGCTGTTGAGCCCTTCTGGCTTTAAGTGAACGCATTGTTGGTTTGTGACCTGGTCTGGTCATCCGGATGATTCATGTGAGGAAACCATCGAGCTGTGCTTGCAGTAAGATTGGCAGTTCTTACCACCTTTCCTTTGAGAATTCGATGTCTTTCTCTGCAAATTATTAACTGAAATACTGCCGCACTGTTGGCAAAGCCCAAAACAACAAACAACAACATAATACTGTATAGTGTGTGATACATGTATCTGCATTTGATTCATTTCTGTGATATTGCAGATGAAACAAAATAGATCGCAGAAATATTTTTTAAACTTTTATGTCCATTAAACTATACTTACATATAATAAAATTCCTGCACTGCATATCATCTGGTTGAGAATAACCATAACTGTAAAGAGACACGATTTTGAAGTTATAGAGCTTTTTAATTTTTGACTCACTCAGTACATTTGAGAACAGCGGAACTATGAAATAAACTCAAAGTGGTGAGTTTGCACTTGTTGCACATGCTTAACCTCTACATTACTGTGGACAATTGTGACTGCCTTGGCCTAAATTAAGCATCCGAGCAGAATGATCATGGTTCAGTTAACAAATTTGCAGCAAGCACCCACATTAACAATTCAAAATGAAGAAATGAGTTCAGTTTTTAGCATAGTGAGGGTGAAATACAATGTTTGTCTGTTAGGTTTAACGTCCCACTGACAGTATTTCAGTCATTTTGAGACGATGCCAATTTGAGACATATAAAGTGCAGCCACACTGCAGTATCATACCGCAGGCATGTGGCACGATACCACACCCAGTCACATCATCCTGACATCGGGCCAACCAGTCCTGGAACTACCCTTATATGCTGAGCGCCAAGCAAAGGATCTATACCAAAACAATTTTTACGACTTTGGTATGTCGTGGTCTTGGATCGAACCCACGACCTCTCGATTCTGGGGCGGACAATCTAACCACTCAACAACCGGGCCCGGTCCTAAATGCGTTGTAGAATAAAAATGCATAACATATGTCGACAGGTTCAGATGGAGCAATTTATCTCTTTCGTGATACTTTTGTTGTTAAACTTTTAAAATCGATTCTATAAGCTTATTTTATACATACTTCCTTTTTATTGTGTTTATATGCAGTGTTTAATAATCGAAGCGTACAAAACGATCGTGGTATGAAAACACAATGTCTCTGAAACCACGAGCGCTCTCTGATGTAATTTAAACAATACAGAGTGCACGCTTGACATGTTAAGTTTGTCAAAAGAGAAAAAAAATCACACATCAAATACTCAATCAATAAATCAATCAGATAGATCAACCAATTGATCAATCAGTTCATGTCAACTCCTAAATCTTTCCTCTGTTTATTAATAGACAGTTGTCTCTAGAAGCACCAGTTCTTTGCTCCTCGGCGTTTGTGTTTTTCCCTCAGATTTGAACTGAAGGCAGTCTGAGAAATATCGTCTTATGGTCACAGGGTAAAATGTCAGGCAACTTATTTAACTAGTTATAGTCGCCTGCATTGATGATAATTAGTCATAATACCGAGAATAAGGCAGCAAAACATTCGAGCTTTACACGCTGAAAAGGCAAATGCGAGTAGCAGACTCTTTGGAGCCAGTGATATCATGAAACTTGATCCAATCCGCTGGCTCTGACCAATTTCGTAGGCGTATATACTTTTTGGAGTGACTGTAAGTAAAGAATGCTGCAAAAGTAATCTTTTTTTACTTATAAAGTTATGAGTTATCCTTTTTTAGCTCGATTATTCGAAGAATAGTGAGAGCTATCCTACTCACCCTGGCATCGGCGTAACACTCAAGGTTAAGGTTTTGCGTTCAAGTTTTTCTACCTTCTTATATCTCCACAACCACTTAAGGTATTCACTTGAAACTTTACAAATGTATTTGGGATCATAATTGTAGTTCACTGACCAAGACCCATAAACTCTAGCATGGAGTTTTACTGAATTTTTCTCCTTTGTGAACTAAGAAATTCCTTGGTAAGATTATGCCTGCAAATTCATTCTCCAATATAGAGGATACAAATACTCTCCATATAAATTATATAAACCCTGTCAATATAGATGATACAAATCCTGCCTTGTTCATATAGATGATACAAATCCTTTCTATAAAGATGATACAAATCCTGCCCATAAAGATGATACAAATCCTGTCAATATAGATGAAAAAAATCCTGTCTATATAGATGATACAAATCCTGTCCATAAACATCATACAAATCCTGTCCATAAGATGATACAAATCCTGTCCATAAGATGATACAAATCCTGTCAATAAACATCATACAAATCCTGTCCATAAGATGATACAAATCCTGTCCATAAAGATGATACAAATCCTGTCCATAAGATGATACAAATCCTGTCCATAAACATCATACAAATCCTGTCCATAAGCATGATACAAATCCTGTCCATAAAGATGATACAAATCCTGTCCATAAACATCATACAAATCCTGTCCATAAGATGATACAAATTCTGTCCATAAGATGATGCAAATCCTGTCCATAAAGATTATACAAATTTTGTCCATAAGATCATACAAATCCTGTCTATATAGATAATACAAATCCTGTCAATATAGATGATACAAATCCTGTCTATATAGATAATACAAATCCTGTCCATAAAGATGATACAAATTCTGTCCATAAGATGATACAAATCCTGTCTATATAGATAATACAAATCCTGTCTATATAGATGATACAAATCCTGTCTATATAGATAATACAAATCCTGTCTATATAGATAATACAAATTCTGTCCATAAAGATGATACAAATCCTGTCTATATAGATAATACAAATCCTGTCCATAAAGATGATACAAATCCTGTCCATAAGATGATACAAATCCTGTCCATATAGATGATACAAATCCTGTCCATATAGATGATACAAATTCTGTCCATATAGATCATACAAATTCTGTCCATAAGATGATACAAATTCTGTCCATATAGATGATACAAATCTGTCCATATGATGATACAAATCCTGTCCATAAGATGATCAAATCCTGTCCATAAAATGATACAAATTCTGTCCATAAGATGATACAAATCCTGTCCATAAAGATGATACAAATCCTATCCATAAGATGATACAAATCCTGTCCATATAGATGATACAAATCCTGTCTATATAGATGATACAAATTCTGTCCATATAGATCATACAAATTCTGTCCATATAGATGATACAAATTCTGTCCATATAGATGATACAAATTCTGTCCATATAGATGATACAAATCCTGTCCATAAGATGATGCAAATCCTGTCCATAAACATGATATAAATTCTGTCCATATAGATGATACAAATCCTGTCCATAAAGATGATACAAATTCTGTCCATAAGATCATACAAATTCTGTCCATAAGATGATACAAATCCTGTCTATATAGATGATACAAATTCTGTCCATATAGATGATACAAATTCTGTCCATATAGATGATACAAATTCTGTCCATATAGATGATACAAATTCTGTCCATATAGATGATACAAATTCTGTCCATATAGATGATACAAATCCTGTCCATAAGATGATGCAAATCCTGTCCATAAACATGATATAAATTCTGTCCATAAGATGATACAAATCCTGTCCATAAGACGATACAAATTCTGTCCATACAGATGATACAAATCCTGTCAATATAGATAATACAAATCCTGTCTATATAGATAATACAAATCCAGTCCATAAGATGATACAAATTCTGTCCATAAGATGATACAAATCCTGTCCATAAGATGATACAAATCCTGTCCATAAAGATGATACAAATCCTGTCCATATAGATGATACAAATCCTGTCCATAAGATGATACAAATCCTGTCCATAAACATGATACAAATCCTGCCCATAAAGATGATACAAATCCTGTCCATAAACATGATACAAATCCTGTCCATATAGATGATACAAATCCTGTCCATAAAGATGATACAAATCCTGCCATAAATATAAAAATCCTGCCAATAAAATAAATCAAACCGTTAAATAATTCAAATCCTGTTCATATAAATCTTACAAATCCAGCCAATATAAATAATTCCAATCCTGTTCATATAAATCTTACAAATCCAGCCAGTGTAAATAATACAAATCCTGTTCATATAAATCTTTCAAATCCAGCCAATATAAATAATTCAAATCCTGTTCATATAAATCTTACAAATCCAGCCAATATAAATAATACAAATCCTGTTCATATAAATCTTACAAATCCAGCCAATATAAATAATTCCAATCCTGTTCATATAAATCTTACAAATCCAGCCAATATAAATAATACAAATCCTGTTCATATAAATCTTACAAATCCAGCCAATATAAATAATTCAAATCCTGTTCATATAAATCTTTCAAATCCAGCCAATATAAATAATATAAATCCTGTTCATATAAATCTTACAAATCCAGTCAATATAAATAATTCCAATCCTGTTCATATAAATCTTACAAATCCAGCCAATATAAATAATACAAATCCTGTTCATATAAATCTTACAAATCCAGCCAATATAAATAATTCAAATCCTGTTCATATAAATCTTTCAAATCCAGCCAATATAAATAATACAAATCCTGTTCATATAAATCTTTCAAATCCAGCCAATATAAATAATACAAATCCTGTTCATATAAATCTTTCAAATCCAGCCAATATAAATAATTCAAATCCTGTTCATATAAATCTTACAAATCCAGCCAATATAAATAATTCAAATCCTGTTCATATAAATCTTACAAATCCAGCCAATATAAATAATACAAATCCTGTTCATATAAATCTTACAAATCCAGCCAATATAAATAATACAAATTCTGTTCATTTAAATCAAATTCTGTTCATATAAATCTTACAAATCCAGCCAGTATAAATAATGCAAATCCTGTTCATATAAATGATATAAAAATGATATAAAAAATACAAACCGTATTTATGTTTTTCCACAAACCCTTTCCAAATAAAAAGGCAAACCACCCTCTTAAAATAATAATAAAAATACACTACTCTTCATATTAATAATACTGAATATTTCCATAGATAAAATACAACACCTTTTAAAAGAAATAATTCACAATCTATCCATATAAATAATAGAACTACACACCCACTCCATAAAAAAACAAAAATACTCGTAGATTTTTTTCTTCGTTATACATGTACTATGTAGCAAAACTGGTCCTTAACGACCTGATAAGAAAAAAAGGAACTGCTTAGCACAAGTGTCTTCAAAACATAGACTATGATGTGTGTGTATAATGGAATATATTTTCCTGGCTTTCAAATGTGACAGCTTGACAGAGGTTGGATGCTAAGAACAGGAGACCGTTTGAATGCCTAGGCTGCATCGGTAACAAGAGTTCATTTGATTGACCCCTCATTATTTGGCTTCAGAGTAATGATTTAACCCTTTCCCTCATAGAAGAAACCATGAAAAGACCTATGCGAACAGCATAAAACCAGATCAGCCTGCGAGTAACTCGCAGGCTGATCAGGTTTTATGCTCTTCGCTGCTCCTCAGTGGTCTGGAAATGAGGATTTTTGTTATTAAATTTGGTAAGGTTTAACTGTGGGTTTCTGCAGATCAGGCTTTATGTGGTACCTATTGAGTGCGTCAAAATGAGTCTATATGAGGGAAAGAGTTAAACGTATTCTACAGCATTTCTTTTTCATAGAGTTATCATCAAAATCAGTAAATCGAAGTTTTAACCCTTTCCCTCATATAGACTCATTTTGACGCACTCAATAGGTACCACATAAAGCCTGATCTGCAGAAAACCACAGTTAAACCTTACCAAATTTAATTATAAAGTCCTCATTTTTCAGACCACTGAGGAGCAGCGAAGAGCATAAAACTTGATCATCCTGCGAGTTACTCGCAGGCTGATCTGGTTTTATGCTGTTCGCATAGGTCTTTTCATGGTTTCTTCTATGAGGGAAAGGGTTAAGCTAAGCAAATATTTTAAAATAATCCGAGCAATGTATGATTCCTCATGAACTATGGTACTAGAAGCATTAACATGTTCTGTTTTGATAATATCTTTAAAGCATATCAAGTTTTAGTTTCTTTTCTTTTTTCAATGAATAACGATAACAGCAACAACAATTGACGGCAAACAAACAAACAAACCAGAAAAACAAATCGAAAACCTGGCTTTCGATTCGTGGTTGATGTATATTTTTATACATTAAGATAGTAACATAATGAAATCATAAAAAAATTTTTTAAAATAAAAAATTTAAGTAACATGCTATATATTTATCTTATAAACCTGACCCTCGCATGTCAGTCGTAAGCGCGGAAGAAATAATGCAATAAACAAAACAGTTTATCTTGACTCAGTAAAATATTGAACGAAATCTGTCGCTGATTTGAAGAACTCTTTAAAAAATTTATGCCAAAATCATTCACCTTAGCAATGGAATGATAAAAATGTAATCTAAGGCGCTGAAAAAACAACATTGAACGATTTGTAAAAATGACGAATAGCGTGTCAAGTTCTGAAAGTCCTATTGCCTCAGGTTAACTTCTTTTGTTATTCTTTATCAGACGATTTTTTTTTTAAATTTTGCTGTAAACGAACATATTTTATTCATCATCTGCAATGATCATTGTAATTAAAATCTCGCAAAAAGGATTGAATTCATTCCCCGGATGGCCATATAGAAGCCAGTGGCTTGATGCATACTTGATAGTTTCCAACCACTTTATCTTGGCGCCAATTCGCATAGCTGGCCACAATGCATTTCCCATAGGTTATAAACATTGCATATGAATGCAAATGACGACAAACACATAAAAATGGGAAGAAGAAATCCAGTGCTATGCTTAAGTGGATCGCCTGGAAACACGTGTTGAAGATATTGTTTACTTGCTTGTGTTTAACGTCCGATCGACAGTAATTCAATCAATTTGAGACTTTTGTCTGTTGATAAGTGATTTGATGCTGTCATATTATTTTGACAGGTCCAGGAACTGCCCTTATACCAAAAGGACAAGGGAGAAATACAAGTATAGGTACTATGTACATTCACTATTGTTATCACGTCAGGGGTTTAACCAACGAGGGTACGGGGGACGCTATGTTGGGCCGATGTTTGACCGAAATCGGCTGTATGATGGATTATTATCACCAATACTAAGTGTCAGTGTTTAAGGAATATCAGTCATAATTTGCCGAGTAACTCGCAGGCTGATCAGGTTTTATGCTGTTCGCTGCTCCTCAGTGAACTGGAAATGAGGACTTTACAATTAAATTTGGTAAGGTTTAACTGTGGTTTTCTGCAGATCAGGCTTTATGTGATACCTATTGAGGGCGTCAAAATGAGTATATATGAGGGAAAGGGTTATATGGGTGAAGTTAAAATGTCCACTAACAATAGGCATCAGTGAGGTCCGGTCGAAATGTCTACCCAAGACTGAACGTCCTTATTCTTCATATAGAATGAGTGCACGTGCTGATGTGATAATTGACGTGAATTCAGCCATATTTGCCGCGATTGTAAACATAGAATCAGTATACAAACTATATTTTATCAAGCATAAAGAATATGAAATTCTGTAACAGAACTGTTATACAGTTTATGAGTACATTAACTAAATTGAACAAAATATTGTAAAATATGACCTTTTATTAACTGAGATATTTAAAATATATCAGTGTTTTACCTCAAACGGGCTAAAGTTCAAATTCATGGAGAAATAAAATATAAATTGAGTAAGTCAGTATGCAATTAAATTTAATATTTTCTTCACTGCAAGCCAATTTAAATGAAGATAATGACAAATTTCAGGGCGCCACCAAACGGATGGTCGAGCGGAACCTGAAAATAATCAGTTTTGCGCATGCGGCACACACTTACAAAATAGACACACATTAACAGAGAGAAAGATTGCAAGAAAAACATCTTTTTTCTTCTCCCATTATTATCAAACTATTATGTATGGACATATCATGTGAATAGTATTACCTTGTTTGCTTGAATGTAGTACTTACGACATTGGTGTAAATATGAAAGAACTTAACCCTTTCCCTCATATAGACTCATTTTGACGCACTCAATAGGTACCACATAAAGCCTGATCTGCAGAAAACCACACTTAAACCTTACCAAATTTAATTACAAAATCCTCATTTCTAGACCACTGAGGAGCAGCGAACAGCATAAAACCTGATCAGCCTGCGAGTTACTCGCAGGCTGATCTGGTTTTATGCTGTTCGCATAGGTCTTTTCATGGTGTCCTCTATGAGGGAAAGGGTTAATATAGTTTATCACAGGAAAGCGTCTGCAACCATGCAAAAATAAATATTGAATAAAATGTAGTGTAAAAAGTATTGGCAACATTTAGGGAAAAATAATTTATGTAAAGAGTTGAAATGCAATAAATAGATATTAAAATAATTAAGAAGGTTAAATATTCAAGAGAAAAGAATTTTGTAAAAGAAGGACATTAAAGCAGAAAAGGAATGTTGAATGATTATTTTAATTTTAATTAGAAATCTTAAAAAAGGTCACCAAGTTAGGGAGGAAGGAAATTTTAAAAAGAAAGAGAGACGAGGATTTATAATATCTGTGCCTTCACTTAAACTAAGGAAGCCCAGTGTAGTCACCTTGGGCGAACTAAGATTTCATTAGTTCTACTTTGCTACCTTTAAGCAACGTATATCAACATTACAGTTACTTCAGAGATTTGGACGATTATGTAAATTTTCAAATAAACTTAAAATTACGTAAATGACAAATGTATCCATTACGAATATGCGTTACTAAATATTTCCAAAAATATGCTCTTATTTTTCTTGATATATTAATTACTTTTTTAATTATGCTTTTATCTTTTTATCAATTTTGTCGCTATTCTTTTAAGAGAGGAAAGTCATTTGAACCTCATACTTGTATAATCAATAGTGATGCAATCTAACCATTGAAGATTAGTCATGTTTTTTCGGATAGACATATTATGATATGTCATATTAACAAATAATTTAATGAATTTATTTATACTGAAAATTCAGCATACTAGAACTTCTCCTGGAAGATCAATGCTTGTGCGGTTAATGTTGTAACAGCGCATAAAATCTGGTATCACACTGAATATTCAAGAAATACATTGTTGTATGTGGTACGTTGTACGAAAGATTGTTAATTTATACATAAATAATAATACTATTGTCGTTTTTGTTTGAACCATTTTTATAATAAAATATTTACATACTTCAGTTTTTCAGTTTTTTTTTTTTTTAAAAAACTTGTTATGTGGTACGTTGTACGAAAGAAAGTTAATTATCACACCGCAAAGTATATATATATATATATATATATATATATATATATATATATATATATATATATATATAACAACATAATATTATCAAACAAACTGGAATGTCAACACATTCCTTTTTCCATTTTAATAGTGTTTTTAGACTTCCTCATGGTAGGAGCAGACATGCACGGAGTGAATGAATAGGCAGATCCAGAACCAGTTTCGGGCCCAGGATTTAGAGCCACAGAAAATGGTTTTACAGACTGAGACGGTTGAAAATTTCACCTAACGCCGCCCGATCCCCAGACACTTATCAATTCATGTGAATTGTGTGTGTGTGTGTGTGTGTGTGTGTGCGTGTGGAAAGCCTCCTGTGTCTGGGACGTGACCGTCTCAGACAGGTTAGAATTTCCGGCTTATCAAAAGAAAGAACAGTCTTTAGTTGCATAAAGTTAGACTTTTTGTATGTCGCATACTTTTCCTCCATCGTTCTTCAAAGCAAATGGTGATAAAAATCCCTTTTTAACATCTTTGAAAAGAAACTATTCTAGATTACTGTGTGGTGAAATTAATACGTACTCACAATTGATAACTGGGCGGATTATTTTAACTACATACAATTATTTTTGTGACGGCACTATATAATTATTAAGTAAACAATGGATAACGTAAAATAAACTTGTCAGTTTTAGTGAATATTTTTAGATATTCCTGAAACAATTTTTACGAAATGCTTTGTCAAATTTTATATGTCATCTACTTGAGTAAATAAGGGCTATAGACTATGCTGTGACAAATTTTCGGTGACTAAGAAAATAACCTGCCTAGTGAAATGGAAAAAAAATATACTATGCTGAACAGTACAGAATACAACACTCTGTCCTTCATCTCAAAAAGTTCAAGGTAAGATATAATGCCCTTGCTTTGTAGGTAACCCATGTTGACTCTTGTAGGTTGTATACCAGGCTTGCAGGACAAAAGTCAGCCCGATATAAACAGCTGTATACTATTGTACCGATATCTGGCCAACGAGGAGCCGTGTTGGAGGTCCAATGGTGGCCCGATATAAGTACAGTAAAACCTCGCTTTGTTTACTTGTTGGGTTTACGTCTCACCGACAGTATTTCAGTCATTTGGAGACGATGTCTACTTGAAACAGATATAGTGCTGCCACACTGCAGTAACACGCCGTAGACATGTGGCATGATACCACACCCAGTCACATTATCTTGACACCGGGCCAACCAATCTTGCAACTATCCTTATATGCTGAGCGCCAAGCAAGGGAGCTATAACAGAACCTTTTTTTTCGACTTTGGTATGTTGCGGTCGGGAATCGAACACACGACCTCCCGCTCCCGATGCAGACACTCTTACCTCTCGGCTACCGGGAACGGTAAAAAAAAACAGAAAAAAAACAAAAAACAAAAAAAAAACTCGCTTTAAAACTATCTCGGAATTAAGAATTAAGAACACTTCGCTATAAAGATCAACCATTTTGGAAGCAAATGGTGTCCTATCTTGACTATAT
>CM037793.1:11061977-11111977 GCA_021229015.1 Solen grandis | reverse complement strand
TAACTCACTTATAAAAAGGTTTTATTTCATTATTATTATTTTAATTAAACCTGTCTTCATACTCAGGTCCCGGAATATTCATATATGGAAGAGACTGGTCGAGAAAAAACATCAGTCCGTCTGTAAAAAGGCTTAGATTTCCATTTCCAACCTGTAATCGAATAATATCACTCATTTAATGATTATACTTAAATCAACATTGACCTCATGTATACTGTCTATATGAAACCTCAGCCCAGCTGTTTAAAAAATAGCTCTAACACCTGTTCTATGCCTTTGTAAATAAGAATATAAAGATAATCAAAGAATTTGAAAGTCCTAGTGTTGCATGTGGCATAAGCTGAAACAGTGAAGAAGAAAGTCAAATGGCTTGTAATTTGACACCTTTTTAAAATGATTTTTTCACAACAAATGTATTTTGTAACTAATATTTTATTTTGCTTTGAGGGCCAAACATATTTCAATAAATGGCATAATTTTATTTGCCATATACCAAATAGATGAATCAAGCCGGAGGTGCGTGAACTGCTGCACTTCATGTATAGCGCGCTAGTGGCTTTCACACACAATTTCATTCATAGTATTTTCAGTGATAATTTTTGCCGCTTGTGAATGGTTGCAGATCATTAGTATAAAGAAGCTGGCTGTGCATTTTATTCAGTTCATAAAAAAAAACACACACACAAAGATACCCCTTCAAAGAATTATACATGCATCAAAGTTTCATTAAAACTGATGACATTTAGAAATGCAAAGCTTTTTTGGTTATTAATTTTATTTACATGGTCAGAGAAAGTTGTGAATCTATTTTGCAAAATACTAAAAGTACTCTCCAAATTACCTACAGTGTGTCTTTTTAGCTTTTATCCGCAAAACAATGCATCTCTACATTAAAATATTTTCGTAACAAAATCGGCAATTTGCGTACGTGACATCGCCATGAATGAGGAGGAATTTTATGCAAAATAGAGTTAAACAGATAAGCTCATTTCAAGTTTTTTCCTCTCTCTTTTTAGTTCTCTTTAGATTACCAGGCGGATTACCAGTTACATGAGAAAAAACAAAACAAATTGAGAAGGAGAAGTGTGTAAAATGCGGAGAAAAGCCAAAAATGCGGATCATTTAACGGTCTTTTATTTTTTTATTATTATTTTATTTATTTATTTATTTTTTTTTTTTTTGGGGGGGGGATTTTCACCTACAGTTGAGGAAAAATATATACTTTTACGGATGGGAATGGGGCCAAATTTCGGCCCCATATTGGCCTTTGCACAGAAGAAATTTTTTGATGTTTTCTATATAGAGTATATAAGGGAATTAGCCACCCCTAGGGACCTCATTTTTTTAGGAATTAACTTTATTTTAGCCATATTGGTATACATTCATGAGGTTACTATTTGGGCCAAAGGAAATTAAATTCTCACAGCTGGCTTAAAAAAATTTTTTGATGTTTTCTATATAGAGTATATAAGGAAATTAGCCACCCCCTAGGTGCCTCATTTTAGGGATAACTTTATTTTAGCAATTATGGTAGACATTCATGAGGTGACTATTTGTGCCAAAGGAAAATAAATTCTGACCAGCGGTTTCAGAGGAGATGATTTTCAAAGTTTTCAATTATTTTTCTATTTGTTGCCATGACAACCAGAGTTCTTCATGGATCAACTTTATTTGAGCAATTTTTGTAGAGGCCCACCCAGGCAGGGATGATCCTTGGGTCAACCTTCACAAAAGTTGCTAAAATAAACTTGATCCATGTAGAACTCTGGTTGCCATGGCAACAAAAAGAAAAAAAAATGAAACTTTAAAAATCATCTTTTTCAAAACTACTGGCCAGATTTTAAAATAAATTGGTACAGATGTTCCTTGGGTCAACCTCTACCAAAGTTGCTAAAAATTTTCCGATCCGTAAAAAAACATGGCTGTCAGGGGCGGGGCTTATTTGCCTTATATGTATATAGGGAAAACTTTAATCAACATTTCCTCTGGAAAGAATTTGATTAAATTTGGCAGGAATGATCCTTGGGTCAACCTTCACAAATTTCCTAAAATAAAGTTGATCCATATAGAACTCTTGTTGCCATGGCAACAAAAAGAAAAAAAATATGAAAACTTTAAAAATCATCTTCTTCAAAACTACTGGCCAGATTTTAAAATAAATTGGTACAGATGTTCCTTGGGTCAACCTATTTATCTTAGGTGAGCGATTTAGGGCCATCATGGGCCTCTTTGCCATGGCAACAAGAGTTCTTCATAGATCAACTTTATTTGAGCAATTTTTGTAGAGGCCCACCCAAGGATCATACATGCCAAGTTTTATTAAATTCTGTCCAGCGGTTTCAGAGGAGATGATTTTCAAACTTTTCAAAAAAAAAATTCTATTTGTTGCCATTGCAACCAGAGTTCTTCATGAATCAACTTTATTTGAACAATTTTTGTAGAGGCCCACCCAAGGATCATACATGCCAAGTTTTATCAAATTCTGTCCAGCGGTTTCAGAGGAGATGCTTTTCAAAGTTTTCAATTAGTTTTTCTATTTGTTGCCATGGCAACCAGAGTTCTTTATGGATCAACTTTATTTGAGCAATTTTTGTAGAGGCCCATCCAAGGATCATACATGCCAAGTTTTATCAAATTCTGTCCAGCGGTTTCAGAGGAGATGATTTTCAAAGTTTTCAATTATTTTTTCTATTTGTTGCCATGGCAACCAGAGTTCTTCATGGATCACTTTTATTTGAGCAATTTTTGTAGAGGCCCACCCAAGGATCATACATGCCAAGTTTTATCAAATTCTGTCCAGCGGTTTCAGAGGAGATGATTTTCAAAGTTTTCAATTATTTTTTCTATTTGTTGCCATGGCAACCAGAGTTCTTCATGGATCAACTTTATTTGAGCAATTTTTGTAGAGGCCCACCCAAGGATCATACATGCCAAGTTTTATCAAATTCTGTCCAGCGGTTTCAGAGGAGATGTCTTTTAAAGCAAATTGTTGACGACGGACGACAGACGACGGACGACGACGGACGACGGACGAAGGGTGATCCCAATAGCTCACCCTGAGCTCTGGTGAGCTAAAAAAAAACGGACTGGCATTCATCGATTCTATACCCGGATGCCTCCGTGCATTCGGGGTCTTTCTCCACCTGTAATTGACTGGACGTCGCTATATGGCTGAATACTGTTAACTTAAATAGTCAAGTCAAGTCATCGATTCTAATAGCTCATCCTGAATACATTTGCTCAGGTAAGCTAAAAAGTCAACCTGATCAGATGCCCGACCGGACGTATTAACGATAATCTGCCAAAAGATGTGACCCTCACGACGAGCAGAAGCAGACTGATAAATTTCCAAAGCTGCACCGCCTTTTATACTTTCTGGAGATGGTAGTGACACCTACCAGCAACTGCTATACTCAAATTATAATGAGCGCTAAAATAACCTTGACTTTTCAAATGTATTCAATGATCGTCTACAATGAACCAAAATAACCCTAATGTCCAAATCGTCCACAGCGCTAATAAAACACTTGTATAATATACTTCAGTAAGAATATACATAAAATGATACATACGATGCGTAACTATTATGAACGTAACCAGGGCAATAACCCTCTTAAGCCTGTAGAAAGTGCCGGGTTTGTGTTCCATGTTGGTACATTTCTAAATTGTCCAAGTTTCGGAGCGCAGTCGTTGTTAATTGAAAAGTGAACACTTATATACACAGGAAAGATAATTTAATGTTCCGTGCAATATTTAATTTTGAGCAACTCACCTGTTTTAAGTGACCACTTGTCTTTTTGAACCTCTGTCCATCGAGCATTTTGTTTATGGCAGGAATATAGAGAGCTTGCCGATAAAACAATTTCTGCAGAGAGACCGCCGATATGGTTATGCATCGTGTAACATTAAAAAATCTTCTCCCATGAAGCCGACGGCCAGACCTTTATTTCATTTATCAAAAATGGTCAACTCATGATTGTCAACCATAATTGCTAAAGTAAAGTTGATCCCGTGAAAAATGAGGCACATAGGGGGGGGGGGGGCATCTAGTTTCCTTATATATATATATATATATATTATATATATAATATATATATATATATATATATATATATATGCTTTTTACAGAAAATTTTAAACAAGAGGGCCATGATGGCCCTGAATCGCTCACCTGATTATAAATGAAAAGCATATGTTGGATTTTTTTATATATGACCTACTTTTTGACCCCACATGACCAAAATTTGAACTTGTCCAAGATATTATGGAAACAGACATTCCAACCAAGTTTCATGAAGATTGGGTCAAAAATGTGGCATCTAGAGTGTCAACAAAGTTTTTATGAGATTTGACTTCGTGACCTACTTTTTGACCCCACATGACCCATTTCAAACTTGTCCAAGATTCATGGAGAAAAACATTCTGACCAAGTTTCATGAAGATTGGGCCAAAATGTAGCCACTAGAGTTTTAACAAGGTTTTTCTAAGATTTGACCCAATGACCTACTTTTTGACCCCACATGACCCAATCTAAGAATTCTTTGTTTCTGAAATTTAAATATGGTTGCTGCTGGAAGAAACCAGGTAAAATCAAGAGACTTAAATCGTTTTAAATAAGCTGATGTACTCTGGTGAGCGATCTAGGGCTATATGGCCCTCTTGTTAAATTTTTTTCTCTCTTTTTCGCCGTACCAGGTCAGCCCAGTTACAGAGATGAACTTGGTCATCTTCAGATCCCCCAGGTCACCATACAGTTTTTGATTCATAAGAGTTTCTGATGGCCATGTTGCTTTTCTCTCCTGGCCATGCCGTTTGCATCTTTGGAGGATGTGCCCTTGGTCTGTTCTTCACCACATGGACAGAGAGGTGATGGTACCAGCTTGTACTTTCTGTACATATGTGAATTCAGTCGTGTGACCTGATCGCAGTTTGACCATGACAATTTGCTCTAGCCTGTGTAGTTGATGATATGCATCTTTTTCTTGTCGGGGCCTCATCAGTGAATTGAAAATGGCTACTTTCTCATGGTAGCTTACACTGGGACTCCCAAGTTTTGCTAGTTTGTCTGCCTTTTTCATTTCCAGAAATACCACAATGTACAAGAATCCACCGGAGGGCAACAATGCATGTTATACTCAACTGGTGCAGTGCTCTGGCTAGCTGTGGTGTCTTGGTGTTGGTCAGGGCTTGTATAACAGATTGAGAGTCTGTGAAGAAGACAACACATGAGCTCTTCTCTACAAGGTCTTCAACTATGGAAATGGCTTCAATGAGTGCTTCTGACTCAGCTTTGTAATTGCTGCAGTATTGCTGTCGGTGCTCTTGCTGTTTTCGTACAGCCATTTAGGCATTATATGAAAATACCAGCTTCCCCATCTTTAATAGCTTCTGTTGTTGATCCATCTGTGTAGACATGATCCATTCCTTTGGGGGTTACTCTTCGCTAATCATAGCTAGAGCAACTTTTCTGGCATGGTCATTCTCCTTTTTTTCTGGTTCTAGGTTAGGAACCCTGGCGCGGATTGAAGCTGCAGACAGGTCATTGTCAAATGGATTTGTGAAGTCAGCAATACCCAGGAGAGTAGTCTCACTGCTCAAAGATGGGTGTTCTCTTTTGAGCCTTTTGGCCTCATGGACACAACTCTTTCGCTTGAATCTGTTTTTTGATAGTTAATTTGGCGGGTTTAACGTCCCACTGACCGTATTTCAGTCATTTCGAGACGATGTCTACATGAGACAGATTTAGTGCTGCCATACTGCAGTATCACGCCGTAGACATGTGACATGATACCACACCAGGTCACATCCTGACACCGGGCCAATCAGTCCTGCAACTACCCTTATATGCTGAGCGCTAAGCAAGGGAGCTATAACAGTACCGTTTTTTACGACTTTGGTATGTCGCGGTGGGTTTTTTGTTAGACCTTGCAGCCTGTCTTTCATGGGGTGTTCTGGTAGGCACTCATATTTCTGTGCTTACAGCAGGTTCTTGGTATTTCCTACTGCATAACCATTATTTTTCCCGGGGGACTACTTTTCGTCGATTTCGTGGACGGCATTATCCACGAATATTAATCCCAACGAAAACTGTTCATAAAATGACGTGTTTACAGATTCCACGAAATTTAATGTTAACGAAAATGATTTTACAGTATCTTGCAGAGGCTGTACCTCGATGGTTTGCTCCAAAAATTGGATCAGGTGGATATGGTGACTCCTGTAACAATATGCAAAGTTTGGTTTTGAACCTTATCAAATATCTGTAAGGTGGTCTTAGAGGCGGTGGACCGGGCAGGCGAGCTATACTCAAGGTGAGGTCTCACTATTCCCTGATATACTGTCCGCACAGTATTTTGCTCGTCTGCCCCCACCCACCCTGTTGTTCCAGCAAGCTTGGGCATTATTGCCAGTTTCTTCCGAGCCTTCACTTCTGCATCGGCAATGTGTGGTTTCCATGTCTGTCTTTTGTCGAAAACCACACCAAGATAAGTAGCTTGGCTCCCATCTTTAAGCGGAGGTGTGCCCATCCAAATGGTGACTGCCTTCTGTTTAGGCGACATGGTGAACAGTGTTGTGGAAGACTTGTCCTTATTTACTGTGACACACCAGTCTTCAGCCCAAGTGACGAGTCTATTGATGGCCTCTTGTATTCTCAAGGTGGCTGTGGTGGCATATTCTTCCCTGCACCATAACACCAAGTCGTCTGCATACATCACTGCATGTACTCCAATTTGTAGTTTTTCAACCTGATCATTGATTAAGAGCAAGAAGAAGGTAGGGGAGAGGACGCCTCCTTGAGGGAATCCGTGCCATGAAAGAAACTTTCTACTCTGAACCCTATCCAGGTTGACTCTCCTGTTGCGGAGATAAGATCTGATCCATCTAAGCAGGTTGCCTTCAACACCCCCTTTCAATAGCTTGACAAGGAGATCATCCGTCCAGAATTTATCAAAGGCTCGCTGTAGGTCAATCCATGCTGCTAAGGCGACCTTATGTTCTTGGAAGGCATCCTAAATTTCTTGAACTAGGTATGTTGTTTGGTCTTCAGTGGAGCAAATCTTTCTACAGCTAGCTTGCTTGGCTGCATGTAGATTGGTTGCTTCCAGGTAGTACTTGAGGCGATAGTTGACAATCCTCTCCATGGTCTTTCCGACACAACTGGTAGGGCATATGGGGCGATAGTTAGCCGCTTGCCTTTCTTCAGGATGGGTACCATAATGGCTCCCGCCAGATCTGTGGCAGTCCCAGCTGTTGTAGATGTCCTGGAGTTTGCAAAATGCTGTATTGCCTAAGTGGGCCAACATTTCATGTGTGACACCATCTGGACCTGGCGACTTCTTTTACAGCTGTCTGATGGCTGTTTTGAGTTCCTCTAAGGTAAGGTCAGCTGCTGGTGCATGTGCTCTGACGTTTCTCCTCTCCCGCTGCTCCCTTCGTGCCTCTCGCTTCCGCTCCTTGTTGATTTGGTCGTCACTGACATCTCTGTAGTTAGCCAGTTTGTTTGCTGCCTGTTTACCCATCAAAAAGGGAGACAGTCTTGGCTCTCCAACTTTTCCTGGTGGCTTCAAGGTTGTGCCTGAGGAATTTGGCTTTTGCATGTTGTAGGTCGCTGTAGCTTTCTTGTGAGGGATGGGCTTCTGCTTCCCGCCTGGCCTCTGACAACTCCCTTGTAATTCCTGCAACTCTTCACTACAGTACGACGACTTAAATGCTTTTCTTGCTCCCCTGAGTACAGCTTTCAAAATATTAGTGTTGAAATCCTTTCCACTTGATTAATGTCCTGGTCGTCAGTTCTGATGGCCTTACAGATTTCATCACTAGGATGGCTGTATAAGGTCCAGTTGGCCTTCTTGTAGTTCCATCTTGGGACAGTGGATGCAGTGCTGACATTTGTGCCAATGGTCAAATAAACTGGGCGGTAATCATTACCACCAAACTGATCGCCAACTTCCCTCCTGATATGCCCATGTAGATATCCTGTGCAGAAGGCAAGATCTGGCGTTGACGTAGTGTACCATCGTCTCCAGTAAAGAGTTGGTGGATCCTCTGGGCTGTTGATGTTGTCATCCTGCTAGGTCTCATTGTCTGTCTATGTGGTCATATCCCAGCATTGTGAGTGGCTGTTTTAGTCACCAACAACGAGAAATCTTGTTTCATCTGTTGGTATTTTGTCTAGGGATAATCCTCTGTCGCTTGGAGAGTAACCAGCGAAAGCTAAAAAGGATCGCAGTTCTTCAGCATTTGTTGGAACAGGCCAATTTTAACCTTATCTATTTTCGCAGGGTCTGTTTCAATCCCTTCCCCACTAACAACATGGTCGAGAAAATTTAATCTTGGTTTACAGAGAAAACAGTTTTCAGGAGCTAACTTGAGGTTCGATTTATGTGACAGTGTCAATATTTTGTCTAACCTTTCTAAATGCTGTTCAAATGAAGCAAGAAATGTTCTGATTAAAAGAAATACAAAACAAAATGAAAATTTAATTTATTTCTACAATTTTGCATACAAAACAAAAATATAATATATATCCGGACAACGGTGTATGCTGATAATTTGTCCTTTAGGGAGCTAGTTTCTTCTGCTAAATGGTGATAGAATTCATTCTGGCAAATCTATGACAGGTTAATCATCACTATGAAACACAACCTCCTGAAAATAGTAAAAAAAGAAAATAAGTATTATATTCTGTTCCATTACTATGAAACTGCATTTTTATAATGGAGTAGTAAAAGTCATCATAATGTACTGTTGTCAATTTTAATTTTGAACAGGATAATTTAATTTGTACATTCTAGAATTTCTATGTTTTATTAAAAGAAATGATACCCTTAATGTGGAAAGAAAATGACAGCTGCAATATTCTTTTTGAGATTAGAGCTACCTTTTAATTAAAAAGTAGAAAACATGATATTTGTTAATTAAAAAAAATGGATCTGACCAATATCATAACGTTCATTATTACATAGATGAAATATCTAGGCATATTAATTAAAACATAATTGCCCAAATCAGCTATGGAAAAACAAAAGTGTTTTACTAACCTTCATTTTTAATCTTGTTTTATTCTGTATGGGTCGATCTACTTTCGGTTTTGGTCCCACATTAGTAAGTTGACAGACTAATCATACCTATTTGTTTCAATCATCACACCTTTTATCTAAACCAGCATGGTTGAATTACTGTCATTAAACTATCTGTTGTAATCAAGCAATAAAAAATTCAGCCGATTCCAATCGGTAATTCACCTGAGTAACAGCCATAGGAAGTAAAACATTTAGCCGTGGTTCCTCGCTTTTAATGTTTTTACACATCGTAAAAACGGGATCCAGCAACCTCGTGCAGTACCTGTACAGTTAAGTACTGTAGTTGACCATTGAGGGTACACGAAGATTGCCGACGCAATACGTAAATTTATTAGGTGAATTAGAGTAACTGACAGTGATAGCTAATTAATGGGGGGGGGGGGGATGGGTCAGTTGCACTCATTGATCACGTAATCTGTAAGAGGCGGAGGCGGTACTTTTATGACCGACTGATCTTGTGGTATTGACGCACCAACTGTTATTGCCCCGGGTCAAAATGACGCTTGGTACAATTTTACCCCGGGTCAAAAAAAGCGTCATTGGGAAATTTCCCGGGTCAAAACCTGGGAGCTTTGGGTCAAAGGAGAACCCTGAAACCGTAAAAGCTGTTCTTTCCTTGTGGGTGTCTTCTAATTCAATCTGATGGTAACCTGATTTCATGTCTATCGTGCTAAATACTTTGCTCCATGCAAGCAATCGAAAATTTCTTCCATGGGCAAGGCAAATGCGTCTTTCACAGTTAATTTATTTACTTGCCTGTAATCAACACATATTCTTAGCTTCCCATTTTTCTTTCTAACAAGAACAACATTTGAGGTGTAGGGGGGTCTGGATGGTCTTATCCTACCAGCTGACAACTGCTCAGTGTGTTGACGGATTTCATCTCTCATAGCAGGAGGTATACGGCGATGCCTTTGCTTAAATGGTGTACTATCTATCAAGTCTATTCTGTGGTTGATCTTATTAAAAAACTCTATGTCTGTATCACTTACAGAAAATATGTGTTTGTGTTTTGTAAGTAAATCACGCAATTCTGTCTTTTCATCTGGACTGAGAACATTCTCTTCATCAATATTCAAGTTATTTACCACATGGTCAGTCTTTTGAATATTTTTTCTAAAGACCTCTTCTTAACTGGTTGTATCTCACAGATAACAGCCTTAGGTGCAATAGTCACAGAATTTGTAGTGAGGTTGGTCAAATTTACTTACACCTCACCATTCTTCCTGTAGTTGTAAACAATAACTGTTGGAGCAACATCAGTGAAAGATGGTATGCTACTTACTAGCATCTGCTTCTTGAATGGTGGCAATTGCACTAGGAAATCTAACTCTTTATCTGTGTGGCCCGAAATTTCAAATGGCTCTTTAGGTTTTAATGTAATCTTATGCATTGAAGCATTTCTCATTAAGGCTAATCTATATTTATTTCTATGCAAAACCTTTTCTCTAATGGTCATTGATCTAAAAAGATACCAAGGTGTGTAAAGTTTAGCAAACATCAAGAATCGTTGTACAAAGTTTCGTTTACATTCTTGCATTAATTCTTGAAGAAAGTTTGTTCCCAATATAATTGGTGTTCTCCCAGAATACTGTGTATTTGCTGTAACTAAAAATAGACATTTCAATGGTTTTGAATTTGAATTTGAAATCTTTGATTTCACATTCAATGTAACCTCTATATGGCAAACTGTTACCATCTGCACACTCAGTATTGAGAATGTCCCCCACAGGTTTAAGCTCTACCCCTGAAAGTTGACGATCATAAAAGGACTCTGCAAATAACACTCACACAACTCCTTGTATCTATCAAAGCTCTCACATTTGTATCATTCAAGAGAATATCAACCTCAATGGTTTCACCGACCAGTTTGGGATCTCTGCCCTCAGTGCTCTGGCCTGATCCCATGACATGAGCACTTAAGAGTTTGGGCAATCCCTCTTAATATGACATTTCTGCTTACAAGCAATACAGACCAAATGGCTATGAAGAGTTGGACAATCTCTCTGGATATGACCTTTCTTGTTACAAAGAAAGCAAGTTGGGCTAAATGTGTCAGTGGCTGTGGGTCTAAACTTGCTTTGGTAGCCACAAACCCTACTTGCACCTCGTCCTCTCTGAAAATCTCTTTGACCTTGCATCCTCCCTCTTGTTACACAATTTTCATGCTGTCTTACATGGATTGTTATAACTACCACTCTTGTCTCTCTGCTAATGCTTTTCAAAAGCATCCAATGTAAAATTTTTTTTTTCCATTACTTACCATTTTAATTTTGGAATTTTCCTATCCTCCTTTATTCTCTCTTGAACTCATCATAGTCTTTGATTTTGTCACACTGGTAAACAGACATACTTTTTAAATCTTTTCGCAAACCTGCATGAAAGACCCGTTTTAAAATATCTGTATCTCTCAAGTTCTACAGCTCTCTCAAACAACTCCTCTAACTTAGTGACAAAACCCTCTACAGTCTCACTGACCCCTTGTTCACAAGTATAAAATTTCTCCATGATGCTTTCTTTCAACCATGCCATAAATGTAACAAACTCGACCCGGCATAGGATCGAAACCGGTCCGCTGGCCTGCAAGTCAAGTGCTCTAACCCCTGGGCCAAAGAATCGACTCCTTGACGCAGTTGTCAGAGATTGCATTTATAGCAGTGTCAACTCATCGTCACATTGCTTTCCCCTATGAGAAGTCTCGACCCGAGACTTGGCCTTGGGAACACATGGGTAAGGCAACTCTGGTCTGGCAGTTGACATTATCCCACTGCTGCCACCATGTAACAAACTCGACCCAGCTCAGAATCGAACTCGATCCACCGGCGTGCAAGTCCAATGCTCTAAACACTGAGAGAAAGAATCGATTCCCTGACGCAGTTGTCGGAGATTGTATTTATACCTGTAACGACACATCGTCACATAAGCACTTCCCAGTTTTTTTAGGATATGATAAACAGTAGTCCCCTTGGACCTAATCTTCTAACTTTATCCCCTGCACTACCCTTCAATGCTCTCCTTATACCCAATACAATCTGATCCAAGGTAAAAACACCTGCTGTTAGGACGGACTGAACCTCATACTTAAAAATGTATCCCAATAAACTTCCCCCTTTCCATCTTCACCATAAAAGGTAGAGAGTTTTGGGAATTGAAAAGAACCATACTTAACAGATGTTTCTTTATGTTTTTAGCTCACCTGAGCACAACGTGCTCATGGTGAGCTTTTGTGATCGCCTTTTGTCCGTCGTCCGTCGTCCGTGCGTGCGTGCGTCCGTCGTCAACAATTTCTTTAAACAACATCTCCTTCTAAACTGCTCACTGGATTTTGATAAAACTTCAACGGAATGTTCATTATGGGGCCCTTTACCAAAGTTGTTAAAATTATTTTGATTGGTCAAAAATCTAGGTCACAGGAGCAAAAAATAGATTTTAAAATGAAAATTTTAAAAATCTTCTTCTCCGAAACCACAAGGCCTAGCCTTTTGATTTTTGGTGTGTAGCATGCTCTTATGACTCTCTACCAAGATTTTTCAGATTATGACCCTGGGGTCAAAATTGGCCCCGCCCCAGGGGTCACTTGATTTAACATAGGCTAATATAGGAAAAATTTGAAAATCTTCTTCTCAGAAACCACAAGGCCTGGGGTTTAGATATTTGGTGTGTAGCATTGTCTATTAGATCACTACCAAGTTTGTTCAAATCATGGCTCTAGGGTCAAATTTGGCCCCGCCCCAGGGGTCACCTGATTTTACATAGACTAATATAGGAAAAACTTGAAAAAATCTTCTTCTCATAAACCATAAGGCCTGGAGTTTAGATGTTTTGTATGTAATATGATCTTATGACTCTCTACCAAGATTTTAAAAATTATGACCTGGGGTCAAAATTGGGTCCACCCCAGGGGTCACTTGATTAACATAAGCTAATATGGGAAAAACTTGAAAAATCTTTTTCTCAGAAACCACAAGGCCTGGTGTTAAGATATTTGGTGTTCAGCATTGTCTAGTAGATCACGACCAAGTTTGTTCAAATTATGGCCCTGGGGTCAAATTTGGCCCCGCCAAAGGGTCACCTGATTTTACATAGGCTAATTTAGAAAAAAACTTGAAAAATCTTCTTCTCAAAAACCACAAGGCCTGCAGTTTAGATATTTGGTATGTAGCATGATCTTATGACTCTCTACCAAGATTGTAAAAATTATGACCCTGGGGTCAAAATTGGCCCCACCCCAGGGGTCACTTGATTTAACAAAGGCTAATATAGGAAAAAAACTTGAAAAATATTCTCCTCAGAAACCACAAGGCATAGAGTTAAGATATTTGGTGTGTAGCATTGTCTGGTAGATTTCTACCAAGTTTGTTCAAATCATGACCCTGGGGTCAAAATTGGCCCCACCCCAGGGGTCACTTGATTTAACATAGGCTAATATAGGAAAAACTTGAAAAATCTTCTTCTCAGAAACCACAAGGCCTAGGGTTTAGATATTTGGTGTGCAGCACTGTCTAGTAGATCACAACCAAGTTTGTTCAATCATGGCCCTGGGGTCAAATTTGGCCCCGCCTCAGGGTCACTTGATTTAACATAGGCTAATATAGGAAAACCTTGAAAAAATCTTCTTCTCAGAAACCACAAGGCCTGGAGTTTAGATATATGGTATGTAGCATTGTCTACTGGGTCTCTACAATGTTTTTACAAATCATGGCCCTGGGGTCAAAATTGGCCCCATGGGTCACTTGATTTAACATAGGCTAATATAGGAAAA
Organism: Solen grandis; assembly: GCA_021229015.1. Taxonomy (NCBI): domain Eukaryota; kingdom Metazoa; phylum Mollusca; class Bivalvia; order Adapedonta; family Solenidae; genus Solen; species Solen grandis. Next base: position 11,098,132 of record CM037793.1, on the reverse strand, counting down.
ATTTGAAAAATCTTCTTCTCAGAAAACACAAGGCTGGGGTAGATCACTACCAGTTTGTTCAAATATGGCCCTGGGGTCAAATTTGGCCCCGCCCCAGGGGTCACCTGATTTTACATAGACTAATATAGGAAAAACTTGAAAAAATCTTCTTCTCATAAACCATAAGGCCTGGAGTTTAGATGTTTGGTATGTAGTATGATCTTATGACTCTCTACCAAGATTGTAAAAATTATGACCCTGGGGTCAAAATTGGCTCCACCCCAGGGGTCACTTGATTTAACATAAGCTTATATGGGAAAAACTTGAAAAATCTTTTTCTCAGAAACCACAAGGCCGGGGTTTAGATATTTGGTGTTCAGCATTGTCTAGTAGATCACTACCAAGTTTGTTCAAATTATGGCCCTGGGGTCAAATTTGGCCCCGCCTAAGGGTCACCTGATTTTACATAGGCTAATTTAGAAAAAAAACTTGAAAAATCTTCTTCTCAGAAACCACAAGGCATAGAGTTAAGATATTTGGTGTGCAGCACTGTCTAGTAGATCACAACCAAGTTTGTTCAATCATGGCCCTGGGGTCAAATTTGGCCCCGCCTCAGGGTCACTTGATTTAACATAGGCTAATATAGGAAAACCTTGAAAAAATCTTCTTCTCAGAAACCACAAGGCCTGGAGTTTAGATATATGGTATGTAGCATTGTCTACTGGGTCTCTACAATGTTTTTACAAATCATGACCATTGGGTCAAATTTGGCCCCACCAAAGGGGTCCCTGATTTTACATAGGCTAATATTGGAAAACATTTGAAAAATCTTCTCAAAAACCACAAGGCCTGGTGTTTAGATATTTGGTGTGTAGCATTGTCTCGTGGATCTCTTCTACGTTTGTTCAAATTATGGCCCTGGGGTCAAAATTGACCCCGCCCCATGGGTCACTTGATTTAACATAGGCTAATATAGGAAAAACTTGAAAAATCTTCTTCTCAGAAACCACAAGGCCTGGGGTTTAGATATTTGGTGTGTAGCATTGTCTACTAGATCACTACCAAGTTTGTTCAAATCATGGCTCTGGGGTCAAATTTGGCCCCGCCCCAGGGGTCACCTGATTTTACATAGACTAATATAGGAAAAACTTGAAAAAATCTTCTTCTCATAAACCATAAGGCCTGGAGTTTAGATGTTTGGTATGTAGTATGATCTTATGACTCTCTACCAAGATTGTAAAAATTATGACCCTGGGGTCAAAATTGGCTCCACCCCAGGGGTCACTTGATTTAACATAAGCTTATATGGGAAAAACTTGAAAAATCTTTTTCTCAGAAACCACAAGGCCTGGGGTTTAGATATTTGGTGTTCAGCATTGTCTAGTAGATCACTACCAAGTTTGTTCAAATTATGGCCCTGGGGTCAAATTTGGCCCCGCCTAAGGGTCACCTGATTTTACATAGGCTAATTTAGAAAAAAAACTTGAAAAATCTTCTTCTCAGAAACCACAAAGCCTGGAGTTTAGATATTTGGTATGTAGCATGATCTTATGACTCTCTACCAAGATTGTAAAAATTATTACCCTGGAGTCAAAATTGGCCCCGCCCCAGGGGTCATTTGATTTAACAAAGGCTAATATTGGAAAAAAACTTGAAAAATATTCTTCTCAGAAACCACAAGGCATAGAGTTAAGATATTTGATGTGGAGCATTGTCTGGTGGATCTCTACCAAGTTTGTTCAAATCATGACCCTGGGGTCAAAATTGGCCCCACCCCAGGGGTCACTTGATTTAACATAGGCTAATATAGGAAAAACTTGAAAAATCTTCTTCTCAGAAACCACAAGGCCTAGGGTTTTGATATTGGTGTGCAGCACTGTCTAGTAGATCACAACCAAGTTTGTTCAATCATGGCCCTGGGGTCAAATTTGGCCACGCCATTGGGGTCACCTGATTTTACATAGGCTAATATAGAAATAACTTGAAATAGAAAACACATGGCCTGGCGTTTAGATATTTGGTGAAAATTGGCCCGCCCCAGGGATCACTTGATTTTACATAGACTTATTTTGGAAAAAAGCTAGAAAAATTTCTTCTCAAAAACCACAAGGTCTGGAGTTTAGATATTTGGTATGTAACATGGGTTTATTGACCTCTACCCAGTTTGTTCAAATCATGACCCTGGGGTGGGTCAAAATTGGCTCTGCCCCAGGGGTCACTTGATTTTACATAGCCTAATGATATCAGGTGAGCGATCCAGGGCCATCATGGCCTTCTTGTTCTGAAGTTTTCATCCTCAGCACTTTTAAAGACATTAGCTACTTTAACAATATCTCGCCCACCCATCTTTGGCTTAACACCTAAAACAAGCAACACCTCAGTTTTATTTCATCTTCAGACACCACCAAACTTACTTTCCCAAACAAATGCTGGATCTTCTTTATCTGACATATCTGTACTCTGTAATAACTTGTTAATGAAAATCTTAGATATATTCAGATTAACATTAAGTCATCAAGACAACTGAGCACTATTTATTAATCAACACTTAAAAAAAAATAATTATATTATATTCAACATTATTCTCACTTTTGAATATTTTCAAAGTGATTGACTCAAAGGAAATGAAACAAATGCTTCAATTTCAAAGGAAAAAAAATGTTGCTAGAAAATATGGAAGTGCAGTAATATATAGATAAATAAATAGATTATTTCTTTTGAGAAAGATTTTTTTATAATTAAATACAAAGAATAAATCATTTTTCACTATATCTCCTTTTAGGAACAGCAAACTCAAATGTAACTTCTAAATCTAAATACACTGAGTGACAATCTTCTCTACACTACTAGATCCACTATACTAACCACTAAAATATTGCTACATTCTCAATATTCTTATATATCTAGAAATATTGACAAAATAGTCAATTAAAATACTGTACTGCAGAACTACAAATAAACTAATGTGTGTGTGTGTGTGTGTGTGTGTGTGTGTGTGTGTTTTGTAATGAAAGGTTAGAACATGTATGAGGTCAGGTAAAAAAAAAAGTAAATAAATAAAGTCAGCAGCATGGAGCCACCTGAAATCAACTTGAAACAAAGAAAATACACAATGAAAATAATACTAAAATCTGAGTATATTTACATAGCCCCTTACACTATGCAACTCAACTTCAAAACAAGTGACCAGTTTTCAACAACTTACTATTCACAGAAATTATTACACTGTGATAAATATTTTCAATTAATAAGCACTTGAAAACTGTATTTTAATGAAAATCTTCTCAGAATAGCAGCTTTATTAATTGGATGAATCTAGAAGAATTCAGGAGATCAAATAATTTCACCTTCACCAATCCTGTACCAATCCTGTACCAATTAGTTTCATGCATGCTATAGTGAAATGCAATCTTCCATACAGTACAATAGCTCACTTAAGAGAATATCAAAACTGCAGTTATTTTGTTATACTTACTAAAAGGATCTTAAAAATTTGATACCAGTTTTGACTGATATGTAATAATGTAAATGATTTCTATACAAAAATATGTATACTCACGAACATCCTAAGTATTTGTAAAACTGTGCAACTAGAACCTGACTGACGGTCACACCACTGTCACTAGCTTGTCACTCAATCTGATGATAAAGATGAAAACTGATGAATGGTCCCTTGTAATGTGTTGATGGTCCTGATGAGGCAATTGTCCAGTGTTGATTCAATAATGGTAAGCGATGATCCCTGATGATGATGGTCTAACTGATGTTGGCCAAGAGTTGCTGAGTTATGACTGATCAGGAAAGCTCCAGAAATATATATATATAGCTTAAGTCACACAGACAAAATCTGCAGATAAGTTCTGATAAAATTATAAAATGCTAAGTCTTTCTAAAATTTAACATGTACCAAACCAAGCTGGGCGCCATTTGTTACCCGCTGCCAAGGTTCATATTAAGTACAAATTAAAAGTCAACCTTAGCATTTTCATATATTTAATGTTATTTAAATGTCTTTTATTCTAAATGATATGTTTCAGGATTCCAAAAGAATGGCGATTTCCAACATGAAACATACAAAATACCATGTCTGAGACTTATGTGATTTCATTAATGCTAATTTCTAAGGTTCCATCAATGCTTATTTCTAAAGTTCCATCAATGCTAATTTCTAAAGTTCCTTCAAATTCTATATTCACTGCAAGTTCTCTAAGTCCAAGTGGCAGTTCATATGAATATAAAATGCAATGACATGGTCACAATGCATGTACAAAAAAAAGCAAATTTACAAACTCATGTACATGTACAAACTCACCAGTATGTGTCATCTCTCCGGACATACCGTGCTGATAATTCTGTAAATTAAAATCGTGATGAGAAGAAAAGTTCATAGTGTTCATTATTTAGAAGACGTATTATAAGCAAAATATTTCAATGCTGCATTTTAAGAATTCTCGAAAACCGATTACAAACTTCGTATTCAAACATTATTAATCACGAATTAATTAGCTACTCAAATGAACACCTGTGTACACAATGCATTAAAAGATAAAACCATTTCACATAAAACAAACCAGATAAACTCAAATATCAATACGTCTTTCCTTGCGAACAGCTGATTTGAAACTGGCGGTAATTCGCACGTTAATTCGGAAAACAAAAAGTAACCACTTAGTACTGGAACGGTACGAAATAATGGGGCACTATTTTTAGCATGGCTACATTTTAGTTAAAAAAGGAAGTAGCGTATGATTTTTAGTTCATCAAAGTTGGGCCTTATGTTTTATAGGACCCAGTACACGTTACACACGTTGGCAAGTGTAGGTCACATTGCACGGGAATTTTTTTTTTCGTAAACCTATTTCGGATAATTCCAGTTAAATATAGAATGCAGAATCCCCGAAGCACGTGCCTGCTTTAAAACGTGACACATTTCACAACATTGCGTCTTCACCAGTCCCGGCAGTGGGCGTATGCGCGAAGAGTGAATGTAATCAGTCACGTAACGGCACACGTAAATAGATATTCTATATATAGGTTAAATAATTCTTTATATAGGCTTTATAAGTTATAACGTTCATAACATCTATCCATTTTCTTTTACAGTCATGGAATGCTTTGCATTGGGTGACCTTGTATAGATGGATATTGGTAGGAGATGTACAAACATAGTTTGAAATCAAATTCTACGACAATGTTTCATTGACCATCTGTGAAGGAGCTGCTTTAATGAGACTTGACAAACTTTAGGAATTTAGATGTTTTTGGAAGGCGTGCAGTTACTTCAAACTCGTTGAATAATTATATACGAATCGAATTGCAAATAATGGGAACATTAAAAATACATTACAATCATTAAAAAATAGAAAAAAAGGACAACGATTATCGCATTTTCGTGCATATTTACGATTGAAATGAATTAAAATAAATAACCTAAACGGTTCCCGTTTTGTTTTTACTGTTATAAATGATAGATATTTGTTTAAAATGTTCCAGTCGAGCTTGACAACTGCCAGAACAGCCTACATTTGGGTTTCATTTGCAGAGAATTAAATAAAAGGTTCAGTTCTCAAAGGTCAATACATTTAATTTGAATTTTGTAATTGCAACCTGGATAAAAATGATAAATGCATCGTTGATTTTGTCTCTTTAATTCCACCATAAAATTCTCATAATCTCTATAATTTTCCTCGAGGCACCCAGGATGGTTTACAAGTCCTCAACGACACATCCCCTTATCTACTTCGGTGAAGCTCCGGGGTACCTTCGCCGATCATCGGAGTAGGTCCCCCGGAGCTTTCCCGAACATCGGGAGCCATCCCCGATAATATAAGGCCATGAAACATCAGCGAAAGTTCAACGGACCCGAAGCCTAACCAGTGCCATTTCTCATAGGACTGCTTCGTCTTTTTGTTGTACATATCGGATGCCATCTGGAGAAAAATTGAATATTTCCACATTGCCGATGAGTTTGAAAAAAACTATTTATCGGATTTACAAAAAACAAAAAAAACAAAAACTTTTTATCACCAAATACCATTCATAATGCATGTCCATCACACTAAAACCTTTTTTTTTTTTTATTTTGGGGCCATGCCCCCAAACCCCATTGCACTCATATCACATTCAAACTTTTAGTCCATTATTTACAATGTCATAGTTGTGTGAAAACGCGATTTCCACGTTTCGTCTCAAAACTATGTCATCCTTTCCTATTTTCGACTTGACTTGACTATTTGAGTTTACCGTCGCTTCCACAGTATTTCAGTCATATAGCGACGTCCAGCTAATTACAGGTGGAGGAAGATCCCGACTGCACGGAGGCATCCGGGTAGAACCACCGACCTACCGGAAGCCAGCTGGAAGGCTTCCTCACGTGAAAATCCGAATGACCCTGCCGGGATTCGAACTTTCCTATTGATAACTTTTTAATCCATTTTTTGTTTGGGTTCATTTAGTTATATTTCAACCTCTTCAAATAGGTTATTGACGAAACTGTTAAAATATGTAGAGATCATAATTTCCAGTGTTAAGAGGGACATCTTGTTTGGAATAAATAAAACAATGATAACATTATTGAGACGAATGTCGGTGTATTAATTCATCAGATATTCTGTAGATGACGGTCGTAGAGAATTGCGACTGTGACTCGTACATCAACATGAGTCCATTACACAAACCTAAACCTTCAACTGTGTTACCCAGGAATTCAGGCCTCGCAGATATCCGTGCTTCTGACAGATATCGTCGGCCTTGACAACCTGACCACAGCCTTTGGGCTTATCAACTTCTTCTCTGGTATAGGCTGCTTTATTGGACCTCCAATAGCTGGTAAGAACTTATATTATATCTATAGTTATTACAGGAAAAGCAGATTAATATGAAAATGAAATCATCAATTACAACAAGGTAATTTAAGAGGAATATTTTTTTCTTCTATTTTCATTACATAATAACATTTGCTTGTGTTTTTTTCATCTTTGTCAGGATGGCTTTTCGATTGGACTAAAAATTACACGACATCTTACATCACTTCCGGTATTGTTATATCAATCAGCGGTGGAATGTTGTTCTTTCTACCGTGTGCCAAGCGAATCAGCAAGCATTATACGCTGTTAAATGCCGAATGATGTATTCAGAAACCTCATCTGACAACGAAATTAAGCACGATTCTGGAGCAAAAGTTTATGCCTTAACCCAATGTAACTTACTGTACGAAATGTGTTGAAGTCAATAAATTGTCGAAAAAAATGTTTTAGTCATTGTACCAGACACATTTAATGCGATAAATGGCATTTTTCATCAATGTTGCTTTAAAATAAACAAAAAAAGAAGATAACGTATCATTTAATATTAAGGGGACCATTTGTGCCATGATTCTGGCCATTGGTGTCATAGAAGAAGAATTTGAAATTTTCTGTGAAGAGTTCATACGGAAACTAGCAAACCCCTCTGGGCATGGTAGAGAGCTACTTTGAGGTGACCATTTATGCCAAATGAAATTAAATTCTAACCATTGGTTTCGTCAGATATTTATAAACAGAGATTGGCAGCTTTCCGAATAACGCGTTTTATCGCATGCCTCAAGAGTTAAAAGAGATAGAGAGAGAAAGAGAGAGGGAGAAAAGAAGAAAGACAGGTAGGTAACTGGTCCGATATAACTACCCAGATAGCAAGGGTATATGGGACCCATATGAGCTGTATCTTGGTATGCTTATATGGGCTAAACTATGTGGGAGTTTTTTTACCCATAAGGGACACATATGGGCTGTATCAGGGTATGCCTATATGGGTTTGACTATGTGGGACCCATGTGGGTCCCATATATAGAGCTTTCTTTCACATACTGGACCCATATGGGCTGTATCTGGGTATGCCTGTATGGGTTCGACGATGTGGGACCCATGTGGGTCCCACATATATAGGTTTTTCCCATACACTGGACCCATATGGGCTGTACCTGTGTATGCCTATATGGGTTTGCCTATGTGGGACCCATGTGGATCCAATATATAGAGCTCTCTTTCCCATACTGGGCCCATATGGGCTGTATCTGGGTATGCCTATATGGGTTCGACTATGTGGGACCCATGTGGGTTTCATATATAATTTTTTCTCCATATCGGACCCATATGGGCTGTATCTGTGTATGCCTATATGGGTTTGCCTATGTGGGACCCATGTGGGTCCCAGATATAGAGTTTTGCACATGCGCATTCTACATTTCCAGTTAACCGCAATGTTCAAACCAACGGTCAACAACACAACGCGATGTTAACCTACTTAGCTTTTCTTCAGAGTGACGACCAGACGAACATTATTAGCCTATTCAAAACGTGAAATACGTATGTATAACATTGATTAAGATGCCTTTCTAATAACTAAGTCAGCTTTTTATTGAAAATCATTCTGATTATGAATAAGGAATTGGTTTGTAACTTTCGCAAGTTTAGTTCGACTTGTTTATCATATATTGTATGTACCGGTAGTTCAAATTAGAGGTGTCTAAGTCTAGAATTTACTTTTATCTGCTATAAATTTTAGTTTGAGTACCGACGGATCAATAATTTCGATCAAAAGTTAGATTAAATTTATTGTAACTTTTTGCATTATTTACTTTATTGTTAAATAATAATGATAACATTACGTACTGTTATGGGCAATTTTATGGTATACATTCCATATGATATTCCTACAAGATAACAAATTTTAAAGTTAAAATTTTCCAAATTTTTAATTACAGATATACATAAAGCTACATTTAGGTATTCACATCTCTGACATATAGAACTGGATGATTCATAATGTATACACTTTGTGTAATTGTAGATAGAATACCTGTCAACGTGTTTATTTCAAATCTCTGGGACGTTGTGAGGAGTTTTCTGAATAGAAATGAGCTACAACTTCCATGGACTGAAGGGGATGCTGCCATTTACCAAACTGCATATCATGTAAGTTTTGCTGCAATAAACTCTAGCCAAGTCTTAAATGTAATGAAGTCATAGTCAATGCCTTGGAATTATTCATTTTTAAATCATTTACAAGCAAGATATATTAAGACTAAATAGAACCCAGAGGCTTGAGCTGATAACACACATCTCATACATTATGATTTATTTATAAAATGCATTGTTCAGTGGAATACATATGAAAAAAATGATACTTTATTCTCATCAGTTATATTTTTTAGTTTCAATGTCAAGTTAAACAGTCCCAACATTGTTTGGTTTTCTTTCTTAAGAAATTATATATTTTATACCTTTTGAACTTTCAGAACCACAGCACTGAAGACGCTGAGTAAGAGGTCTATAAATGGCTGGCAGGTGGTACTGGACAGGGAAGTGGGAAGAAAACTGCAACAAAAGTCAGACAAGTATTCAATGTAGGAATTCCAACAGGAGACACTCTCATTAAGTGGATGGACAGATTCATAGTGAATTGTTTAGAATATAGTTTTGAATAGTTGAATATCAGTCCATTATTTTTCAGACACGCCAAACTTTGAATTAAGTATACTATAGTATTTTTTCATTTATTAAGCTTTAAAGGAATCTGTTCTGTAAGTAACAATTTTGTGGAGATTGGACTACTAGTATGTGCGTGAAAATTGCTGATAAGATTAATCCAGATTTTTTTTGTTGGCATAACATACTATGCCAACAATCTATATGTTTTATATAAATTATATTTTCACATATCTATGTATCACATGGCTGAACAAGATACTAGTAGTTTGCTTAGTCTGTATAATTTTATTTTCACTACCCAGTTTGATATGGTTGTATTTTAAATAGTACTGCTGAAGTAATCCATAATTACAGTTAGCCTTTTTATTTTGAATTATTTCAATGTCACTTCATATTTCAAGTACTTTGAGGTTAAGAACTTAAGACGAGATAATAGTTGTTATGTGTGTGATTGTGATGCATTTATTAGTCTAGTTTTGTTATGCTTGTTATTTTTTTTTAAATTTTCATTTTTGTATAATAAGTGATAGAGTTTATGTGCCGTGTTAAAGATATGCAATCTTTAAGTGTTTGTTTTTGTTGCATAATAAATTTTCTTATGGTCAGGAAATCAAACATCACTTTTAAACTTTAAATAGCACATTGAAAATGAAAAATATGTGTATTCAAATTGTATTTGAATGAATTATGACTTTCCGATTTGTATTTTCCCAGCTTGTGATTATATTGAAGTTTTAATTAAATTAAGAAGAATAATTAAACTGTATGTTGTATTTGAGGGACCTATTTTCTGATTTTCAGTAATATTATTTTAGAGCGACAAAATTTCAGAGGCTACTGGTACCAGTTTTCCATATTTGACTGCACATTCAGACAGTGCAGTGGTATGGACCCATATTACATGCAAATGGGGTGCAAATATGGGACCCTTAAGGGGCCCATATTGGATCTTGGTGGACTGCCCATATGGGACCCAGGCCAAAACAGGTTGCACTTTCGACATGGGTCCCATGTGGGTAACCCATATGGGGCCTAGGTAGAATTTAGGCGGACTGCCCATATGGGACCCTTGAGGGGCATATATTGGATCTCGGTGGGCTGCCCATATGGGACGCAGGCCAAAACAGGTTGCACTTTCGACATGGGTCCCATGTGGGTAGCCCACATGGGGCCTATGTAGAATTTAGGCGGACTTCCCATATGGGACCCTTGAGGGGCCCATATTGGATCTTGGTAGGCTGCCCATATTGAACCCAAGCCAAAACAGGTTGCATGTGGGAAACCACATGGGACCCATATTGGTCCGTTATATATTGCTATCTGGGTAAGCGCGGAATGGGAAAACGTCGAGATACATGATAGCCTCGTATACATGCAGGATTAACCTGTGATTTTTGCCGTTTAGGATCTTCTTGTTCTTCTGAGTGGTGTTAGTAGCAAATCTTCAAAGGTAAACATTTAGAATGATTGCTTGCTTATTGATTCCCTTAATTAAGTCTGCCGTTTTGTCGATCAAGCTCACTGGCGTTTGTTTATGTTAAAAGTAATAGAACAAATGATTTTCTAAACAAATAACCATAGCAATATATTCATTGGAACTTGTTGTGACCAGTGGTGCTACTACTGATAAGCCCCGCCTACTGGCGTGGCCAGCATCAATGCATGAAACCTTCACAGACTAGACTGTTAGATCTAGAGAAGTTAATGTATGTATGAATCAAGTACGCTGTGTTTATAGTTAGTGTATAATAAATGTACAAAAAAAACCATCCCGTCTTTGGGACCAGACTTATTCCTTTATACAACGATCTAGGAGTATACAGATAACCACCTATCCACATGTGGAGAACATTACAACTGGTGACGAGGATCATTTTTTATTAATGAAGTTTTGGAACTATACAATCGGGGAAATTTTGGAATTATTAAATACATAAAGCATGGCAGGAATACCAGAATTTCCTAAATTCAATATTCTCGGAGAGGAAACATCTGTGGGCTTAACATGGAGGAGATATTTAGTAAAGATGGAAAACTTGTTTGTTGCTGTGAACACAGAATCGAAAAAGCGAAGGAAAGATCTGTTACTGCATTACTCTGGAGACGAAGTTTTCGATATTTTTATGACGTTAAACCTTAAGGAAAGCGACAGCAATTATGATGATGTTAAAGCTGCTCTCATGGCATATTTCAACCCGAGGAAAAATAAACAATTCGAGAGGTATGAGTTTCAAAATATGTCTCAAGAGCACAAAGAGTCAATAGACCAGTTTGCTACAAAACTTAAACAAAAGGCTCAAAATTGTGAATTCCAGTAGCCGAAAGAAGAAGTAAAAACCCAAATAATTCAAGACTGTACATCAAGGAATTTAAGAATGAAATGCTTGGAAGAAGAAAAACCCTTAAATGCAAATTTTCAGTTTTCCAGAACCAAGGAGACATCGGACCGTTAGGCACGAGCTATGGACAGAAATCAAGATCTAAATCAAATAAAACATCGTAAACAAGCTAAGCCGAAGAAAGTGAAACCGTCAACAACAGCAAGTAAGTCAAACTTATGTAGAAATTGTGGAGGATCATTCCCACAAGAATTCAGATGTCCAGCAGTCGGTAAAGAATGTAACAATTGTCATAAGTTAAATCATTTCAAGTCAGTATGCAGAAAAAGGTTAAGTACAAATGATAAAAAAAAGAAATCGCAAGAAAAACAAACTCCACGAAATATCGAAAGAAACAGACGAAACTGAAACAAATGATGACTCAGAAGTTTCGAACGGGCTTAACACTGTCAACAGACTAGCAAATCCAAAAGTTCCGAAAGTAACGTTAGCTGTAAATGGAATACGAAGATCATTTGTGGTAGACACCGGCAGCACATTAAACATGATTTGCGAGGAAACAAACAGTAAAATGATGCCAAGACCTATTGCTAAAAGGTCAGAAACAAAAGCATTTGCTTTCAGCCAAAAGAGCCAATTTTTATAAAAGGGGAGTATTCATTGCTTGTGGAATCTAACAAAAAATTCACCATTGCTGTGTTCCACGTTGTGAAAGGATTAATTGGACACGAATTGGCTATTCAACTCGGTATAGTACCAGTTATCAAGTCTGTCGCTGGAGAAACTAAAAACACCGAGATGTGTGACAGATACAAATCTGTGTTCACTGTTAGGAAAACTCAAAGACAGACAAGTAATATTTCATGTCGATGAAAGTGTTATTCCGACAGCCCAATCAGCCAGACGTATTCCGTTCATGTCCGCGAGCAGGTGGAAAAAGAGCTCAAATGCCTTGAGGACCTAGATGTTATTGAGGAAGATTGAGGAGGTCCGACACCTTGGGTATCGAACATAGTGGTAGCCCCGAAATAAAACGCGCCAAACGAAATTCGCATGTGTGTTGACATGAGAAAGGCTAACCAAGCCATCAAACGAGAACGCCACGTTACTCCGACCGTTGACGACATTCTGTTTCAATTAAACGGATCCACTGTATTTTCAAAGGTAGATCTTAACAATGAATTCCACCAGCTAGAGTTGTCGCCTGAATCACGCAACATGACAACATAACGCCGGTATAAACGTCTCAATTTCGGTGTCAACGCTGCTCCAGAATTTTTTCAAAATGAAATCCGTCAAGCGACTTCCAGTTTACAAGGGGCACTCAACATGCTGACGATATCATAATTCACGGAAAAAACAAAGTACACGATGCTAGATTTAGAAGCTTTACTTGAAAGACTGCAAGAAAAGAATTTGTCTATCAACAAGCAGAAATGTGAATTTGGCAAAAATACACTTAAGTTCTACGGTTACATATTCTCTAAGGAGGGAATTTCTCTAGACCCGGGAAAAGTCAAGGCAATCAAAAATGTAGAAAAACAGAAAATGTCAATGAGGTGCGATCTTTTTTGGGAATGACAAATTACGTCTCAAGTTTTAAAAACAATTACTCTACCATGTCAGAAACGCTGCGACGACTAACGAAACAAGATCAGAAATTCAAATGGACAAATGAACAAGAAAATCATTCCATCAATTGAAAGATGCACTTACAAGTGATCAGGTCATGACATATTTTGACCCTGCCAAGCACTCTGAGGTATAGGTTGACGCAAGCCCGGTCGGCGTATCAGCTATTTTGTTGCAAGAAAACAAATTCATAGCATATGGGAGCAGATCATTAACGCCTACAGAACAACGTAATTCTCAGACAGAAAGAGAAGCTTTAGCTTGTGTGTTCGGTTGTCTGCATTTCCACCTGTATTTGTTCGGAAGCAATTTCACTCTGATAACAGATCATAAAAGCCTAGAATCCATTTTCAACAACACCAAGCATATTCAGTCAGCAAGACTGGAACGATGGAGGTTGAAACTTACGACATATAATTTCAAGGTCAACTATCGGTCAGGGAACAAAATGATCTCTGATTATTGCTCAATACACCTCGTGGACGGCATGCAAAAAGAAAATTTCGCAGAGGATTATGTCAATGTTCACGCTCTGTCGGTTGCCGGAATCACTATCACTATCTGATATCGCGCAGACCACCATGAAGGACAAGGTGTTAATCGCTGTCATGAACGCTACCCAGAACAATTCATGGCATAATCAAAAGTTCAAATCCGAGGAGGCTTATCGCTGTTATCAGCAATTAACCGATGAGCTGTCAGTCTTGAAAATTAATGGTCAGTGTGTTCTACTACGCGGCACGAGGCTATGCATACCTTCAGAATTACAAAAACACGTCGTTCATCTTGCGCACAAGGGACACCAAGGCCGTGTACGCTGTAAAAATTTACTTAGGGAAACATGCTGGTTTCCTTTCATGGACAGACTCGAAGATGAAATCTGCATGAACTGCATTCCATGCATGTCAGCATCAGCAACAACATACGCGGAACCAATCAAACCGAGCCTGCTACCAAAACGTCAATGGGATGAAATTTCTGTAGATTTCTGTGGCCCATTTCCTAGTGGTGATTATGTTATGCTTGTAATCTGTGATTATAGCCGATTTTCAGTTATGGAATGTATCCGAAACGTCTCTGTACAGACTGTTATACCGCACCTTGAGAAAATATTTTGCTTGTTTGGGATACCAAGTATTGCTTAATCAGACAATGGAGCACCCTTCAATAGCAGAGAATTTACACAATTCGCAAAACAGACGGGGTTTGAACATCGTAAAGTTACACCTTTAAATCCGCAAGCCAACGGTACTGTTGGAGCCTTTATGGAACCGTTGGGAAAAGCTCTGAAGACGGCAAAAGCTGCGGGACAAAATCTCAAACAATCTCTAAGTCATTTTCTGCTCAACTACCGGAGTACTCCGAATCCTAGCACAGGCATTTCGTTGGGGGAATTATTTTTCAATCGAAAGCTGAAAACAAAATTACCTCAATTCAGCGTTCCACATAAGTCAGACAGAGAGATCGCTTATCAAAACCAATTAACAAAGCATATATACAAACCAAAAACGATAAGCAAAATCATCGCAGCTACAAAAAGGAGATTCGGCCTTAGAGAAACAAAGAATTAAAAATAAATGGGACACGCCGTATAACCCGACCCCTGCCAAAACTGTGTCAAGGAAAGGCTCTATGATAACAGCAGAGCACAAAGGCAGAACAATTTGCCGCGATGCATCACAGTTCATGCCTGTGGAATTGAAAACGCATCTATCCCGCTTTGACCCTCCACATCAGCCGAATCTGGAAATCTCCCGCCAGGTACCAAATACGCGACCTCAGAGAAAAAATCGTCGTCCACCAAGAAGATACCTAGATAATTGATGTGTTTTTCCGACAAATATGTCTGTGCCAGTGAAATACAAATTAGTGTAAACAGTCCAACAAATAAGCCCAAGAAAAGTGCTCATTTTGAGCAGTGCGGTACCGTTAGACTCTGCCATCACCTGTCATTCAAAACCAATTTATGGCCCTCTTCTCAGCAAGTGGCCCCCAGGGAGTAATATTACTGAGGTTGGGAGATGAGAAGTAGGTTCAACTTTGGCTCAAGATGCTCATCTTATGTTATTTTTAAACAGCTCTGGGTTGCTCAGCAAGTATAGACTTTGGTTTTAAAATACAGACATTCATCATTTAATTGTAGGATATATTATGCATATCACTTTTGTAAGTAAGTGTATTTGTATGATGGTTAACTCATATATGAGTAAAAGGTAGTACTAAGTAAGAGCTGTAATCAGCTCAATCTGAGGTTTTTGTTGTTGTATATCCATGTACATGACTTATCTCCATTATAACGAATACATTTCATATGATATACAATGTTAAGAGAAACAAGTTTGTCAGACTAGAGATTGACTGAAGAGAGAGAGAGGGGGTGCAGAGAGAGAGGTGCAAAAAGACAGACAAGAGAGAGAGAGAGAGAGAGAGAGAGAAAGAGGGGGGGGGGCAAAAAAGAAAGATTATAATGTGGAGATAATACAGGTAGATAAATTAATATGATTAAGCTTATGATCTATGTCCCAATATACATAACGTATTTGTATCATTTAAGATTGTACATTGGTAAATGCGCTAGAAGAAACTGTAATAATGTATTCACAAATATAAAAGGTACAATTCCATGAATGTCAAACAACAAGAGGGTCAGTCAATCAATTAGACTTTAGGATAGCTTACATGACTGGAATGAATGAAGATTTATAAATTGAATTATTTTTATTGCAACTAAGATAATAAGAAGAGTGTGAATACAAATATATGCAACCATTTGTAAATGTTAACTTGTTAATATAAAAATAAACCACATATATAACACAGGGTAAATTATTCAACATGATCTGATAATGTGACTCGTTCATGATTAACTTGTCCTCATGAGAACATTTAGCATTAAAGACAAAAAATACATATGTGTTGAATGACCTCATGGTAATTATGAATATTAACTTGCAATGTTCTTGGTTGTTATACAATATCATTTTATGTTTAACAAATTTTAACTCTATCATCATAGGTGAACATTAATGAACTTTAGTCCTTCCTTTTTTATGAATATGGTATCTTAATGCAGAGAATTGCATCATGCATGCATTTCAATGGGTTTGAAAGCTTTCATACATTTAGATATATTTATATTTTTCCAATAATGATGTGGACATTGTCTCAAATCATTTTGGGATTTCCTTAATAAGTTAAAATTCTTTTTACCTAAGTGAAAGCTGATTAAAAATGTATGATCTCATTATTATGTCTCATGTCTCAACATCAAAACATGATGACATCAAAACTTGTTGAATAAGATCCTGTTCGAAAATTAAGTATACTTAAAGGCACGGTAGATTGCAAAGGTAAGCGGTGTTCATCAAAACATGAGAATAAAATTATAAAGCATGTGATACATAAATCCATGACATTGTTCACACACTTATGGCTCAGGAAAAGAAACGTGTTATGCCAAATAAATATTTATCTTACATTTTCAAGTACAGGCATTATGCAGTAACAACAGACAGCCTGCATATTAGTACAGCTTGTTTTGCAATGGCTGACAAGGGACTTTAAAATGGACCAATACAAACAAGAGTATTCTTTGGAACATATATATCATGTGTTATCTGCTGAAGCATGACAAAAAGTGTGACGGACAAGCGTGACAAATAAAATTGTGTCTGACAGACAGACGGAGACACTGACAATGGAAAGGTGATCCCTATGTGTCACATCTACTAACAGCAGGTGACACAATATAATAAAATCATTCCTTTTTAATGCTTAGCATAAGCTTGATTTACTTTTTTTATCTCAAGTAAATAAATTTCTGGAGGCATATCTTCCTTCCAACACTTTACAGAAATCATTCTTTTAAATGTGCATGCACAACTTAATACTTTGTTACCATTTAAGACACTACAATGCCAACAAATATACGCACTGTCGTATAATTTAAATACAATACTGAATTACTGGTACAAATCTGTGTGTTCCTTTCTTTTTCTTGATAATTATAGGGTCATACATTTCATGATTTTGAAATGTTTGGTTTAATCTAGACTAAAATATTATATTGGTAAATAAAAACAGTCAAAATACTTTTTGCGCAAGTAGTTTTTGTTCAGATTATTTTGTTTTTGATTTTGGAGTTGAAGTTAAAAACTTTTTCCTATTAGCTCAACGTTGAGGTGTTTCCTCAAGGTTTCGTTTTTTTCTTTCAGTCTTATTAACAGGCAGTTCAGACAGGTCTTTAAAACATTCAAAATGACACTCCTCACCAAAATCATATTCTATTTCTCCTGAGGAGTTTTTGATCAGACAGCTGCATGACTGAATGTCTGGTAACATTGCATCATGTTGTCCAAGAGTTTGTATGTAACCAAGTACAACCTGAACAAGACTAGACAATCTTTCAATAGCAGATTGTGGGGGCAATCAACGCTTTGGGTCATTTGTACTTGTGCATTCATTTTGCTTCTCATCAGACCGTTTTTCCAATTGTAATAGCTCTCACACAGCTATAGGATAATGTCTTGTTTTTTAATCTATTTGGTGTAAACAAGCACTTCACAAAGTCAATGTACAACTTTTTGTTTATTGAAACACATTTGCTGTTTTGCTATGAACAAACAAATTCTGCTTAAACAGTGTGTTAGCAATAAACTGCTTTATCACATCATTGTGTGAAATACAACTGAACTTTGGTATGAAATCATTTCCAGCGTGACACAAACAAAATGCAATTTTGATACCAATATTCTCATCACAGAAAGCGTCCTGAAAATTCTCTAGAAGACCAGTAATATTGTAAATATCAAAATGAGCGCCTGCTTTTTGCAAAACGACATATAAAGTGTTTTTGTATTTCCCATCACTGCCTTTAGTCCAGAATTTATCGACAGCTTATAGATGGAGGTACACTGCATCAATGTCTCCTGAAGTAGCCAAACATATCACAGACTGGTCTGTTTTTAGATTGTTGTGCATGTCACACAGAGCCATCTCAGCTTCACCTTTGCATTGGTGTACATCATGTAGAAGACTGACATCTGAAAGTAAAACTTTGGCATCACATTTTTTGAAGAAAAAAAACAACAACAAAAAACTTACTGGAGTTGAATACTTTTAGCAGTTCCCACTGCATTCAGTTGTGCATGAGCAAACATTTGTAAGATGAGTTTCACTGTCTATGATTGTTGTTGCTTCTTTAATTAGTTTAATTTTGTCCATGTTTTTTGACAGATAGTTATTAATTTCCTTTTTACCTTCATGTGTTTTTGTTAAATAAGCTTTGTCAAATGTATTCTCATTCAATGTTGAAATGCTGGTTTAAAGATGGCTGATGTTGGATGATGATGATGTTTGTCGCTACCCTCTTGTTTCTGACTTAAAATCATCTGGAGTAAAATAATATTTTTCTTAACAAATGACGATAGTATCTAGTTGTTTTGACAAATACAGAATATTGTTTAGAAATTTCTGAATTGAGGTGAAATAATCCTTTCCTGACCTGATGTTTCAATGAAATGAAATTGTTGTTTGGTTTCTTACTGTTTGTCTTTTGTAGAGCTTGAATAAGAAGGTTGCTCAGAGTTTTTTTAATACACACTGATTTAAGTACTTTTCTTTTTGAGCTGTCAGTTTTGAGAAGAGCTTGACAGGCATTGTTTTGAGATGCCAATGCATCTATCCGTTTGACTTCTTTGGCTATTTTCTGTTGTCTTGTTTCCTCATTGGTTTGTTTTTCTGTTTTTAATAACTGTAAGTGTAACTTGGTAGCCCGCTTGATGGTACAACCTTTGCTTTTAAAAGCTGTCCTTACTAGACTATTGGTATCTGTTTGTAAGTCTACTTCTTCCAAAGCAATGTTAAACTGGCTTTCCTTCGCAATGTATCTCTTAAGGAGGTATTTTCCAACTTCATAGCTGTTAGTATCAAGGATTGCTGCTGGAAGAGTAATGGGGTCTTTACTGTAGACATTATACGGGACATTGCTTTCTTGCAGTGAAATACCATTTCTTCTCAGGATGAGGCTTGTTGTAGGGAAAATATGATTTTCATCCACTTCTGTCAGATCCCATCCAAGATTGTCAACATCACAACTTGTTTTAGATGACTTGCTGTGTTTGGAAGCATTCAAAGAATCTATTAGGGACATGATCCATCTTTCGTTTTGTGTCACGGCAAAGTTGCGGCAGCTGCTGTTGAAAACGGAGATTTCTTCAAATTTTGGTGAAAAGTTCCAGCTGAGTAGTGGTGATAAAGAAGCTTTGTACAGTATGGTGCATAGGAAGAAGCGCCATTTATAAATGTAAACAATAAACAATAATGAACCTTTTACAGCTGCAAGAAGTAGATCATACCCTGTACCTCCACCTAGTCGCTTTGCAAGTGCAATAGCAACAATATGATAACAATGTTTCAATTTATCTGCATGCAGAGCAAAAGTTGCATTCCTTGAACAGCCATTAATTAGGAATTGGTCAAATCGTTGTCCCCATTTTATGGCAGACTCTGATGGGGCTGTAAACTTCATTGAGTTAACAAAGTCTTCAAAATCTTGTATTTCAAGTGTTTGAGCAAACACAATAAGGAAAGCCAAGTGCAATGCAAGAGATATCCGCTTGATGTAGCGAGTTGCTGTGTCAATGTGTTGAATGGATATCAACTTTGCCCAATCATCTTGCTCCTCACCTTTCATTAATCTTAAAATTTGCATGAGGCTAGCTTCCTTATATGCGCTTTTGATTTTCTTAGATGTAGAAGCGGAAACTCTGGAAGAAAAGCAAGATACTTCGAATCTGATTTCTTAAGTTTCAAGAGACATTTTCCAATTCTGGACCACAAAGAATTATGTTATGTCTAGAAATAGGATTTGCTTCATACCCCATCTTTACCAGTACATCATCAAGAATCTCTTTAATTTTCTTTATATCGTCATCTTTGCCGAGTGTTGGTGGCGGATGTCTTGTAAGTAGTGGTGGCACAACATATTTGTTGAATCTGAATGATATCAGTAGGTCAGTGATAGGGATATCGTCAGTGCATTTATTGTCAAGCATACTCATTAACTCAAATGACTCATCTAAAGAAAGTACACTATCAGCAGCAGCAAAATCATCATCATCAATTTCTTCATTGATATGCATTGAGAAAGAGTTATCATTACCAAAAGTATTGTCCAGTTCAATATTCTGTAGAACAGTTTCTAGATCTGTGTCTTCCTCTACATCAATCAAAAAATCACCATTATACTTAGTTTTATCACTATGATGTGTTGTCTATTAAAGCTAGAATCATCAATATTTGTAAAAGTTAATTGTTTTTTTAGCTACTATTAAAGAAATGATAATAATGAAACAATTCTGAAATTCTCCAAACAACATTTTTACTGATGAAACATGAATCACAGAATGACTTAAGTTGTCCTTTGTCAACAATAAATAACAGAAAAGCATAAACTGATCCATCCTTATCATGTTCTCAAATCACTTGTAGTCGATGTCTAAAAAATAAATACATATCACCTGCCAAAACAAGGGTTCAAGTACTTCTGTTAGCATTGGTGGTTCTTGTTCTTGTGGTTCGTCTGATTTCTCTATCTCAGTGGACAAGGAGATCATCAGCAAACCAAAATTATTCATCTATAGTTGCATTTGAAATCATAATTGTCCACTTATAATCTACATGTCTTACACTATTTATGAATTAGCTGTTCTAAAATAACCTTAAACATCGATGAATATTAACTTATTTACATTTATAAAGAAAGTTTAAATCTCTACAGACATGAAATGGCTTCACAACTTTATTAATATAATCAACAACTTAAACTTACCTGGGATGTTTTTCCAGAGTTTTTGGTATCCAACTGTCATAAGTTTGATGAAACTGTCATAGGTTTGATTTTCTTGAGGTGTGTTTTCCCACAATACCTGGTTAATACTAGAAAAACCAAGCTCCAATGGAAGTCTGCAAGATCAATTGATGCTGCCATCACAATCGTTTCCATGCCATGACTCGCTTTCACAGCTGTCAATAGGCAACCCCTGAATTGTAATTGGCAATGTGCAAATTTGTTTCGAGCGATGTTCACCTGGATTTGGATCTGCAACTTATCGGAGCCTTACTAGATTATCCAGCATAAGAATGATGAAACAGCCTCGTAAGGATGACCAATGTTTAACTTCTCCTCCTACTGCTGTATACTCCAGTGGATATGCTTTCGGAAATGTATTGAAATAGCACAAGTCACCACTCACATTTTTCTTGGTTGGTCTTCTGCTGACTTCAAACTCTTTGTTGCCCCAGCCTCATGTGTTATTCCAAAAACTGATTTTACACTTTTATTCTCAATAAGTAGTTCTTTTGTGAAGTTTTTCTGAATTGGTCCTACAAAGTTTTGGTTGTAAGTGTTGAGCAACATGTCATATACATTATATAGTTTCTTGTGTTTTCCACAAAGAAAAGTGACTGAATGAAGTTGACTCTTATTTACAGTCTAGCGAACAAGCCTAAATTTTCTACAAATTCTGAGATTTGGATAACGGTACACACTTTCGAGCAAAGTGATGTGACCAGTAGGGGTTACTGATATGATCTCTCACTGACCCTTTCTCCCAGTCATGGCAAATCACTACAGATGTTATACGAAATACACTTGGACACAATTATTCCTGAACAGTTCGAAACTGGTTGGTATTGAGTACACAAGTTGAAACTTTTAAAAAGGGTTTTGTTTCCCAGATAAAAGGTAATGCTTCTCCAAAAATCAAATGATTAACATTAATGATTGCAAAGTAAAATTTGAATGATTTTTTTTTATAAGTCTGTCTAAATATTACTCTTACTTGTTAACATTGTTTTGATATAAATTAGATGAAAGGAAAAGATATTAAGATTCAATAATTTCAATAACAAAACTTAATATAAATAAACTGAAATAGATTCAATCAAAATTATGTAATAATAAAATAACTATAAGATTTTAAAATATAACTCACAAAACAAGTCACAGTTGTGGATTTAAGATAATTAATGAAATGTTGTACACAAACATATGGCGACTTATGTGATGATTTGAGTAGTGCATTGTGACTAATCACGTGATATGTATGAAAAGAGTGAAAAAAATCCGGTTGATATACTAGTACTCTTGTGTTAAAAGTTATAGCTGCATTTCCAGTTTTATCTAGGTAGAAATATTCTTCTATATAAATTTTAATTGCAGCAGTTTATTTTTATTTCTTTGCTTATATTGCCATATAATTAGTATGTAGTAACTAAGTAAATTCATAGTTGCTACGTAGTGTAAAAATTGTAATTGGTATATTGGAATTTAAGTCTGATCAATTAATGATGAAAATATACTGCAACAAATCACTTAATTGTATTTTTGACTGTTGTTAGCATAATTCCATACGTTGCATGAGGTGTGAAAAGAACTTATGTGTGCATGTATGGTGATCGGGCCAGCTGAGGAGAGAATCATTATTTACAAACCATTATCATTATCCAGTATGGAATCTTAGGATCTACAATTACTTAATTAATGACCCTTCCCAGCAGTTTGACTGACCACAGGTCATTAAGCCCTTAACATCAAACATTTCCCACTGTGATGTTTAGATATATGTTCTAGATGAGTCTACCTTGCCTTGTTTTGTGTTGTATAGTGGTACATGGACCAACCTTTTGGGCTTATTCTGTTGTAGATTGTGTCAAAAGATTTTTGTTCTTACAGAGAATACGATAAAAATATTATATTTGTGTATACACTGATTGAAAAGAATACTATTTTTGTGCTTTTTTTTTTCTCCGAGACGTGCCATGAACTTATATTTTGACATACAGTGACACTAAATGAAATAATAAGGATGAACAACAGGAATCACTATTTATATGGTATGTACTGATAAATGCGTATTTTATTTTTGATGTAATATATTATTTGATAAATATGATATTACAAATTTGATATGTAATCTGTGATGTACAGAAAGTTAAATACTTATTATCACAGATTAAAAAAGCTATGTAAGACAAAGATAAACAAAATTTCAAGTACAGTACATAGTTTTTTATATGTTCAATAATCAAAATGTAACTTCAGGGCTTTCTCTCTATTTTGGGGGAAAAGTACCTCTACCTTCAGAAGGAAGAATTTTCATGTTGTTTTCCCCTGAAGGAGGAACTTTAGGCAATATTTTCTGCATTTACATACAATACCTATATGAATAAAAAAACACAAAATAATTTCTGTCTAGTAGCTTTACTGGTTAAAATTGAAATGGAAATCAACTTGTATACGCAGTACAACTATATTGTACAACAATCTACCACTTGACCATTCTTGCTATTTATATAAGCTCTTGCATTTTAATTGTAGGGGAAATTTTGCTTGAAAATAGAGAAAAAATACATTTTTGGCTAGGGGAATGATGCCCAATAACGGCACGAAATATTGGAGATCAAGTGCCATGACTGTAATAATATATGATAAAAATTAACAAAGACAATGTTTCTTTCAGACCTATGGAATGAGGAATGGAATTTGCAAGAAGATTAAAATCATTGAAGATTCTTCAACAGTTCGATGCATTTATGTAGATTTCTTTGACTATATTAAAAAGGAAAACAAGACTGTGAAAAATTCAACTTTCTTCGCTCTTTTTCACAGTATTCTGGTGGTATTAAAAATGTGAATGAAAGGATGTTGTTCCTGTCAAAAATATTTTGAGATACTGTTATAATAACTGTAATACAAATGTTGCCATTCCTTAGCAAAAGAAATAGAGGCAAAACTTTTGTACCAAGATGATTCGCCAGTGTTATCATCCTCTTTAGATCTTTACAAATTGTTGGCAAAAACAGAGATTACAATTTTATGTAAGGAGCTATTACAGACTGATTATGATGATGCCTACATTCCAACCTTGATACAGGAGCATAAATCACAGTTCTCAACAAGTGAGTGGAAAAACATTGTTTGGTTTGAACACCTTTTTTCCACATCAGTAGAAGACAGAAATCAGGATTTGGATACTGAAAACATTTTAGATCTGAAATATAAAAAGGACCAATCCCTACTGAGTTTCAAAGCATGCAGTAATATAATTCAAAAACTAACAAAAGTTCAAATTGTTAAAAAGCTTCGGCGTAATAATATTGCAGACAGAGAAAAAGAAATATACATAAGAGGTGTTACTCGTCATCTACCTCACATTTTGGACAACGATATCCACACTACAATAAGTCAGTATTTCCCTGACACTGTAATCAGTGTACTTTGTTTCGATGTATATAACTCTAAAGTAAGTAATGAAATTCAGTGCCTGGTTTTGCTTGAAGACAGTTTATTTTTAGTAACTGATTTAGATACGCTTTGTCAGTCAATATTTATGACATTAAACGAAGACACTCTCTATTGCTGACTAGGATATACTTTGCTTACCAAAATGAAATACACAAGTTCCCATCAAAGGATGACGATGAACCACTATCTCGATTTGGTATTAGAGACCTCATTGAGAAAGGTCAGTTTTGTGCAGTTCCAAGAGTATGGGATGCAGGACCCCCCGTAACAAATGAAGAAGATGAGACACAACTGATCGCTGTACCTCATGTTTCTGCTCCTTATCAATAAAACCACTGGAACTAACAAAGTTTGACATATTGACATAGTGGTTTCATGAGACACCAATTGAAGTCCAGTTGCATTTGGAAATATTTATCAACAAAAACAGTCTACAAAAAAGTAAAAAAGATAGCCTACTATTCCAAAAGAAACCTCAAGAAACTATATAGTGTATATGACATGTTGCTCAACACTTACAACCAAAACTTTGTAGGACCAATTCAGAAAAACTTCACAAAAGAACTACTTATTGAGTATAAAAGTGTAAAATCAGTTTTTGGAATAACACATGAGGCTGGGGCAATAAAGAGTTTGAAGTCAGCAGAAAACCAACCAAAAAATAAATGTGAGTGTGACTTGTGCTATTTCAATACATTTCCGAAAGCATATCCACTGGAGTATACAGCAGTAGGAGGAGAAGTTAAACATTGGTCATCCTTACGAGGCTGTTTCATCATTCTTATGCTGGATAATCTAGTAAGGCTCCGATAAGTTGCAGATCCAAATCCAGGTGAACATCGCTCGAAACAAATTTGCACATTGCCAATTACAATTCAGGGGTAGCCTATCCTATTGACAGCTGTGAAAGCGAGTCATGGCATGAACACGAGTGTGATGGCAGCATCAATTGTCCTTGCAAACTTCCATTGGAGCTTGGTTTTTCTAGTATTAACCAGGTATTGTGGGAAAACACACCTCAAGAAAATCAAACTTATGACAGTTTCATCAAACTTATGACATTTGGATACCAAAAACTCTGGAAAAACATCCCAGGTAAGTTTAAGTTGTTGATTATATTAATAAAGTTGTGAAGCCATTTCATGTCTGTAGAGATTTAAACTTTCTTTATAAATGTAAATAAGTTTAATATTCATCGATGTTTAAGGTTATTTTAGAACAGCTAATTCATAAATAGTGTAAGACATGTAGATTATAAGTGGACAATTATGATTTCAAATGCAACTATAGATGAATAATTTTGGTTTGCAGATGAACTCCTTGTCCACTGAGATAGAGAAATCAGACGAACCACAAGAACAAGAACCACCAATGCTAACAGAAATACTTGAACCCTTGTTTTGGCAGGTGATATGTATTTATTTTTAAGACATCAATTACAAGTGATTTGAGAACATGATAAGGATGGATCAGTTTATGTTTTTTCTGTTATTTATTGTTGTCAAAGGACAACTTAAGTCATTCTGTGATTCATGTTTAATCAGTATAAATGTTGTATGGAGCATTTCAGAATTGTTTCATTATTATCATTTCATTAATAGCTAAAAAAATTTTAAAAAAAAATTTTATTGTGTAGAGGAAAAATTTTTTGGTTAACTCTTTCTCAATGCATATCAATGAAGAAATTGATGATGATGATTTTGCTGCTGCTGATAGTGTACTTTCTTTAGAGGAGTCATTTGAGTTAATGAGTATGCTTGACAATAAATGCACTGACGATATCCCTATCACAGACCTACTGATATCATTCGGATTCAACAAATATGTTGTGCCACCACTACTTACAAGACATCCGCCACCAGCACTCGGCAAAAATGACGATATAAAGAAAATTAAAGAGATTCTTGATGATGTATTGGTAAAGATGGGGTATGAAGCAAATCCTATTTCTAGACATAACAGAATTCTTTGTGGTCCAGACTACAAAATTGGAAAATGTCTCTTGAAACTTATGGAATCAGATCCGAAGTATCTTGCTTTTCTTCCAGAGTTTCCGCTTCTACATCTAAGAAAATCAAAAATAACACTTCTTTTTAGCGCATATAAGGAAGCTAGCCTCATGCAAATTTTAAGATTCATTAAAGGTGAGGAGCAAGATGATTGGGCAAAGTTGATATCCATTCAACACATTGTCACAGCAACTCGCTACATCAAGCGGATATCACTTGCATTGCACTTGGCTTTCCTTATTGTGTTTGTTCAATCACTTTGTTAACTCAATGAAGTTTACAGCCCCATCAGAGTCTGCCATAAAATGGGGACAACGATTTGACCAATTCCTAATTAATGGCTGTTCAAGGAATGCAACTTTTACTCTGCATGCAGATATAATGAAACATTGTGATCATATTGTTGCTATTGCACCTGCAAAGCGACTAAGTGGAGGTACAGGGTATGATCTACTTCTTGCAGCTGTAAAAGGTTCATTATTGTTTACATTTATAAATGGCGCTTCTCCAATGCACCATACTGTACAAAGCTTCTTAATCACCACTACTCAGCTGGAACTTTTCACCAAAATTTGAAGAAATCTCTGTTTTCAACAGCAACTGCCGCAACTTTGCCGTGACACAAAACGAGAGATGGATCATCTGGATGCTTTGAAAGGATTTCGGTCATGATCAAGTTTGGAATCTGTAACTTGTAGGATGTCCCTAATAGATTCTTTGAATTCTTCCAAACACAGCAAGTCATCTAAAACAAGTTGTGATGTTGACAATCTTGGATGGGATCTGACAGAAGTGGATGAAAATCATATTTTCCCTACAACAAGCCTCATCCTGAGAAGAAATGGTATTTCACTGCAAGAAAGCAATGTCCCGTATAATGTCTACAGTAAAGACCCAATTACTCTTCCAGCAGCAATCCTTGATACTAAAAGCTATGAAGTTGGAAAATACCTCCTTAAGAGATACATTGCGAAGGAAAGCCTGTTTAACATTACTTTGGAAGAAGTAGACTTACAAACAGATACCAATAGTCTAGTAAGGAGAGTTTTTAAAAGCAAAGGTTGTACCATCAAGCGGACTACCAAGTCACACTTACAGTTATTAAAAACAGAAAAACAAACCAAAGAGGAAACAAGACAACAGAAAATAGCCAAAGAAGTCAAACGGATAGATGCATTGGCATCTCAAAACAATGCCTGTCAAGCTCTTCTCAAAACTGACAGCTCAAAAAGAAAAGTACTTAAACCAGTGTGTATTAAAAAAAACTCTGAGCAACCTTCTTATTCAAGCTCTACAAAAGACAAACAGTAAGAAACCAAACAACAATTTCATTTCATTGAAACATCAAGTCAAGAAAGGATTATCTCACCTCAATTCAGAAATTTCTAAACAATATTCTGTATTTGTCAGAACAACTTGATACTATCGTCATTTGTGAAAAAAAGTATCCCTTTACTCCAGATTATTTTAAGTCAGACACAAGAGGGCAGCGAAAAACATCATCATCATCATCATCATCATCATCCAACATCAGCCATGTTTAAACCAGCATTTCAACATTAAATGAGAATACATTTGACAAAGCTTATTTAACAAAAACACATGAAGGTAAAAAGGAAAATAGTAACTATCTGTCAAAAAACATGGACAAAATTAAACTAATTAAAGAAGCAACAACAATCATAGACAGTGAAACTCATCTTACAAATGTTTGCTCATGCACAACTGAATGCAGTGGAAACTGCCAAAAGTATTCAACTCCAGTAAGTTTTTTTTTTCTTTTTTTTTTTTTTTCTTTTTTTTTCAAAAAATGTGATGACAAAGTTTTACTTTCAGATGTCAGTCTTCTACATGATGTACACCAATGCAAAGGTGAAGCTGAGATGGCTCTGTGTGACTGGCTCATACACATGCACAACAATCTGAAAACAGACCAGTCTGTGATATGTTTGGTTACTTCAGGAGACATTGATGCAGTGTACCTCCATCTATAAGCTGTCAATAAATTCTGGACTAAAGGCAGTGATGGGAAATACAAAAACACTTTATATGTTGTTTTGCAAAAAGCAGGCGCTCATTTTGATATTTACAATATTACTGGTCTTCTAGAGAATTTTCAGGACGCTTTCTGTGATGAGAATATTGGTATCAAAATTACATTTTGTTTGTGTCTCGCTGGAAATGATTTCATACCAAAGTTCAGTTGTATTTCATACAATGATGTGATAAAGCAGTTTATTGCTAACACACTGTTTAAAGAAGAATTTGTTTGTTTATAGCAAAACAGCAAATGTGTTTCAATAAACAAAGAGTTGTACATTGACTTTGTGAAGTGCTTGTTTACACCAAATAGATTAAAAAACAAGACATTATCCTATAGCTATGTGATAGCTATTACAATTGGAAAAACGTCTGATGAGAAGCAAAATGAATGCACAAGAACAAATGACCCAAAGCGTTGATTGCCCCCACAATCTGCTATTGAAAGATTGTCTAGTCTTGTTCAGGTTGTACTTGGTTACATACAAACTCTTGGACAACATGATGCAATGTTACCAGACATTCAGTCATGCAGCTGTCTGATCAAAAACTCGTCAGGAAAAAAAGAATATGACTTTGGTGAGGATAGTCATTTTGAATGTTTTAAAGACCTGCCTGAACTGCCTGTTAATAAGTCTGAAAGAAAAAAACGAAACCTTGAGGAAACACCTCAACGTTGAGCTAATAGGAAAAAGTTTTTAACTTCAACTCCAAAATCAAAAACAAAATAATCTGAACAAAAACTACTTGTGCAAAAAGAATTTTGACTGTTTTTATTTACCAATAAAATATTTTAGTCTAGATTAAACCAAAACATTTCAAAATAATGAAATGTATGACCCTATAATTATCAAGAAAAAGAAAGGAACACACAGATTTGTACCAGTAATTCAGTATTGTATTTAAATTATACGACAGTGCGTATATTTGTTGGGATTGTAGTGTCTTAAATGGTAACAAAGTATTAACTTGTGCATGTACATTTAAAAGAATGATTTCTATAAAGTGTTGGAAGGAAGATATGCCTCTAGAAGTTTATTTACATAAAATAAAAAAGTAAATCAATCTTATGCTGAGCAACAAAAAGGAATGATTTTATTATATTGTGTCACCTGTGTGACACATAGGGATCACTTTTCCATTGTCAGTGTCTCCGTCTGTCTGTCAGACACAATTTTATTTGTCACGCTTGTCCGTCACACTTTTTGTCATGCTTCAGCAGGTGACACATGATATACATGTTCCAAAGAATACTCTTGTTTGAATTGTCCATTTTAAAGTCCTTTGTCAGCCATTGCAAGACAAGCTGTACTAATATGCAGGCTGTCTGTTGTTACTGCATAATGCCTGTACTTGAAAATGTAAGAAAAATATTATTTGGCATAACACGTTTCTTTTCCTGAGCCATAAGTGTATGAACAATGTCATGGATTTATGTATCACATGCTTTATAATTTTATTCTCATGTTTTGTTGAACACCGCTTACCTTTGCAATCTACTGTGCCTTTAAGTATACTTAACTTTCGAACAGGATCTTATTCAACAAGTTTTGATGTCATCATGTTTTGATGTTGAGACATGAGACATAATAATGAGATCATACATTTTTAATCAGCTTTCACTTAGGTAAAAAGAATTTTAACTTATTAAGGAAATCCCAAAATGATTTGAGACAATGTCCACATCATTATTGGAAAAATATAAATGTATAAATGTATAAAGCTTTCAAACCCATTGAAATGCATGCATGATGTAATTCTCTGCATAAAGATACCATATTCATAAAAAAGGAAGGACTAAAGTTCATTAATGTTCACCTATGATGATGAGTTAAAATTTGTTAAACATAAAATGATATTGTATAACAACCAAGAACATTGCAAGTTAATATTCATAATTACCATGGTTCCTGTTATTATATTGTTTATTTTTATATTAACAAGTTAACATTTACAAATGGTTGCATATATTTGTATTCACACTCTTCTTATTATCTTAGTTGCAATAAAAATAATTCAATTTATAAATCTTCATTCATTCCAGTCATGTGAGCTATCCTGAAGTCTAATTGATTGACTGACCCTCTTGTTGTTTGACATTCATGGAATTGTACCTTTTTATATTTGTGAATACATTATTACAGTTTCTTCTAGCGCATTAACCAATGCACCATCTTAAATGATACAAATACGTTATGTATATTGGGACACAGATCATAAGCTTAATCATATTAATTTATCTACCTGCATTATCTCCACATTATAATCTTTCTTTTTTGCCCCCCCCCCTTCTTTCTCTCTCTCTCTCTTGTCTGTCTTTTTGCACCTCTCTCTCTGCATCCCCACCCCCCTCTCTCTCTTCAGTCAATCTCCAGTCTGACAAACTTGTTTCTCTTAACATTGTATATCATATGAAATGTATTCGTTATAATGAAGATAAGTCATGTACATTCATTCATTGCCTGTACAAAACAGATTGCTTTAGAATTAAGATGATGAGGTGAAACAATGTTCAGGAATTTTCTGACCCCATCCACAAAAATATCATCATGACAAACATTCTGCCAAAGTTTGAGGATGATTGGACCAAAAATGTGGCCTTTAGTGTGTAAACAAGATTTTTCTAAGATTTGACCTATTGACCTACTTTTCGGTCCGGCCCGGCCCATTTTCGAACTGGTTCGAGATATCATCAAGACAAACATTCTGACCAAGTTTAAGGAAGATTGGATTAAAATTGTAGCCTCTAGTGTGTAAACAAGATTTTCTAAGATTTGACCTACTGACCTACTTTTTGATCCAACCTGACCCATTTTCGAAAGGGTTCAAGATATCATCAAGACAAACTTTCTGACCAAGTTTGAGGAAGATTGGATCAAAATGGTGGCCTCTAATGTGTAAACAAGATTTTTGGTTCAAAATATCATCAAGACAAACTTCTGACCAAGTTTGAGGAAGATTGGATCAAAATTGTGGCCTCTAATGTGTAAACAAGATTTTTCTAAGATTTGACCTCTGACTACTTTTTATCCAACCTGACCCTTTTCGAAAGGGTTCAAGATATCATCAAGACAAACATTCTGACCAAGTTTGAGGAAGATTGGATCAAAATTGTGGCCTCTATTGTGTAAACATCAAAATTGTTGACGGACGACGGACGACGGACAATCAAGTATCCCAAAAGCTCACCCTGAGCTATGCTCAGGTGAGCTAAAAACCTCAGATTGAGCTGATTACAGCTCTTACTTAGTACTAACTTTTACTCATATATGAGTTAGCCATCATACAAATACACTTACTTACAAAAGTGATATGCATAATATACCCTACAATTAAATGATGACTGTCTGTATTTTAAAACCAAAGTCTATACTTGCAGAGCAACCCATAGCTGTTTAAAAATAACATAAGATGAGCATCTTGAGCCAGAGTTGAACCTACTTCCCATCTCCCAACCCCAGTAACATTACTCCCTGGGGACCACTTGCTGAGAAGAGGGGGCCATAAATTGGTTTTGAATGACAGGTAATGGGAGAGAGTCTAACGGTACCGCACTGCTCAAAATGAGCACTTTTCTTGGGCTTATTTGCTGGACTGAACAGTGAGAAATATCAAAGTGTGTGCTCAGGTCATAATAATGCCTGATTTGATAATAAATGTGTTTAGGCTGTGTTAGCGATCCAAGTGCAAAGCAGAAAAAAAAAACAATCTACGGTTGAAACCGAAACCAGTGTTCTAACCCCTTCAGCGTGAGTTCCGAATTCCACGACAAAATGGTCCGACTTTATCCAGATAAGATCACGGAGTTATCAGCACTAGTTGAAATTAACATTTATTAATGTCAGCATTGGACACTGTCTGAACCATTTAAATTGTTTAATTGATGTGCTAGTATATTGCAAGTAATTTGACACTTGGTCAGTGACTATAAATCTGTTATTCATGTGAATTCACACAAAAGTGTTGTTTTTATCAATGAAAAAGCTCCGCAAGAGAACAGGAGGAATTAGCGCATACCAGTTTACTTAAATTATATCGTAGGTCATACATATCTGTCATGTATGTATACGAGAGGTTTATGTGTTGATTTATTCTGTAAGACTTTTCATGCAACGTTTATACCATATGTCTTATTTATTGTCATGATAATGCTATTCTATTTAAAGGTAGATGGGATGTAGTGACTAGTGGTGCTACTCCTGATAAGTCCCACCTACTGGCGTGGCCAGCATCAATGCATGAAACCTTCACAGACTACACTGTTAGATCTAGAGAAGTTAATGAATGTATGAATCAAGTATGCTGTGTTTATAGTAAGTGTATAATATAATAATAATAATATTATAACCCGTCTTCGGGTCCAGACTTATTCCTTTATACAAGGATCTAGGTGTATACAAATAACCACATATCCACATGTGGAGAACATTACAGAACTTACCATAAGTATGTAATTGATTTCCTTTCTTGTCCGGGTCTCGCTGAGGTCTCATTGACCGCGCGCGACTTCAGAAAATCGACATGTGCAAAGAACATGCTGGCAATCTCTGTTTATAAGTCTCTTGTTTCGTGGAACGATTATGATTTTTTATAATTATAGTAGGAAACTAGCTGATCCCATTAGGGATCTCATTTTCCTAGGAATTAACTTCATAATGGACCATGAGATGTCCATTTTGCAAAATTTTGAATTCTCTTCATTGTTTCCAGAAAATAAGATTTTTAAAGTTTTCTAAAAAAGTTTTTTTTGGTTTCCTTGGCAACAAAAGTTCGACATGGTTAAACATCATTCATACCAAGTTTCATCAGTTTATACCAGTGGTTTCAGGAATGTCTTTTAAAGGGAATTGTTGACAACAGACGTAATAGCCTTGATCATGTTGTGCTTTTGTGGGCTAAAAACAGAGACAACTTTTTGAAGTTTTCTATAGCAACCATTTTTTTTTTACATGAAATCAAATTCTTTGAACAACTTTGAAAGAGCATCATTTAAAGAATATCCCTGTAAAGTTTTTATTCATGCCTCTGTCACACTCTAGCATATGAGAGGAACGTACGAGTTATTCTCATCAGAATGTCTCATCCATTTTGATTTAATGTCGTTGGTCGATAGAATACATTCATTATTAGCACCGTATGGGAGCGACACCGTATATCGTTACTAACCAAAGCGAAAGAAAGTCGAGCGAAGCTTGACCAAAGGGTAAGTTTTATCAAAATTATCACGTTTCTAAGAATCTGACAAGCACAATCATATACGTATTCATCCATAACAAATACCGCCATCTATTAAACCTAAAGTTATCCTGAAACACTGTCATATACTTTGTATCGCTCTTAAAACATGTCATCTAGTACCGACAAAAGGTTATATCTGTCAACTTCCTTCCCTTTAAAATAGTTCAATTTCAGCTCAATAATTGCCTGTCTGGTCAGTTTTTACCCGTCATTATCTAATAAGTATGTAGATGTTACTTCTTCCTAGTTTTGATTCTAATCAACGACAAAATCTTATTATAATCATTTTCTATTACTGTTTGGCGGCTTAGAAATTAGTTACAACTAGGTGTACGGCATGTAATTTACAGCATATTGCATTGTGATCAAACGAAAATACCACTGTTTTTTTGTGTGTTTTTTTTTGCAAAATGCGTGTTCAATCTGGACATGACACATGTAAATTTGAACGATTTGTCAATGTCTATTTTTTATGTTACGTCCAAATTTATATATGTCCAGATTTTCACCTCTACGCCAATATTGAAAAGTTTCAATAAATCTCGACATTGAATTTATTCACCCATCGACCGATATGCCCCTTAAAACGCATATCAACGTTACAGAAAAGCTGTCGCAGAAAGCATTTTTTAACGATACCACGATTGACAAATATTCAGCGCAACTCCGTCCAGGGTTTATTATGTCATTCAATCTATATTAAGCGTTTATCCATCATGGCATCACCGCGATCATCTGCGCCTGTACAAAATTATATAGTATATGCAAAACAACCTATTTTTTTCTTTATGGAACGAAACTTCAAAAGTTAAATATAGAAAAGTGTTGTTATGTTCCTATCAAATTTGGGAACAAATCAAATAATTTAAGATTCGACTTTTATCCAGAATTAAATAATCCAATTTAAAAGAAAATTAGTTTCATAAATCTTAATCATATACCGCTTACAAAATTGTGATAAAAAAAACTGTTTCATTATAGAATCATTTTTGAAATACATTTTTTGTGAATGATTGCTTTGTATAACTTATACATGTGCATTTACTTTCACTTTTTCGTAATTGAATGAAAGTAAAAATAAAATACAAATCAGCGAGAATAAGCTTATCTAGTAGAAAAGTGTCACCGCGATTCCGTGGTGATTCCATTTTGATTCTATGATGGATGCGTTTGGCTTTTTTGTTGTGTTCGCAATGGTTAAGAAAATAAATATTGCGGTGTTGAGTGGCAGTACTCGGTGGTTGGAGGACGATGCGTGTTCAGCGTGAGCTATACATTTACAAACGAGCATATCTTTAACAATTAAAGACTTGATATACGTAGTTTTCGTCTTATTAAGAGATTAAGTAAATCCCATGTCAGCTTTAGCATAATATTTATATGGTTTACTATTACATGTATATTATATTAATATTTTATTATATTGGTATTGATACCTTTATAAATGTTTTTTACATTGGGTACATTCATGCAATGTTGCTGAAAAGCATGCAACACAATAGTAAGTCTATTATCATTCTTCGTTGACCTTTATTCAGATTTTAAATGTAAAAATATTCTTCAGCTCCACAGTTCACATCGGAAACAGGACTGTGTTGGTTTTTCTGGTTGGTCTATTTACCCGATTCGATTAGTCTTTAAATAATAAATCTTATTGGTAACATCTTCACAACCATACAATATGTGTACAATTTGATTTACATTCATAAATTTAGTTAAAACATGTCCATTTATCAGATAGGGGAGATAAAAATGACAAGCATCTGCTTCAGCAAAAGGCATACATGAGTTAAGAACTCCTGCATACTATTGTCTACCGCCACATATGCCTGTTCATAAAGAATACTCAAGCCCAAATAAAGTTTATTATTTATTGGCAGAATCTGTCCACGGCTTCCCTTATTGACTATCTAGATATATATATATAACATACACATACAGAAAATCCACAGCATTACTAAATAGGAGTTAAATTCTTTTTACGAATTTGCTAACTTTGGGATCTGCTTGAGTAAATGCTCACTGGGTGCATAGATGAGCTCCACTCAATGACAACTTACAAATCTTAAAATAACTGATTACTATTTTGATGCTTTTTAACCAAAACGCCAGTGCTCTTTTGGTGCTTATGTGAGTTTCCCTG